>JASEVX010000001.1:180085816-180614442 GCA_031761405.1 Serripes groenlandicus | reverse complement strand
GTATCCGATGTGCTCCGTTGGTAAGGGGATTCGTGATGAAACCAAATGATCACGCCATCATTCATGTTGTGAAATATGCTTTAGGCATGAATAAATATGGAAAAGCTCTGTATATAAAGAGATTTCAAAAGAATGGTTTCAAACGTCGTCCAATGCAGATGGTAAAAAGGTAAAGGGTGAGGTTATAGCCCATAATAGCCGTGTATTAGTGGAAATGGTGGAGTTATAGCCCATACTACCCGTGTATTAGTGGGAAATGGTGAAGTTATAGCCAACACTACCCGTGTATAAGTTGTAAAGGGTGAAGTTATAGCCCATACTACCCGTGTATAAGTTGTAAAGGGTGAAGTTATAGCCCAAACTGCAGGTGTATAAGTTGTAAAGGGTGAAGTTATAGCCCACACTACCCGTGTATAAGTTGTAAAGGGTGAAGTTATAGCCCAAACTGCCCGTGTATAAGTTGTAAAGGGTGAAGTTATAGCCCATACTACCCGTGTATAAGTTGTAAAGGGTGAAGTTATAGCCCATACTACCCGTGTATAAGTTGTAAAGGGTGAAGTTATAGCCCAAACTGCCCGTGTATAAGTTGTAAAGGGTCAAGTTATAGCCCATATTACCCGTGTATAAGTTGTAAAGGGTGAAGCTATAGCCCACACTGCCCGTGTATAAGTTGTAAAGGGTGAAGTTATAGCCCACACTGCCCGTGTATAAGTTGTAAAGGGTGAAGCTATAGCCCACACTGCCCGTGTATAAGTTGTAAAGGGTGAAATTATAGCCCACACTGCCCGTGTATAAGTTGTAAAGGGTGAAGTTATAGCCCACACTGCCCGTGTTTAAGTTGTAAAGGGTGAAGTTATAGCCCACACTGCCCGTGTTTAAGTTGTAAAGGGTGAAGATATAGCCCATACTACCCGTGTTTAAGTTGTAAAGGGTGAAGTTATAGCCCACACTACCCGTGTTTAAGTTGTAAAGGGTGAAGTTATAGCCCATATTACCCGTGTATAAGTTGTAAAGGGTGAAGTTATAGCCCACACTGCCCGTGTTTGAGTTGTAAAGGGTGATTGTGAATGTATATTGTTTTATGGCGCATCGACAGCTAAGGTCATTTAGCGCGCATTTAATTTTTTTATTATTCTTGTTCCCTGGGTGAACAAACCAGTAATAGGCTAGAAAATGTGCCTTGCCCAAGGGCACTCCACCATGACCGAATTGCCGCGACTGGGGATCGAACCCTGTAAAGGGTGAAGTTATAGCCCATACTACCCGTGTATAAGTTGTAAAGGGTGAATTATAGCCCACACTGCCCGTGTTTAAGTTGTAAAGGGTGAAGTTATAGCCCACACTGCCCGTGTATAAGTTGTAAAGGGTCAAGTTATAGCCCACACTGCCCGTGTTTAAGTTGTAAAGGGTGAAGTTATAGCCCACACTGCCCGTGTATAAGTTGTAAAGGGTGAAGTTATAGCCCACACTACCCGTGTATAAGTTGTAAAGGGTGAAGTTATAACCCACACTACCCGTGTATAAGTTGTAAAGGGTGAAGTTATAGCCCATATTACCCGTGTATAAGTTGTAAAGGGTGAAGTTATAGCCCACACTGCCCGTGTTTGAGTTGTAAAGGGTGATTGTGAATGTATATTGTTTTATGGCGCATCGACAGCTAAGGTCATTTAGCGCGCATTTAATTTTTTTATTATTCTTGTTCCCTGGGTGAACAAACCAGTAATAGGCTAGAAAATGTGCCTTGCCCAAGGGCACTCCACCATGACCGAATTGCCGCGACTGGGGATCGAACCCTGTAAAGGGTGAAGTTATAGCCCATACTACCCGTGTATAAGTTGTAAAGGGTGAATTATAGCCCACACTGCCCGTGTTTAAGTTGTAAAGGGTGAAGTTATAGCCCACACTGCCCGTGTTTAAGTTGTAAAGGGTGAAGTTATAGCCCACACTGCCCGTGTATAAGTTGTAAAGGGTGAAGTTATAGCCCACACTACCCGTGTATAAGTTGTAAAGGGTGAAGTTATAGCCCATATTACCCGTGTATAAGTTGTAAAGGGTGAAGTTATAGCCCACACTGCCCGTGTTTAAGTTGTAAAGGGTGAAGTTATAGCCCACACTGCCCGTGTATAAGTTGTAAAGGGTGAAGTTATAGCCCATACTACCCGTGTATAAGTTGTAAAGGGTGAAGTTATAGCCCACACTACCCGTGTATAAGTTGTAAAGGGTGAAGTTATAGCCCACACTACCCGTGTATAAGTTGTAAAGGGTGAAGTTATAGCCCATACTACCCGTGTATAAGTTGTAAATGGTGAAGTTATAGCCCACACTGCCCGTGTATAAGTTGTAAAGGGTGAAGTTATAGCCCACACTGCCCGTGTTTAAGTGCTAAAGGGTGAAGTCATATCTCACACTACCCGTGTTTAAGTTGTAAAGGGTGAAGTTATAGCCCACACTGCCCGTGTACTAGTGGTAAAGGGTGAAGTTATAGCCCACACTGCCCGTGTATTAGTGGAAAAGGGTGAAGTTATAGCCCACACTGCCCGTGTATTAGTGGGAAAGGGGGGAGTTATAGCCCACACTGCCCGTGTATTAATGGTAAAGGGTGAAGTTATAGCCAATACGGCCCGTGTATTAGTGGTAAAGGGTGAAGTTATAGCCCATATTACCCGTGTATAAGTGGGAAAGGGTGAAGTTATAGCCAAAGCTACCCGTGTATAAGTAGGGAAAGGGTGAAGTTAGAGCCCACACTGCCCGTGTATAAGTAGGAAAGGGTGAAGGTATATCCCACACTACCCGTGTATAAGTGGTAAAAGGGTGAAGTTGTAGCCCTTCTCTGGGGAAAGAATGTAGCCGTTCTTCAAATTATTTTGTAGTAACCCTCTATGAGAATCCTTCAAGTCATGGTTGTTTGATAAAATATAAGCCGCCATGTAGCGGGGCTGGTTTGCCTTTTATAGCTAGCTATATAGTGTAAAATAAAAAAAATCTCCTTCTAAATTGTGAGGACGATTTCCAAATATATGGATATGATATATGGGGGTGGGGGGGGGGGGGGGGGGGGGGGGGGGGGAATTGGGCTGTTTCGCCTTTTGCCTATTGCAGTAGAGCTATACTAGCCAACTTGAGTCTCTTGTTTGATAAAGATTTGCTTTTTATCACCATATATCTAAGGATTCATTTTCTGAAAACAAAACTGCACAATTCTATTGCGTGTATAGTAAATTTGGATGAAAATTATGAATTGGCTGATGCAAATAGTCTGTCGGTCTTCAACAAATACGGCAAAATTGCTTTACGTAGAAAATTCCGTTCAGACAAACCAGAAACGTAGATATAAACCAGGTACAGTATGTTACAAGAAAAAGTTGATGCAGGGCATCAATGTCGCCGGAAAAGACTGCATTGATTTATTTATGTATTCTTGACTTTCCTTAGTCTATTCAAACATTAGGAACGTTGAAATGAAAACATTTGCTTATAAATGTTATATTCATACCTATACATTAGGGTATCTTTAAAAAATTAACGAAATGTGTACACATTTATCTTGGCTTAAATTTAATTTTGCTGTTGTTACTTATTTAAATAATAGTATTCATTCATAAAATTTCAATGTTTGTCAATCTTATTCGAATCACAAGGTAAATATCCTGGTATTGCTTTAAAGGGAGGTAATTTGAAGAAAACAAAAGTCTTCAAAAGGAGAAATATATCAGCATTACCGTCTACAGTTTAAATTGTTCTATTGTTTGTGGATTTAAAAATGTTCTTTTTTTCTTATTTCTACATGTACAACGAAATATTGCGGCTTCTCTTTGACGCTTTGCGTCAAACATTCGTCTTGTACTTGTCTAAAATAAAATAATATCACTCGCTTTTTCATATCGAAATGCGCATGCGCGAAAATCGATGTTAAAGGTCACGAAACTACACAACAGAATAGGGTCTATATTTAGCTTAGAAACAGTTCCTACTTTAGATATTCATGGATTAACATTATTAAATGAATTCTACACAAATCAAGACATCTCTTTGAACATGAAAACAACATTTAGTAAGTTTAAATTGCTATTAAAAGGAGAATCCGAAATTGACCTCAATGCTGACACATAAGAGTCTGCATTAGGGGGTGTTGGTTCACGTCTTGAAGGGACCACTTTTGTCTTCGTAAATAATGACAAAAAACTTAAATGCGAGTGAAATAAAAAAAAACTGCAAACATTAAAAAATCGGAATATTTATTTCATTTTAGATGTGTCATTTATTAGTGTTCGTAAACAACCACAATTGTAATATGTTCAAATCATCTAGATTTGTTTCTTTCTAATAATAAGCCGCCCTCCCATGTGATTTCCGAAAACCTATTAAAAATAGAAGTCGCGGGCTTCTGCCCAGCGACTAATAATATATACTGTTCATGGACAAACTACGCTTTTTTATTATCTGAATTATCTGCTCAAAATACCATAACACACATGGTTGCATACATAAATAATGTTAACATTTCGTCATGTGTACTACAGTGTATGCCAATCACAGAGATGTCTTTTTTATTCACTTACAGAGATATCACTGTGATATCTCTATAAGTCAAAGAGAGATCTCTTATAGTCTGATCCGTATAAGCACTTCTCTCAAATGCCTTACGATTGCTTTTCGCAGACCGCCGCTCAGATAAAAATATGCATCCATGAAAACTTCGTTTAAACGTGAATATGTTTTAATAAAACTGATATGGAACTTTTTTTGAAACATTTTGAACATCCCTCGTAAATAGACACTGCTCTACAGAAGTTTGTTCAATTCTTTAATGACAATTTGGCGAACAGTACAGAGTCGGATCAAGCTGCGCAGATGCCAAGAATGGTCTGGTTTTCTACAATGGTCGCAGATGGATCGTTGCTCAAATGTCGATTCCTCGGTGCAGTGGTCTAGCATAATTAGAAAAGAAGCAACATCTAAGTGTATTAGCCCCTAAACAAATACATTTGTTCAATAATTTCTTAAGTTGCAGAAGATTTTTTTTTTTAAATATGGTGTGTTGGTTTTTGTTGGTATATTAAATGAAAACCGAACAATTGATACATTATAGTTTGATTTGGAATATGTAGCATTAAAACTGTAAAAAATCAAGCATCTGTTTATAATTTGGTTTCTCTGATGCATATGAATTTAACCCCTCTGCAGCAATTGAATTTTAAAACATTGTAGGATGTTTGTTATGTAGTTATCTGTTGGTATATTAAATGAAAACTGACACTTGATACACCGTTTTATTTAGAATATGTACCATTTAAACTGCAAAGAAGCAAGCATTTGTATATAACTTGGTTTTCCAAAAGTCAAAACTCTCGCTAAGATTAAGGCCTCATCAGACGAAAATGGACACGCGGTAACATTTTTATTAATTCTTTCCCACATACAACAAATATGCAGCAGACGACTTTGAAAACATTAAGTCAATAGTATCGAAACTCCCTATGAATGAAATGAAACTTAATGAATGAAGTTGAAAAGGAGAAATTGCTCATTAAGTTGTCTGCTGCAGAGGCGTCAGAAAGCAGCTGTATGTGGGAAAGGGTTAATCTCAAATGCAATGAAATCGCATTCTAGTATGGTAAGTTTTCAATCATAACCGCTTTTCATAGGGTCTCACGACAACATAGCAAAAAGGAAATATTCTGGTCAGCCTGGACGGAGTTTCAGGCTGAACTGGATCTTTACTAGTCACAAAGACCCGGATGTCAGTTTCCGAGTGTAGTGACTCTATCAATAGGATACCCTTGTGCTCCTCGTCTACCATACGCAAGTAAGTCGATTTCTTTAAACTTGTGATTATTGCCAGAATTCCATTGAACTCGTGTTGAGTACTGAGCTGTAACCGTTTTCCTTGACTATAACTGTTAAGCTTTAATAAGCTCAAGCGAAAGCGAATGTAGTGCCTCAGTTTAGAGCGTTCGAGTGCTAAAATCAGGAAAGCCGATTGAAATACGTGCTAGGGGAGATAACTTCGTAAATCTTTAACCACAACCAACATATCGGGTTATCAATCGTGAATATTTTCTGGACTTTCTATTTTATTTCATTTAGTAATGTCTATTACGTATATAGTATTTCCACAAGTTCAACTAATAAAATGCTTATAATAATGGAGTCATGTGTATGAAATCAGTATTTCTCTTCAGAAGAGGTGTGCATTGCTGAATAGAATCATGTCACAATCGAGGAGGCCGCGGAACGTACTTGGAGCGGCATATTTCTACGTCACTTGACCATGGGGAACGCTTGTTCATTAGCAAAGTTTAACGGGAAATCAACCACATGGACATTTTCAATCAGTGTAGATTCAGATCAACCTGCTCCTCGACGCATTATTATCTAGGTCTGCAATGTTCGCTAGTAAGTTAAAGAACCATCCAAGAGGTTTCTGACAATACAGTGAACATTATATAATAGATATGCACATTTCTACACTTGTCAAAAAAGCTCTAATGTTGGCTTTCGAAGACCAACGTTCTAATATTGAACAAAGCTTCATAAATAAACTTAATGCTCTTTGCTCAATCATATTATATTTGATATGACTTGTATTAATATGTATATGTAATTGAAAATATAGAACACATTATTTGAACGACGTTCAATGCCTTTTTCAACAGTGTAATATGCCAGTGAAGTACGTTATATCATGTGTAAGAAATATAGAAATGCATAGACGTCTTAACTCTGACTCGCTATAACGCTATTATTGATTTAGTTCTCATTTTAGTTCAAACGGCTTCATAATATATCATTATCTATCTCAAACATGCATATTTTATCATACGTGAACAAAATAATTGAATTTTTTTATGTTGAATGAACGCTGTCATTTTTTTTATAAACAGATAACAAATTGAAATCGCACACTACAACCAACACGCGATCATCAGCGCTTCTCTATTTCGTTTGTTAATATAGATTATCTCCCCTGTTGATAATTTACGATTTTGTTGGTGATAATTTGATTGGCTGATGCAAAGGTCAATCGGAGACGACCTGTACTAGGCAGTCATCATATCTATATAAGCCCTTGCTACTGCAGCGAAGTATATGTCTGGTTTTAATGAGATCGATTATAATGCTACCCAGCACTCCTGAATATACGAAATGGAATATATTACAATCAAATAAAACTATTCTATATTACCTACTGTCAGAGCAGATTGTTTATTCACTAGAAACTCGAGTATAATATCACAATGACGTTAAAGAGACCAACCTGGGTCTTTTATAGTAACTTTTCCCACATACAACAACTCTGCAGCAGACGTCATTGAAAATAAGGTAAAATATTTGAATAAAGTTGAAAATAGTGTGGGAAAAGAAGAAATTGCTCAATATGACTAAATTCTCTTTTTTGCCACACTGTTTTCAAATAGGTGTGCTACAGAGACATCAGAAAGCGTCTGTGTGGGGGAAACGATTTAGAGCAGTTATCAAGATGTATCAAAGTTGTTTTCAGATTGTCCTAACACACGGAGTGACCGGCGAGTGCTAGTCAAAAGCTTTAATTCGATTGGTTGATACGGCTAGAACATGCCTGAGTGCTTAGCGCGCTTATTCGCACTTTCATAATCATGTCGTCATATTTTGTAGAAATTTATGAAGTATTAATGGTTTTAGACTGCATTATATTTATTGATTGCTTGCTTCCTTGATTGATTGATTGATTGATTGATTGATTGATTGAAGGGCGAAAAGTGCAAAAACGAGTCGCCACAGGTGTGACATTTTTTAACTTATTTTTCAGAACTATGACTAAACTGTTCAAAACATGGAACATAAAAAAACAAAATACTCTTTGTATTAAGATCAACATGTTATCTTAACGCTATTTACAATAGGTCACAAAGAACTAGATATCACTCCAAATATCTGCATTCATGTTATCTTATGCAAATAGAAAATGTTCTTCAGAAGTTTCTTGAAAGCTTCAATAAACTATTGGCGAACAGTGCATACTCATATCTGACTGCGGGGGATGTGCAGACTGACAAGACTCTACACTTGTAAAATGTGCAAATGCCTGGTGGTTAGTTTTCACACATCGCCGCACAATTTTCATAGAAAGAGCATCGAACGATAACTCCCTTATGTATTGCATTGTTACTACGTGACGTAGAAAATAACGTTTGACGTCACATTACGTTGTAACTAAGCTATAAGCTTACATCGCTTTCGTTGAATAGCTGTCTTTTATAACATATATATCATGAAACTATTACCAAAGCTTATTTAAAATGGGTAATTGTTTGCCAAAGTTCAAAAAGAAGAATAAAGTTCACCCCGGTCCTACCGGATCGATTAAGGAGAAGAAAAAAACAAATATTTCCGAAATCTTAGCAGATCGTCTGCTTCTATCAGCATTTCAAGTTTGAATTCTACTGACAAAGAATTAGAGATGGTCATGAAGCTCACCCTATCAGATGTTGAAAGTACTTCTCTGGAATCTATGATCATGAAGAAGGAAGACAAAATCATGGATGAGCTTGAAGAAAAGGGTAATATATCATTTTTTCTTGGAATATATTAATAAAAAAGAATTATTCCCAATAAAGATTCCTAAAAAGTACAACTTTCCGTATATGTCTGTTTATTCATTTAAAAATATGCATTGCTATACTTGAACAATTATATCAGTAATGTTTTTTATTAATTCGATTTACAATATCAAGCGTTACATATTAATTTTACGGTAGATATTACTTACATCAAATCAATAATTAAATGTACCGTACTGTTATTAAAACTATTTCAGGAGCAGAACCAGTTATCAAAAAGCCAGTGTTTTTCCAAGTAGATTTTGTACAAAAAATGAGACAGATGCCTTCACAATTGGCTGAGAGGATGGATCAGAAACTTGAGGAACAGAAATCTAGCCATGTAAGTTTCAATGAACTTGAATTAAAATAAGTTTAATCTTAACTTTCTCATCGTGTGTACTGTTTGAACGAAAAATAAAAGATTAAAATGTTGCTTCCTTAGTGTTGATTTGAGCCATTTCATTGGAAAATTTACAAGATGGCTCTTATAAACATCCACACTGCTCATATATTACTTATATATATATGCTTGTCCGAAGCTTCAGTAAACTCACGTAGATTCTGATCAAAATGTGTATATATACATCCTGATCTGAACCTACTCTGTTCTGGAAGCCAACTTGTACCGTGTCTTACGAACATGCTCATTTATGCATGTAAGCATTTAACTAAAATGGTTTATTTTGTACCAACATTATTATATTGCTTAACTATGCGGATGTTATAATAATATTAGCAATAATTGAAGCGACAATATTATTTTTGGGAAAAAAAAGTAAGTTTAAACGTCCGCATTTTTTTTTTAAATTAAAACCTTTATCTCTTCAATAATATATCCAGGGACACTATATTACATCTAACAATTTAAATCGCTTCATCCGGTCTATGTAACAATTCCAAATTGTAAGATAAGCCGCTTAAAGAGCGACTGAACTCCAGATGGCACGAACAAAAAAAACAAAAACAAAAACCTCGAATTCGCCCTAAATGTTATTCTTTATGTTATCCAAGTAAAACCAGGGTAGAAAATGTATCGTTTTTTATCAATAAAGTGAACTTGAGTCGTTTTCAATTGTCGAGATGAAGGGGTTTCCTATTTAAAAATACTTACCACGTTACTGACAGGTAGAATTTGCGATGGAAAAAGTATCGAAAACAAGAAAATCTCACCGATTATAGGGGTATGTAATATGTCAATTATCCTATTTTAATGCCCCAAATACGAAAATAACACTTATTTTCTTAAAATTGGAAATTTTATTTTCGACAGATGGGTATCTGGAGTTCAGTCGCTTTAAAGTATTTTATCTTGATAAGTAACAAATGACATTCATACTTTCAGATTACATTAAACGATGAGGACGAACTGCTGATGAATGAGATCATGGAAGAAGTTGAGAACAAGGAAAAGTTAGAAAGGTTACGAGAACAGCTGACAGCGGCACATAACTTGAGGGAGCTACACTTACAGTCCGTTAGGGATAAAGCCAGAGGAATGGCATCGAGACCTCAAACAAGGGCGGGGATATACGAGGATGGGGTAGGGGGAAGGGGAGAGAGGGGTTGAGCTGGGTAAGGGTCGGGGTAGGTATGTGGGGTAGAGGGAAGAGGAGAGAGGGGTTGAGCAGGGTAAGGGTCGGTGGGGATGTTGGGTAGGGAGAAGGGGGAATTCGGGTTGAGCAGGTAAGGGTCGGCGTGGGGATGCTGGGTAGGGGGAAGGGGAGAGAGGTGTTGAGCAGGTAAGGGTCGGGGTGGGGATGTGGGGTAGGGGGAGGGGAGAGAGGGGCTCTGCAAGATATGGGTCGGGATGGGGATATGGGGTATGGCGTGTGAAAGGAAAGGGGGTGGGGTGTAGAGGTTAAATAGGGTATGGGTCGGGGCAGAAATGTGCGGGTGGTAGAAGCCGAGAGGGGGTCAATCTGGAGAATTGAGACGTTGTGTAGGGGACAATGGGAGAGCGATTAAATTAAGTGGAATGGAGAAGGGGCGTGTCAATCTGGGGATTGGGCATAGGGGTAATCGACGAGGGGAGAACTTTAAGTATGGAACAGTTTTCCTGCATCATAAGGACAAAGACAATATATGTTCCTATGGATAACGAGATATAATGTGAAGTTTATGCTCATAATAACATAAACCTTGTATTTTGGTTAAATCAAACTACAGTCCATTATAAACTGAAAACACCAATAAAGATATATTTAAATAAATAATAATTTAATATTTTTTTCAATTGTTCCACCTGTGCAACCACATGAATCTCATCAGAGCCTTCACTCTCCGCATACATGTACTTTAAAGGTTTGGTCACATAACCGTTAGTGGATTAAGTGATCCGTAGGGTAGATTACCGTGGGTCAGTGGTGGTGTAAGTACGTTAAACTCGGATAAACTACGCATAACGTAACGTAGCTATAAACGTAGTTGGGCGTACAGTAACTCAGTCTACCGTGATGGGGACCCGTACTGACACCAGCAGAACAGCGTTACGTTACATGACGTATCAAAGACCGTACTTGAACGAACTTACCTCTTCCCGACCGTGAAACTGGTCAGATATTGGTTTGGTGTGGGGTAAGTGCGTTTAAGTACGTTAAGGGGTACGTTAGACTACGTGAGACTTCGTGAGACTTCGCTTCAGTACGTTAGCATCACGAATGCAAATGTTGCCTCTAACGTACCGCTCTTGTGAAAATGTCCAAAATTTAAATCAAATATCTTTGTTCATCCTGTTCACACTGTGTTTTATTTATCTGTTGCTTCCTACGTATTTCCAATGCAAAAAAAACAAACACCACACACAACTACACATCACTAATCAGTAGTCTAGTAAATGCTTTTCATGTACAGACAGGAGAAAACAGAACAGAACATTTTCAAACCGCTCATTACAAGAATTCTGCAAGGCACCTCAAACTCAATTGTAAATTGCCTTCTTGATTGTTGTGGGAGAATGGAATCTATTGGGCAAAGCGTTGAGTAGAAAAAAAAAAGATATGTTTCACACACAAAAAAGAGAAACTCTTTTGCTCTGTATCTACAGCTCAATATCTCGGCGTAATTGTTTGAATATGAAACTGCACAACTACAGTGCATTCAGCATAGAAAAGAAAACATTGTGGTGAAATGAGAATTTGCTCATTATGACCAATGTCTCCTTTTGCCACAATGTTTTCAACTGTTATCCGCTGTTAGTAGAAATGGATAATAACATATCACAAACAAATCTACTTTGTCAGATGGAATAGATGTAACACCTTAAACGAGAATAGCGTGTGTACAACATTGAGGTTAAATGGCGCAGTAAAATATTAATAATAATATTCATTTAGACTTACCTCTTTCAGCGCCAAAGGCAATATTGAGCTTTTTGCAAACAATACAGATTCAGGTGAGTCAGCTCGTAACGAGCTGTCTCACCTGAAATCTGCATTGTTTGGCTGTGAGTTATAAAAATATTCCAAAAGTCCTATAACATGAAAATAGAGTCGTCCGAGTTTGAACATGGAAAAGTCTACTTTAAACAATTCGGCGCTGAAAGGGTTAAATATGATATGTACGTACACATTCCGAATCGTGTACTTTTATATGAATTGCTCAATGTGATCTATTGTAATCACGCTCCGTCCGTCCCCTGTCGTCCTTAGGCAATATCTTCAAACGACATGTCCTCCTAAATACCGTGGCCAATTTTGATGAAACTTTACAGGGATGTTCCTGTTCCTAGTGTGGTGCCCTTTTCAAAACTGCTTTACGTAGCATGTTCCGCTTAGACAAGCCAAACAAGCCAGGAAAGTAGCTATAAGCCAGGTATAGTATGTTTCAATATGTATTGTTCTTGGACAAACTAATATTTTCGTCCGAATAATTAACATATATTTGATCAGAAATGCAATAAAACTGAGTATGTTATCAATTCTACAAAATGTTCTTTCTGAATAATGATAAGAAAGCTGAAATAGCTGCTCAAAATACCCACACATTTTGTAGTTTTCATGGACTACATTGTATGCCAATTATAGAGATGTCTTTTTCAATTAACCCTTTCCCTCATATGACAACTCTGCAGCAGACGACTTTGAACTATGTTGTTCAAAAATAGAAAATCTCTATAATTGAAACGATAACCTATGACTTAAAGTGGGAAATGTTGTGGCATAAGGAGAAATTGTTCGTTTTGAGCAATTTCTTCTTTTGTCACTATGTTTTCAAAAAACCTACTGCTGCAGAGATATCTCTTATACACTGCACCGTTTTACTCCAAGAAAACCTCTCAACATTGAGAATACTGTTACAGTTATACGAATGATGTCTGTTAAATTATCAAGTAATTACTAGATGCCACAGGTCAATTAGGACCACTAAGGCACAGCAAGGGAGCCATAAATTACATAAACACTGACCACCAGACTTTGCAGACTCTGTTTATTGTTTGATTGCTGTTATATCAATTTCTGAATGCTGAAGATGCACAGTGCAAACATAAATACATGCCAGTAGTGAATACAGTTTTTGTGATAGCAATAATATTTTTTAATTTTAAAAAGTTACATGTACAAAACGTTGAAGAAAGGAAAGAAAACTTTTATTTTTGTTCATAATTTGTTTCTTTTCTTTATGGATGAATTTATTCTTTGACAATATAAAAGTTGAATGTAATCTATAATGACCATTATTGTTTTTATTAAATGTTATTCGGTACCATGAAGTGGTGACATTTCAAAATATCAATTTAATATTTCTATATCAATATTGCATACACTACTCCCTATACATTAACCTTTTTTTTACTGTAAATGTATTTCTTACTCTGCAAATGTTACAAGGAATTGTTTGTTAATCTTATTCAAGTTAATTTTTTATCCTACTTATTACGGTACGGATTTAATCAAAATTTGAGTGAAAATATGTAAGCGGCCGATTAGCTCAGTTGGGAGGGCATTCTCCCCTATATCTCTGTACTCGCAGGGCCATGAGTTTGTGTCCAGGTCAGGGTGCACATTGAGTGCACATTTTTTCTTACTCTGTGACATGTAGCGCCTTCGGACTTTTTACTATAAAATGTAGCTACCACAATCGCTTTCATATACTCAAAATTGCGCCAACAATCTTTTTGAAAGATGGTTCTTGTTTAAAATATTATCTTAGATTATATCATGTATTTCCATAATACAAAAAGTATTTCCCGTGAGTTATTGAAAATGCATAAAGTTATAAGCTATAATGCAGAAGGACAACCACAACTTTCATATTAGTTGTACCCCGATTACAGCCGGAGGTTTTTTAAAGGATGATAATTTAAATAAATTTGTACTTTTCAGTTTCAGAATGTAGCTATTGAAAAGAGCTATGTAGTTTTCCAAATTATTCGAAATATGCAATGATGATGGAGACGATGAAATCTATATTTGTATAGAATTTTTTTGTTTATATTTTGAAGAAATATAATGACAAAGCACATAAATATAACTTGAAAAGATCTCTACAAAAGTTTCAAGGTGGCTCAAAGAAAATATGTGGAAAAGACAGTGCTTCCGTTTTGTCTGTGCTTAAGTATCTGTTTGTGAACGCAAGTTTGAAGTTGTGTGAAACCATTGTAAAAAATGTAATAAATCATATTATCTATTGGTGGGAATGACTTCATACCAAAATATTTTGCAGTGTCACATGATACTATTTGCAAGTTTGTGTTACAGAACAGTGACTTTAGAAATATGTAGTTTGTCTTTAAAGATGAACGGTACTACCTAAACAAACAAATGTATGTGGACCTTATTAAACATGTATACACACCCAAAATATTTAGGGGTTCTAATATTTCTTATGAGGATGTCCGTGCCTTAAGTAAAGCCAAAAAAGAAGCTACTAACACAAAGTCAGGTTTAAGACGGCAGATCCGAGAAAATGGCTACCACCCAAATCAGCAATTGAGAGAATCTCTGACTTAATTGAAATTCAGATTGATTAATTACAAACAGCAGGGAAGCATGAAAGCAAACCTTTAAATTTCCTTGACTGTAAGTGCTTACATAAAACTATTAATGGAGAAATTGAATAATTTTGGTACGGAGGCACAGTTTCTGTGCATTGCTGATTTGCCATCACCTAACACAAAAAGACCAAAACGGCATCTCATAGATACACCACAACAAGGTGCAAGGAGAAAGAGACCAATGACTTCAACCCCTAGGAAATCATAAAAAGAAAATAATACATGTATATAGCGGACATTTTTATGCCCCCCCGGAATCCCGGAATCTCCGATTCGGGGGGCATATAGTTTTTGGTTTGTCTGTTGGTCTGCACGTCTGTCTGTTGGTCTGTCTGCTGTCTGTCTGCACAAAAAAACCTTTAACCTTGACCACTACTTTTGAACCATAACAGGTACGGCTACAATATTTCACATATGTATTCCTTGTGACATGACCTTTCTGTCAGTACCAAAATGTTTGACCTTGCGACCTTGACCTTTGACCTAGATGTAGTTTTTGGCCTGTCTGCACGAAAAAAACTTTAACCTTGACCACAACTTTTGAACCATAACAGGTACGGCTACCATATTTCACATGTGTATTCCTTGTGACATTACCTTTCTGTCAGTACCAAAATGTTTGACCTTGCGACCTTGACCTTTGACCTAGATGTTGCCATGTTGAAAAAAACTTTAACCTTGGCCATTACTTTTGAACTATAACAGGTACGGCTACCATATTTCACATGTGTATTCCTTGTGACATGACCTTTCTGTCAGTACCAACATTTTTGACCTTGCGACCTTGACCTTTGACCTAGATGTTGCCATTCTCGAAAAAAACTTTAACCTTGGCCATTACTTTTGAACCATAACAGATACGGCTACCATATTTCACATGTGTATTCCTTGTGACATGACCTTTCTGTCAGTACCAACATTTTTGACCTTGCGACCTTGACCTTTGACCTAGATGTTGCCATTCTCAATTTTTTTTTTAACCTTCCCCACTACTTTTGAACCATAACAGGTAAGGCTACCATATTTCACATGTGTATACCTTGTGACATGACCAAAATTTTTCACCTTGCGACCTTGACCTTTGACCTAGATGTTGCCATTCTCGAAAAAAACTTTATCCTTGACCACTACTTTTGAACCATAACAGGTACGGCTACCATATTTCACATGTGTATTCCTTGTGACATGACCTTTCTGTCAGTACCAACATTTTTGACCTGGCGACCTTGACCTTTGACCTAGATGTTGCCATTGGGGGGCATCAGTGTTTCACAAACACATCTTGTTTTTATTCTGTAGCGATGTTATACTTCAGAGACATATAAATATACCGGTCTCTGTATACGTGATGTGTTGGTTCAAATCGTGCCCAAGCAGGTCCCCTGATAATCGTATAGTGGATTTAATCTAGTTTTTTTTCTTTGCATAAGTTAAAGGAATTCCTACCTTAAAAACAATATATCAGTATTATAATCAAGTAGGAATCTGCTGTCAGGGATTTGGAACCGTGCATCCAGGGTTCAATCCTCCGATCATGGTGGTCATGGCAGAGTGCCCTTTGGCAAGGCACATTTCCTTGCCAAATATTGGTTTGTTTAACCAGGGAGCATGAAAAGGTGAACTGTCAACATGATATAACTGAAATAATGTTGAAAATGGTTTAAAACACCAATAAAAAAAAAAAATACCATTAAGCATTTTTTTTCAATAATTGCATTGAATTTTGATACCTCCCTCACTTTCAGATATAGGTTTCAACATTATTTCAGATATATCACAGCAGCCAGTGCATTTAACCATGCGCTGCCTGACTTTCTCACACCAGTATTTCATTCACAAATAAATGCTTCCAATTTCAAAAAAAAAATCATATTTTCTGCAGATATTTTCAAATTAAACTTTTTAAATTTTATCTTTGGTGCAAAGTAATATTGGGATATCATTAACACTGCTGCATCAGTGTGCAGAAAGATATGACAGGTAATTATTGTAATGTATAATAATATAACGGAAATATTGTTGAAAGCAGCATAAAAAACATTCAAACAAACAAATAAACAACTCTTAACCCTTTCCCAACATATGTTCTGCAGCAAACAACTGTTGAGACAAAATTATGCATAAACCTATAAATATATATAAGTGAAAATTTATTTATTGAATAAGAGTTGAAATCATTGAAGTCAAATTAGAGAAATTGCTCTTTTTCAATGTATTGTACTATCTGTAAACAGCACCAAACAAAAATAAGAAAGGAATTTTGAACCAAGACAGTATCATTGTTACTTTACAGGCAGTTTGAGTATACTTTCTGTTTCTGTGTAAAATGTGCAGACTTAGATTTTCATTGTATTTTTGATCACTCTAGCAGAAACTGATATTAAATAGCACCTTTATCTGTCTGCAAAAAAGAGAAATAGTTGAAATAGTTTAGTACAAATTAATTTTTGCATGTTTTCCTTCGTTCTCGTATTACTTAGTAATCATCACAGTAAAGAAAAAAAAAAGCTTGAATTCTAATGAAATAAATACTCAGTTTTAACTTCAATTATACTTTCTTGTGATTCATAGAATAAAGGTTATAATGTAATCATGCCCTGCCCTGTATTTGATAAGCTTGACCCAAACAGATGTGAGAAGATAATAATACACCGTGAAGAATATGGGGTCACTGCCAGGGTTTAATTAGGGATCCTGCTGAGGTGCTAACTATTAGTACAGTTACCTGCTTTTTGGTTTTTCTGGGTTTTCCTGGAGTAAAATGGTGCAGTGTATAGTCATATACATCTCTAGGTCGAAGAAGGTCTATCTAGACCCCTGCTCTAAGCAGAGACATATCTGCTCTAAGTTAGTGAGACACGGGTCACCTCTTTTATGAATAAGTAGTAAAACTTTTTGCCACACACAAGCATCAATGCAAATCATTATGCTATCTTCTTCTGTTGTGCTATTTGTGTGGATTTTTCTAGAACATTTATTGACATATTATATACACAAATTGAGAAATGTTCTTGATCCTTTGGTACTTCGATTTCATACAACGGAAATGAATACAGCGCATGCGTACTAATCTCAAGGAAATAATCAACAATATTTTTTACTAAATACTGATATGTGGAAATAAATATCGTTTTCTTTGAAGACATGTGAGTATTTTTCCTATATTTACATATTGTTGACGGTTACGTAGCTAAACTGACAGGCATGATCCCATAATTAAAGTTTTACATTGTAAATTCCGTGGGTGGGGTAAACTTATCATAAAAATCAATGATCAGACAGTGACTGACAGTCGGTGTCAAGGTATGATATCTGCATGGAACTGAACAGAACTGACGGGGTTTCCTATTGAATATAGTGCCTGGGTTAAGACGGAAATAAATATATCATTTTATACCTGCAGACGACTGCTAATTTTAGCATTTTCTCCCATTTCATCAACGTTGAATGTTGTTGGTCTTATCCTGCAGATTTTTTGCAACTTATTCCATCATCCTTATTGTTTACAGTTTAGGGTTCTCGAACCGTGGACACTACAGTTCACAAAAATAAGATATGATGATCTTGACATTTGAATTTTCATGCAATTTTTAAGTCACCGAGAAGCACCATGTTAAACAGAAACTGAGAAAGTCTAACAGTCTTTGTGGAAAAGCAGCCAGTTCCTTGGAAAGTTTGTTTTTTGGATTACTGGTGTGAGAAATGCAGGAAATATATAAGTTTATTAACTGACAGTCGTGAAAAGACACAAAAGTTGTTGAAAATGGCTTTAAACACCAATCAATCATGCAGTTTTAGTGACCTTTAACAATTTGCTTCCCGTATATAATAATAATTGACGTAAATAAATGATTGTGCTGCAAGGAAGGGGCTAACTGCAGTTCGCGGAGAATTATTTACCGATCACAAAAGTTAATAGATGTTTACCTGAAATAGGTAGCACCTATACTCATTTAAGGAAAAAAGGAAGATATAAAAATCCCCTCTCAATTACAAGTCCTTCCGACCTATGCAAAGAAAACAAAAATCATCATTAGGTTAAGCTTATATTTAACTTTAAAATATAGGCAAGATTTTAAATCCATGAAATTATGGTACTTCAAATAAAATGATTCCATAATTTATAGAACTACATTTGTGACAAAACAAACTAACGTTTCCTATCATTTCTATCGTTTTCCTTTTGGTTATTTATTTACCATTTGCGTTACGCTTATAGAATGACGTCATATTACAGGAATTTGGATTTGTAACTTCCGGAAAGTAAAAAAAACCTTATGAGTTGTTATTTGTACCCGTTTTAGAAATAGACGATGAGTGTTATTAAACGGAAATTATCACACATAAAATTACTTGTGCTCGTTCCTTTATCGAGTACGTATTATCATATTTAATTATTTCCTCTAGAAGTTTTTTTTGTTTCGATATTTTCTTTTCATCCAATCAAAACGTAGCAGAATCGTGACTGCATCGAAAAATCCACTCTGGACACAATTTTTGGAAAGAGGGTATAGCAAAGTTTTGCAAAGTTCATACACATTACCTATTGACGGGAAACATCGCTGGCTTCGCCGTCGATTTGTTTACCCGTATGAATTTGTGATTTGTCCTTATTTATGTGTTGGCAATTACAGGAATTTATAGGTGGCAACAACTAAACAAGCTGTAAACAAATTAAGTAAATGTGCTTTTAAACAATGAAGGATGGAAAATTACGTTAAATGAAACATTTTATATTAATTATACAAAATATTGGCACCTGTAAAATGAAACCTGTAATTGAACATTTTCGTTATATCATAAATGATATTTTTTTTATTTTTTTATCTTGAAAGCTTTCTCACATATAGATATACAGGGTTCATCCTGGACATTCTTTTTCACTTTTCCCCAAATTTGCAATTCTGGAGCCACTTGTGGAGCCTCATATCTGGCCAATATTTATTGCTTGAATAATAATAATATCAGCCCTTTCCCACATACTAACAGGGCCTTCGCTGTCGGTCGCCAAAGTTTCCAAATGCGAAAAATAAATTAAAAGTGGCGAAAGATTTTTGAAAGCGGCTAATCTGTTGGCGACAAGTATTTTTATCTGTCTATCAAGGGAAACCCTTAATTTACATTATCACTTAACTGGTACCGCTAGATTTCAACCCAAACAGTCGATTAAAGTTATGTATTTTACTTGTAATCGGGAACCTATCCACGTTTGTCTTTGTTTGACAGGTATAAATTTACAATGTGTGAATGCTATTGTAAGCAAGTTATACCCGATAACTGAAGCATGACTAATCTGTACACACTAATTAGAAGACAGATTAATCCAATAACAAAGTGAAGGCTGCCCTACAGGGCCTGCGCTGTCGTTCGCCACTTTCGCAAAATGCGAAGATTATTTTAAAGTGGCGAAGTTATTTCATGAGTGGCGAATGTAAGTGGCGAAAGGGTTAATCATCAACATTTACCTGTTTTGGGTATCAGTTTACGACATACAGTGACTGGTTCCGTTAATCTAAGATTATGCACTGCCATTTGATTCAATGTCGGGAACCAGTGACCACTTTACGACATTTTTACGACACCCGTTTTTATCATTTTGACAGCTTGTGTATTTCACACTTGTTTTATTGTTGTGAAGTGTTAATTCAGCCTTTTAATCCGACTGACCAACAACTCTGAGCGATATTGATACATTAAAGGCCGTACATATGATAATTGGCAATTATAGATGCATTAAATATATCGGCAAGCTTTTTGAAGCAGGTTTAGACGATCAACGTATACCTTTCATGATTTTTAATGACAATGTAAGTTTGTCATTTTTGATTGGGAAAAATCTATTTAATTATGGACGAGTACACACAATTAGTGGACCCATTAATGAGATTGCATATAAATATTTCTTGTCTTGAAATTAAAGAAAAGTAGCGAACAAATGGCTAAAATATCTGTCAAAAGTGGCGAAAATGAATGGCTCCTTAAAATTAAAAGTGGCTCCTAAAATTTAAAAGTGGCAACCTTTATTTCAATGTGGCGAAAGTGGTGGCGAAAGAAAAATTCAACCCAGAGCAGGCCCTGCTGCCCTATCTTCATAATAAAAAGAGAATATTTACAGAAGAAATTGTATCGGAAAAAAAATAGTTTGCTCGAAATCTGGGTAACTTTATAAATCGGTCTCCTACGGTACAAAATGCCGGACTGATTGTTACAAAACTTTCAATAGAGAAATACGGAGGGGCCCCGGATGTTATGAATTCCATCATTCAGCGTCCTTGGGTCTTATTGCTTAGATGATTCACCACACATAATCTTTGATTTCAAAATAAAATGGAAAATGAATTGAAAATCCTCGTAAACATCAAATAACTAATTTTAATACTTTTCGCTGAAGCTCAAAATGCTTAATCTTGGTACAAAACATACTTATCCGCGAAAAGGACTTCTACGCTCGTATTAGAAAATGGAAATTACTTATGACAGCTGGCAAAGAACTGGTTTGAAAAATTGGGCGAAATCTTTTTCAATATGGCGAAAGTGTTGGCCAAAAGGAAATATGTTCCAGCATAGGCCCTGACTAATAACTAATGAAAGAATTGTTGCAAAAGTAAATATTGCTCATAGTGTGCAATTTCTCTCCTTTTGCCACATTGTAAATGATTGTTTCAACAGTATAGAAGGATAACAATTTTATTTTAAGAGAATTTCCATATTTTTACACAGGTGTTTTCAAAGTTGTCTGCTTCAGATTTGTTTTATGTGGGAAGTGTCAACTAACAATGATCTTACTTCACCATTTAATTTATTATTCTTTATGATTCATGATAACAAAGATAATGGCACATTATGTTTTACAGCAAAGTATACATTCTTCATAGCTGATGTAACACTTCGTTTTACTGACTGCAGCTTCTCTAGCATGAGACTGTTTCACTCAGGCAAAAGCACTGACATGGTCTGAAAATATATAACAAAATTACAGGAGTCTTTTTTAACCCTTTCCCTCATATAGACGCTTTCTGACGCCTCTGCAGCAGACAGCTTTTTGAAAACATAGTGACAAAAGAAGAAATTTGTTGTGCATGTTCAAAATAATTTTCATTGAACATATGAATGTAGCGTCAATGTATATTCAGGAAGTATTCGGGAAGCATTCTAGGAGCATAAGGCATGTACGGAAAATGCTTTCCGTGTAAGTTGAAAACTTGCGGAAAGCATGCAGAAAGATTTCGGTTCTCTCTAGGTTGATTCGCCATCTTCGGAAAGCATACGGAAAGCATTCGGAATGGAAACATTTCGAAGTCAATATGTGGGAAGTATTCGGTCTATTCTGAAAGCATTCTTAAACCATACTGAAAACATTCGAAAAGCCATTGGAAAGCATTCGGTGATACGTAACATTGGGGAAAACATATTCGGAGGGACATTCATCCAGTTTAAAAAACCACACCACTTTCATAAACGGAAAGCAAACGGAAGCTCATTCAGGCCAGTGTGATTGCTACATTAGAAAATTATCTGAACATTTTGGTAAACTTATCAACCGTATATTGAAACTATTACTTGAGCATTTATTTATTAATTATCTTTACCTTTTTTTTATGCATGTTTTTTAACTGATTCTTTCTTCATTACTAAGAATCAAATAGTGAAAGAATTCGTTTTCTTTGACTTGACAAATATATCACAAAACATTTATTTTGAAGATGTATCTTAACCCTTTCCCTCATATAGACGCTTTCTGACGCCTCTGCAGCAGGCGGCTTTTAGAAAACATAGTGACAAAAGAAGAAATTGCACAAAACGTGCAATTTCTCCTTTTGCCACCAAGTTTTCCACTTTTTGTCATAGGTTATACATTCAATTATGGAGATTTTCTATGTTTTGACAAAATACGTTCAAAGTCGTCTGCTGCAGAATTGTTGTATGAGGGAAAGGGTTAAGGAAGACAACTATTACCACTTTTCCAGCTTTCTTTTATGAGCATAACAAATCTGCAGCAGACAACTTTACAAACAATCATGCTAAAAGATGGAAATCTTAATAATTGAAAGTATAATTGTTGAAAAAGATTTGAAACAATTTTTTTTTTTGCCGACTGACTGAAAAAAAAGTTTCAAAAGTGTCAAACAAGCGTTGACAACTGGCGAAATTCCTCGAAATTCACTCCATTTTATACAAAAATCAGTAAAAATAGTACCATCTCTTTTATTCCACTGCTCATAATCTTTGAATATTTCATTTGTTTTACTTATACAGCACTGTAAATTATCTAAATAGCATGCAGCCAACACCGTTTTCTTGTCAAATTAGCAAGACAAACAAATTTACTGAATCTTGTTACAAGTTTGCAAGCCTATCAATCAAATTATTAAACACTATCACGACTGTTTTCTGTCTCTTAGTCTCTTTAACCCTTTCCCTCATATAGACACTTTCTGACGCCTCTGCAGCAGTCTTTTTGAAAACATAGTGACAAATAAAGAAATTGCTCAAGATGAGCAATTTCTCCTTTTGTAACAATGTTTTCCACTTTTAGTCATAGGTTATCCATTCAATTATAGAGATTTAACATCTCTTGACAAAATATGTTCAAAGTTGTCTGCCGCAGAATTGTTGTATGAGGGAAAGGGTTAAGTTTAATCCACAGTAACACGCTTAATTAATCCTAGATATTAAAATCTAAATTAAAAGAATAAATATCAGAAATATTAATGAATGCCATGTTATATTTGTTTGCTAATGTCTGACTCTCATTTAAAATTGAAAAAACATCTGAAGAAAGGATGATAATTATATAGATTGAATTATAATCATAGTCTCTGAGACAGTCTTTGGAATTGGCACAAATTTAGCTCTTTTCAAGATATTTAAATTTGCTAGCATTATCTGAGGTGTTTTTTTCTGACAATTATCATAGTTACTTTAGATACATGAAAAGTTGGCACTGGGTAGTGATCGAGTATAGACAGAAATCATGCAGATATGCCTTTTGAAATCATTCTGGCATAAGGAGTACAAATTGCACTAAGTCATGATAAGCAATTATTTCTTCTTTTGCCACAACCTTTTCAACTGTATTTTTAAAATAACTTTAAAACTCTTATTTATAAACATCTCTAATGTTTTATTTATAAAACATCTCCAATGTTTTTCGAGGTTGTCTGACGCAGACTTGTAGGAAAGGGTCATTCAATGTTCTAAACATTCATTTAATTTCCGCTTTTCCACTGGCCCAAGGTTTGTACACGGAGAGGTCAAGTCTATTTCTAGTTTACTAGACTAATCAGGATAGATCTAATAATCTACTTATCCTTAACCTGATTGTCCAGACCACTTCCTGAAAGGGGCTTATCCCATGTTCTAAATTCCTCATTTCACACCCAAATGCTTTCTTGTGGGTACTCAAAGGATTCTGATTCCAGATATACATAGTTCTTTTGAGTACCCATAATACAAGGTTTTAGTTTGTTATGGGTTAATGAGGCAGATACTGATGGACAAAGACCTGCTTACCCCCCTATGTCTAGACATCTGTCTGATTGATGGTGTCTAAAACATACCAGCAGAGAAGCACTACTGTTACATCAGAAATTACTTACATGGAACTTCAGTTAGAATTTATTGTATGAACAACACTGTGGAAATAAGGAACATTGGATTTTAATTTCCATAGCCCTTTACTCATACAACAAATCTGCAGCAGACGACTTTGAACATATTTTGTCAAAAAATAGAAAATCTCTATAATTGAATGGATGTTAAACCTATGACTAAAAGTGGAAAACATTGTGGCAAAAGGAGAAATTGTTTGTTTTGAGTAATTTCTTCTATTGTCACTATGTTTTCAAAAAGCTGTCTGATGCAGAGGCGTCAGAAAGCGTCTATATGAGGGAAAGGGATAACAAAAAATTGCATGTAGAAAAAAAGGATAGCTTGTAAAGTAGGGCAATTAAGACACATTTATCATGCCCAGTAGTTCAGAGTTTTTGTTTTCTTTGCCAAACATCTTTTGGTGAACTCCTGTCTTTGTGGATAATAAGTCTTCATTTAATATGTATTTACTGTAACCCTAAGCCTCTTTCCTTTAACACTTTCTCCATATACAACTAATCTTCAGCAGACGATTTTGAAAACATGTAGGTGAAAATATTGAAAATCTTTATATACAAAGATAATAATTGTATAAAGTTAAAAACTTTTTCTTGGCAAAATTGGAGCGCTTGCCCACCATGAGCAATTTCTCCTTTTGCCATAATGTTATCAAAATGGATCTATATGTGGTTAACCCTTTCCAAAATATAGGCACATTTTAATGCATCTAGAGCAGAATATTTATGAAAACATAATGATAAAAAGAGAATTTGCTCATAATGAAATCCATCCTTGAGACTGACCCACAACACTCACACTTTAGTTTGTGTGTTATTTAGGTCCACTTTTCTCCTACAAGCTACGGTTTTGAGACTTGAATGAGTTATTCATAATCTTCATTAAGCCGACTGTATGCAAGAGCCATAACTCAACAATATTAATCAATAAAGTCGAACCATTTAATACAAGGTCCATTACTCAACAATATTCATCAATAAAATGGAACCTTTAAAACAAGGGCAACAACTTACTGGATGAACTATAGCTAGAATTTCATAGAGCTTGGGGTGTTCTTGTTTTATCTTTCTATAGCAGCTTTTTGCCATCAGTTTTCTGTATTGACAAGTAAAATATAGCATACAGTTCTGTATCCACTAACCATGTTGTAAAAAGATGCAGCAGACAACTTTGGTATACAACGTTTTCTGTATATACTCAACATGCACACATTACTATGAGCGATAATAACCACATGTTTATGTAAACCCTTTCAACGATTACAAAAAATCTGCCTGTCTGTCCGAAAAATAATTTTTCATATATGTTCCTCTTTGTTAAACCAATTATTGCCTGAAAATTTGTCAGTCAGCACTGAAGGACTGACGACTTTCGCGTCGTCTGGTAGACTTTGAAAAAATATTGGTAGAGATATGGAACATCTGTGTAAATGAAATTATAATAATTCAACATAATTGAAAACATTGTGGCAAGGCACTCACAAGAATTGTCTCAACAAACAGTTTTTGGGTCCAATAAGGATTAAGAACATGCAAAACCACCCTTAACTAGAGCTCTGTTCAGCCACACTTCTGCTGCAGATGTTTCAAAATGTCTTTGCATATATTGGGAATGGTTTATGCCTGTTTTAAGCAATTTATCTTTTCTACAAAATTAATACTGGTGCAGTTGCATCTAAAGTGGTCTGTATCAGTAAAAGGTCTAGAA
Source organism: Serripes groenlandicus (assembly GCA_031761405.1). Lineage (NCBI taxonomy): Eukaryota > Metazoa > Mollusca > Bivalvia > Cardiida > Cardiidae > Serripes > Serripes groenlandicus. The sequence continues at coordinate 180,588,552 of JASEVX010000001.1, read as the reverse complement.
TGTCTCTTGTCAATGGCTTCATTCATAAGTCTGCTTCACTTGGTGACACCTGTGCATCATGTTTGGATCTGTGACAATGTGTGATGAAGCCTGAAATATGAATTATATCTCAATTTCACAAGAAAATCAACTTTCAGTATTGTGCCACGAGGGGAGGTATACTCCACTGAATGGACTGATTAGTATCTAGATCTACCATGTTGGTCATTTAGCTGTACAATCATACCTGGAAGTTATAGAGAACGGTTATACCAAAACTCTGATTGTACAATATGCAATAATTATCTCAGGTGTGCTTTTTGTATGGCCTTGTCAAATTATTGTTTTGCTGTCTGATACAATGAGTGCAGGGTAACAGATGTTATGAGTTATGATGCATATTGCAAGTTTTATTGGAAATACCTGGGGGTTTTCAAGGCATTTTTTTTGTTCTTTTATTTTTCAGTTCATCTGAGTACGGTACTTAATTGTGTTTGGTATAATCCTGTCATTACTCACTGTCCATCGTTGGTTCAAGAATAAATGACCTTGACAACCAATTGACAAAACTTTAAAAGTTTATTCTGAAGAAATGACCCTTTGGTGACCACTTACAAATATGGTTAACCCTTTTTCACATACAACATTTCTGCAGCAGACAACTTTGAAAACCTGAAAAATGTCCATAAAAGATAGCTTAATTGTTAAATAATGTTGAAAACAGGGCAATTTCACTTTGGCCACCATTTTTTCAAAAGTCATCTGCTGCTATTGCGTCAAAATGTGTCTGCAGGTGGGAAAGGCATCTAAATTGGTTGAAAAACAGGACTGCAACAATGCATCTAAATTGGTTGAAAAACAGGACTGCAACAATTTCAGGGCTATTTAGTAAAAATCTTCATTTGTAAGCACTGGTCTGATGATGAGCGATTTCTCCTTTTGTCACAATGTTTTCAAAAGTCATCTGCTGCAGATGTGTCTAAATGCATCTGCAAGTGGGAGAGGTTTAAGTTCTCTTATTTTAAGAGAGTGATAAAACAACCATCATGGTCTTCTTGTTTTATATTTTTACCTCACTTTATTGTCTTTATAATAGTCTTATATAATGTATTCTAACTACCTCAAACTATGATATTTTTTGAGTAATCTGCATTCCAATCCCCGCAAAATAAGGAGCTTACTATGGGGATACAGAGATGGAAATATTCTTGAACATTCTGTATATATTGCTACACTGCTCAGGTTTTACCATTTCACAATAGATCTGCAGCAGACTAATTTGAACACATTTTGGCAAAAATATGAACAATCTAAATATATGAATGTATATTTATACCCCCTTCGAAGAAGAGGGGGTATATAGGAGTCATTATGTCGGGCTGTCTGTCTGTCTATCTGTCGGTCGGTCGGTCGGACGGAAGCCATATTTCAGTGATAGTTCTAGTTATGGTTGAAAACATTGTGTTTAAAGGAGAAGTTGTTCATCTGCTGCAGAGTTGTCAGAAAGGGATTGAATGTGGGAAAAGGTTAACCCTTTCCCACATAAAACAAATCTACAGCAAATGACTTCTAGGTAAAACTATTGAAAATCTCAACAAATTATGGTATAAGTATATAGAATATAATATTATAGTTGATAACATTGTGGCAAAAGGAGAAATTGCTCATCATGAGTAATTTCTCCTTTTGCCAGGATGTTTTCAAAAGTCGTCTGCTGCAGATGTTTCAAGAAGCTTCTAAATGTGGGAAAGGGTTATTAAAGGCTTATGAATGAATGAATTTTGTAATATTTTCCCAAGATGAATGGAATCTGAGTTACCTGTGAATCATAATTAGTTACAGGATCGAAGACCTTTGTTCTTGCTTACCTCCAAGGCATCATGTACCAGAAAAAAGTTCTTCAGAAAACATCCATTGCATAATGTTTATTTCTTAAATTATTTTATTTTAACCCTTTTCCACATACAAACACTTTCTGATGCCTCCGCGACAGAGGGCGTTTAAAAACATTGTGAGAGAAATTGCTCATGAGCAATAATTTTCTCTTCTTATCTCATTATTTTCAACTTTATTCAGTGATTGTTCTTTTATTTATTTTCAAAGTCATTGTTGTATGTGGGAAAGGGTTAAATGATATTTCTGAAGCGAATAACATTTGAAATCGTTGTAAGAAAAGGAGAAATTGCTGCTGATTTGCAAAGAATAAAATCCACAATAACATTTGAATTTCAACCTTTAGAGATTTTGAAATTATGATATATAGCTGTCAGCTGGTTCATGGTCCTAACAGTTCTACACATTCATCCAGGTTATGTGTACAACTTAATAGTGAATCACGAAGATCTTGATCAGACTGTACAGTTAGGCATAGGCATCTCTGGATCCTCAATGCTAGCAATTTTTATTTGTTTGGAACAAACAAATTTAGTAGCTGCAATTCTGAAGCCGTTCGTCTTATTTAAAATTCCATGAATTTCATACGCGTGAAAGTAGTACTCAATACTTGCTCTTACTTTTCAAATGTATCACGATTTTTGAAATAATGATATATTTATATCGTCTTTGTTTTCTTATGTGGTTCTTATATTCAAAGAGAATTACGAAATAAAATGAAACATTGTATTTTAAAACATGAATGCGGAGAGATTTATAAATCTCAATGAGTGAACTGCAACAGGGAGAACTATTTCCGATTTAAGCTCCAGATACGGTATTTGAATTTTCAATCACGCATTGAAAATGTAGATAAAAACAGAATTGAAAATATTTTCTTTGTGCCTTGTCGGCCATATAAATATAGTATAAAGAATTAAAAAAACAAATATGTGCGTCATAAAATGCATTTAAAATGAGAGTAACACATTTGCAGAGAAATCGTGATCGTCGAATTCTATTTATAAATACAACGGTATGGGGGGAGGGTCTAAAGTGCGGACGCGATCTGCGGACAAATACATTATAGAGGGAAAATGCGGACAAATGCAATATAGAGGGAAAATGCCGACGCAATAGAATATAGAGCAAATCTGCGGACGCTATGATTTGTTGTAAAAAATGTTTAATTAAAGATGGGCAACTGTGTATAATTTGTTACATATGATCATATCCGGGGTTTTCTTTGTAAATATATAATGTGTTTGATTGCTTTTATCAGTGATATAGAATAAACCAAAAATCGAGATCATGCTGAAATGGAATCTCTTTGTAAAGTGTTTTAACGACTTTCCTCTTTATATCATATCTATAGATATCAATAAAGAGAATTGATGGATTGATTTTCCGACAAGTAAATGTCTTTTGACGCATCTGCAGCGGACGAAATTTGAAAACATTGCAAGAATAGAATAGGTTGCTAGTAACTAGCCATAGGTTTTGCTTCAATTATATCCTCTCCTTTACACTCGATTGAAGGGTCATGAGTTCTAGTTATTGTTGGGCCTCTTCATTTTCTACTTTGTAACTTTCAACAGTTTTCCATGTGCCATACTACGAGGCAAATGATCCATGCAACATTCTATTCTGTAGGGTACTTGGAAGGGGCAGAACAATTTAAATAACAAATAAACAATAAGTATATATATATATACAACACTTTAAATCTTAATTTATTTCTAGTAATTATATATATATGCAACTATAATACTAATCTATAACAAATAAGTTAAATGTTTTTTTCTTGCTGTGTAAACAGTAAAAAGCAACATATATTGAAAACATTGTGGGAAAAGGAAAATTTGCTTATTTAAACAATTTCTTAATTCCAATAACCTTTCTTTACCGTCGTAAAAACCAAATTTGTATTTGAAGGCTGTTATAAGTAAAAAACTTAAATGTTGCCAATTTAATCACATATCTTATCATTATAATAGCCAAATAATTAACAAAAGTTACAATTAAAGTCCGCATCTGTTGTCGAAACATCCACAGGTGCATTAACACAAGATTTGTGAAACCAATTTGTGCATATATCACATTGTACCATGACGGTATCGACACATCCCGGCAAGTTACAATTACATACATGTATATGATAGGTTTATTGGGAAAAGGGGTTACATTTATAATTTGTTTGGAATGACACTCGTAAACAATGGTAATTAACAGTGTATGGTCACGCATCCTTAATTGATTTGGCAAGCTTAAACACCCTTTAAAGGAAACAGCGGCCAGCTTAGGTGTATACTGTAGAGTAAAATTCGGACGGCACAGGTATTGGTTTTCTCTGGAGCATTTAATCCTTTTATAATGCATGATTTCAATTACTCTTTCATTTGGATAGATGTTTCTTTTTTAGCTCACCTGAGCACGAAGTAAATAACCAACGCTAAATGTCGCAAAATCTTCTAACGTTATATGTCGCATCTGTAACGCCAAATGTCGCAAAACAAGGTACTGCCGCTATATGTCGCAACATCAACGCTAAATGTCGCACTCTTTTATAAGCACTCTTTTGTAGTATTACTGTTTCACAATGTACATATTACAATGTTTCATCTGACTCTGTCCCTTCTTTTTTTAGTTATGGCTCCTGAGGTAGTCATTTTTTGCGACAATTAGCGTCAGCCTTGCGACATATAACGTCAAGTGCGACATATAGTCAAAATATATATGCACTCTCGTACTATCGATATGTATTCGCACTCTTACGATAAGGACTCTCACACAAGCGATATGCACTCTTGTACTACTGATATGGATTCGCTCACTTACGATATTGATTTAAACACTAACGATATGGACTCTCACAAAAACTATATGCACTCTCGTTCTAACGATAATGACTCGCACACTAACGATATGGACTCTAGTAATAGTGGTTCATTAGAATAACAGATTGTGAGAAATGATACATTTAAAACGGAAACCGAAACACGTTCATCAAAAGCACCATGTAGAACTACCACAGTTGATTTGGTATATTATTGTTAACCTTGGTTCGAAACAAAATCCTTCTTCGCGATACTCCCTTCAACGGGTGAATAGATTGTTCAAAGATATTGTGAGCAAGACACAACCGCCTCGGTTGTATCTCAACCCTTGCCGGTTCTGTGATATATCTGTGTCGCCTTTTAGTGTTAGAAGAATTATATGAATAGCAGGACCTGGCTGTTGGTTAGTGCAGGCAATCCGTGATGTGTTAACACATTCCTCGCGGGCCAATGCCTGGCTCTACTCTATCTGCGGATAGCCACATTTGGTGGCTAGTATACAATAGATGGAATATGGTATAAACGTTCAAGGTATCAGTTACGGGATATTAAAGTGCTACATTTATAAACTTTTTTATAAGTAGGTTAAGGAATGGCAACAAAAAGCATGTTACTTATTCCGTGTCAGTTTTTATTCCAGTATTAGCTTATACAGTTTGTGACAAGAGAGACAATTGTATATCAGTTACAATATGTGGCTATCCATAGAACGCATTAACATTTTGAAAACACATGTACACGGACATACACTGTTACATTACGTTATAACATGTACAATTTTCTTTAATTTTACAGTTTTAAAAAACTTAAGAAAATTGTACATGTTATAACGTTATGTCACAGTGTATGTCCGTGTACATGTGTTTACAAAAAAAATGTCTTGGACGTTTATACCATATTCCATCTATTGTATACCAGCCACAAAATGTGGCTATCCGCAGAAAGAGCCAGTCATTGGCCCGCAAGGAATGTATAAACACAAAGCGCAATCTGTTATTCTGATGAACCACTATTACTAGAGTCCATATCGTTAGTGTGCGAGTCATTATCGTTAGTACGAGAGTGCATACAGCTTTTGTGAGAGTCTATATCGTAAGTGTACAAGAGAAAGTTGATGCAACGCATCAATGTCGCCGGATATCCATAGTACAGTTATGCATAACACTAACATTATAGTAGTTGAATAAACAGTTATCAACTGAGGGGCATATTGGAACATCAGGGGTGGGGTCAAGTGAAAATGTATCATAACTTGCATTGTTTTGTCAACGAAGTGAATGATAATTGAAGCCTTTCATTGTTTATGATCAATCTCCATTCCAAAGTAGGTTGACCATACACACAACCAACTAATTATTGATCATAAACAGTAATGGAAATGAGTAATCTTGCCAATCATTAGTCTAAGTATATATAAAGTGCTTTCATTAAGGAATAATTATAAGATTTGTGAATTCCACATACATTTTTCAAGATATTTGTCAGAATATTTGAATTTTATTATTTGTCAATAAAACCACAAACAGACAATTTAGGATTTGCATGCAATAGCACGTTATTTTACCTTTCCTCTATTAAAGTCAACAGTGGACACCTTTGCAGCAATCTTCTTTTAAAACAATGAGTTAAGGGTTAAATCGCTGAAGACATGAGTTTTCTCTTTTTCTCAAAATGATATTAGCTTGGCATCCTAATTGTATCATTTCAACAAATGTTGAAATGTAGTCCAATATTTATAAATTAGACCACCTTCGAAATATAATATCAACTAAACAGTTAAATCTCATTGAAATTGTTGTATAATTTAAACTTAATTTCGAACATAAACTGAGCCCTACAACATGTTAATTTATTTTAATTCTTTCCTTCCTTTTTTATAACGAAAATAACAAACTACTCATGTTTTAAAATTATATTATGATGAGCGCCCTTGTGTCAATGATGCATAATAATATGCAGATCGGAAGCAATATGCCTTTAGGGAATTAAATGACACATTTAAAATTGTCAAGGACGAACTAATTTTGTACGAAAGACCCGATTCTTTCTTATTCGCAGAGGTGTCGTTCTTGAAACTCTCTTTATAGGCAGAGAGTGTTCGTTCAAAGTAATTTTTCTATTAAAACTAGTTTTTATCTCGGTTTGTTCTTTTCTTCATTTGTTTCGAACCAAATAAACATTTTAAATCACCTACGATTTACTATTTGTAAGTGAGTGTAAAGAGACGGCTCTCTGCAAAGGAAATTTATCTACGCAGTTGGTATTCGCGAGTCACGCTTCAAGCAGGTGCGCGTATGTAAACAAATTAGACTGCGACGTAAAGGTTTGTAGTTATCGCCTTTTGAGTACATGTAGTGTAAAATAAAGTATACCAGTCTAGCTAATAGGGACTGTTTTGTCTTCGTAAATAAAACAAAAAAACTTAAATGCGAGTCAAAATAAATAAACTGAAAATACCTAAAACATCGGAATATTTATTTCATTTTAGATGTGTCATTACTTAGTGTTTTTAAACAAACACAATTGTAATATATTCAAGACATCTAAATGTGTTTCTTTCTAATAATAATCCCCCCTCCCATGTGATTTCCGAAAACCTATTAAAAATAGAAGTCGCGGGCTTCTGCCCGGCGACTAATGAATCAATATCGTTAGTGAGCGAATCCATATCGTTAGTACAAGAGTGCATATCGCTTGTGTGAGAGTCCTTATCGTAAGTGTGCGAATCCATATCGATAGTACGAGAGTGCATATATATCTTGTATATATGTCGTACTTGACGTTATATGTCGCAAGGCTGACGCTAAATGTCGCAAAAAAATGACTACTTCAGGAGTTATAACTAAAAAAAGAAGGGACAGAGTGAGATGAAACATTGTAATTTGTACATTGTGAAACAGTAATACTACAAAAGAGTGCTTATAAAGGAGTGAGACATTTAGCGTTGATGTTGCGACATATAGCGGCAGTACCTTGTTTTGCGACATTTGGCGTTACAGATGCGACATATAACGTCAGAAGGTTTTGCGACATTTAGCGTTGGTTGCGACGTTTAGCGTCAGCCTTGTGACATAAAACGTCAAGTGTGACATTTAGCGTTGGTGCGACATTTAACGTTGCTACAGTGTTCCTTGGCCGCCAGGGGGCGGGGCTTTTTTGCCTTATATGGCTATAGTGTAAACTCAAAAAAATCTTCTCCTCCAAAAGTGTCAGGCCGATTTTCAAATAATTTTGTAGAAATGTTCCTAGGGTGACCCTCTATCAGATTCCTTCCAGCCAAGTTGATTGGTCGAAAAAAATGGCCGCCAGCGGTCGGGGCTTTTTTGCCTAATATGGCTATAGTAAAAACTTGAAAAATCTTCTCATCCGAAAGTTTTTGGCCAATTTTCAATTCTTTTTGTAGAAATGTTCATTGGGAGACCATCTATCAGATTCCTCCAAGCCATGTTGATTGGTCGAAAAACATGGCCGCCAGGGGGGCAGGGCTATTTGGCCTTATATGGCTATAGTGAAAACTTGAAAAATCTCTTGTTAAGCAGGAAGCTTTTGAGTAAGATTTTAGAAAACCCTTGGTCAATGGTGATTTTTTTTGTAACAAAAATTATTAAATACTTAGATGAGTGAATCGGGGCCATAATGGTTATCCATTTGTTTTACATGTCTTTTGAAACTTTGACATTAAATATAATATTCACATGTATGTCTCATGATTTATTTTTATAGACAACTAAAATGGCATTTAATTTTAACGGATGCGTCATTTATTCTTTTACCCGAAGTTGTAATATTTATAAACAATGCATAGTTTATAAATCACACATCTATGCAAAGGCAAATGTTTGAACAGTTTTATGTACCCAAACAAATTCAGTGCCTTCAGCGCTTTGATTAATTCCAGTGCGTGAATGGTCTGCAAGATAAAAATGTGGAGTTGTCAGTGTAACCAATAGTACATGTATATAGAGCTTGGACAGGTGTGAATATGCACTGAATAGTTAATTGCTCCATACTAAAACAGTTTTTAGCTCTACTGGCCAAAGGCCAGAAGGGCTTATGTCGTGGCGATTTGTCCGTCGTCCGTGTATGTGTGCGTGCGTGCGTGCGTGCGGCCGTAAACAATTTCTTGTTAACACGATACAGTCTTCACTTTTGATTGTATCTCAACTAAACTTATACAGTAGTTAGATATCCATGAGAGCTCGGTTCCTTTCGAAAACCAGCCAGATCCGCCCATGCATGACTGGATTATGGCCCTTGAAATGGTCAAAATTGCTATAAAAGAGCTTGTTAACACGATACAGTCTTCTTTTTTAGCTCTACTGGCCAAAAACCAGAAGGGCTTATGTCGTGGCGATGTGTCCGTCGTCCGTGCGTGCGTCCGTCCGTCGTCCGTAAACAATTTCTTGTTAACACGATACAGTCTTCACTTTTGATTGTATCTCAACCAAACTTATACAGTAGTTACATATTCATGACAGCTCGGTTCCTTTCGAAAACCAGCCAGATCCGCCCATGCATGACTGGATTATGGCCCTTGAAATGGTCAAAATTGCTATAAAAGAGCTTGTGTACACGATACAGTCTTCACTTTTGATTGTATCTCAACCAAACTTATACAGTAGTTAGATATCCATGAGAACTCGGTTCCTTTCGTAAACCAGCCAGATCCGCCCATGCATGACTGGATTATGGCCCTTGAAATGGTCAAAATTGCTATAAAAGAGCTTGTTAACACGATACAGTCTTCACTTTGGATTGTATCTCAACCAAACTTATACAGTAGTTAGATATCCATGAGAGCTCAGTTCCTTTCGTAAACCAGATCCGCCCATGCAAGACTGGATTATGGCCCTTGAAATTGTCCAAATTGCTATAATTGAGCATGTGAACACAATAGAGGCTCCATTTACTATCTGATCTTCACCAAACTTAGATAGTAGTTAAATATTGATGAAAGCTTGGTTCCTTTTGAAAATCAGCCAGATCCGCCCATGCAAGACTGGATTATGGTCCATGAAATTGTAAAAATTGCTATAATACAGCTTGAGAACACAAAAGAGCCTCCATTTACTATCCGATCTTCACCATACATACATGCTCTGGATTGAAAATGACCAAAGAACCATACCAGTAGAGCATAGGCCCTCATGGGCCTCTTGTTTACTATTGTCACATACTTCAAAAAACCAGTTCCAGTAGTTAACCCTCTCCCACATACAGACGCTTTCTGACACCTCTACAGCAGATGACTTGTGAAAATATTGTGGCAAAAGGAGAAATTGCTCACCACAAGCAATTTCTCTTTTTGCCACAATGTTTTCAACTCGATTCATTAGTTTTTCATTCGCTTAACCCTTTCCCACATACAACAAATCTGCAGCAGACAACTTGAAAACATTTTTACAACATGGAAAATCTCTATAAATAAAAGTTTTAATGAATAGAAAAGGGTTGAAAGCGTTGTGGCAAATTGAGAAAATGCTCGTTTTGAGCAATTGCTCATTTTGACACAATGTTTTAAAAAGTCATTTGCCGAATGGGCGTCGGAAAGCGTCAATATGAGGGAAAGGGTTAAAGAGATATTTCAATATTTTTGTCTAGATGTTTCCAAAGTCATCTGCTGCTTAATTATTGTATGAGGGTTAACGACAATTCTGCAGCAGACGACTTTGAACATATTTTGTCAAAAAATAGAAAATCTCTATTTATATAATTTAATGGATAACCTATGACTAAAAGTGGAAAACTTTGTGGCAAAAGTAGAGATTGCTTGTTTTGAGCAATTTCTTCTTTTGTCACTCTGTTTTAAAAAAGCCGTCTGCTGCAGAGGCGTCAGAAAGCATCTATATTAGGTAAAGGGTTAAACATTACGAAATGGTTCATGATGAGCATTTTCTACTCTCCCACTTGCATAAAAAGCTTTCAAATTTTGTCTGCTGCATAGTTCTGGCAGGAAAAGGGTTAAATGCTTTTGATAAATATTTTTCTCAGAAATGTGTATTACTTGGTTGTTAACCCTTTCCCTCATGCAAAAATTCTGCAGCAGACGACTTTGAAAGTATCTAAGGCTCAATAAGAAAAGCTCTTGATTTTATAGAGTAATTATGTAGGTTTAATTACTGAAAAGAGTTGAAAACATTGTGGGAGCTAAGAAGAAATTGCTTGTTTTGAGCAATTTCGTCTTTTGTCACAGTTTTTTGAAAAGTCATCTGCTGCACAGGCGTCGGAAAGCTTCTTTATGTGGGAAAGGGTTAAGTGGAATTTGCTTACAGAAGTTAAACCTTCTAATGAAGGATTATTTTCTCTGGTTCAAATATTTGAACTAATTCTAGATAATTATTTATTGATTAGGGTTGAAAACATAAACAATTATGGCATGAAAGACAAATTTCTCATCATAGGCTATTTCTGTCAGTCACAATGTTTTTTACAAATTGTCTGCTGCAGATGCGTCAAAATGTGACTGCCAGTGAGAAAGGGGTTTAAACCCTCCTTTCCCACATACAACAAATCTGCAGCAGGCGACTTTAAAAACATATTGACAAAAATGTTAAAAATCTCCATAAATAAGAGTTTAATTAAAAAAAAAGAGTTAAAAACATTGTGGCAAAGGTGAAATTGCTCGTTTTGAGCAATTTCTCCTTTTGCCACAGTGTTTTCAAAAGTCGTCTGCTACAGATGCGTCAGAATGCGAAAATAGGTGGGAAAGGGTTATTGTATCATCTATTCCCCAGTACAGAAGACTTCAGATGCCATTTGTCAAAGATGACTTTTGAAAAGAAGTTGGAAAAGGAGAAATTGTTAAAAATGAGCAATGTCTGCTTCTCCAATAAGATTTTAACTGTATATAATTTCAAACTTTACAATATTTTCTCTCAAATATTTTCAAAGTACATGTAATCAGCTCTAAAATATCATATAGATCTGTTAACCGTTTTGCTCTGCAGCAGACAACTTTGAAAATATCTGTTTTTCAAAAGTCATCAACTGCAGATGTGTCAGAATGCGGCTGCATTTGAGAAAGGGATAATTATGGATAAAGGGTTACTTGATGAATCAGAAGTTTTGGCTGAAACATGTGTATAAGTTGTAATAGGTGATAAAAAAGATGTCTGGCATTGGTTCATCATACAGATTTTTTGTTGCAATGAGTATCTTTTTCTCCCATTAAGAATATTTTTAGTTGATTCCCGTGGATGGGAATACCATACCAAGTTATGACAGGCATTTTGTTTTTTTCTTGAAATGTTCTTTCTGTACTCATACCTAACCCTATGTTCTGACTGTTTGTTTGGATTTTATTGCAAAGATCATTTTAATGACTGTTGAAATAAACAGGAATATATAACAACAAAAAACAACATAGTTATTTATCTAAAAATGAATAGTGCTTGGAGAAAAACAAATTCTGTAACCCTTTCCCTCATGTAGACGCTTTCTGACGCCTCTGAAGGAGATGACTTTTGAAATAATTGTGGCAAATGGAGAAATTACTCATAATGATCAATTTCTCCATTTGTCACAATGATTTCAACTCAATTCAGTAATCAAACTATTATTTATAGAGATTTTTATCTTTTGGACTTGATAATATCAAAGTCGTCTGCTGCAGATTTATTGTATGTGGGAAAGGGTTAATATAATGATTACACAATGTGTAAAAAGACCCATGCTTATAGAATCCAAATGGAAATTACAGAAATTTCTTGAAACTTTCTTAGTTTAATATGGCCAACAGAGCAATTCAAGCCAGTTCAGACTGCACTGCATCAGTGGTGTAGTGTCTGCCTTGGGTGTGGTAGCTAGGTTGTGAGTAAGTTACCAGTACTACTGGTTCATTTTACCAGTAACACTGGCAGTGGCAGGCACGTATCCAGGTATACGCATGTACGCCAATGCGTACACTTCGTCAGAAAAATTAGAAATTAAAGGTTCAAATTTGCAATAAAAACTGAAGGCTGAGGGGATATAAGGGCTATCAAGAATGAAGAATGGCGTATCAGCCTGCCACTTTGTGCAGTTTGGTTAGAACTGCCTTGGTGTTGTTGGAAGCCGCCAGAAGGCGGCTTCCTGTAGGGATGCTTTTAATTTTCGGTCAAGGAAAATATTTAGACTTGCCAGCGTGACCACATATCTTGATTTCTCTTTGTCCTTTCTAAGTACATTAATTTAAGGTAATGACTTTTAAAACATCCATTTTACACTCTATATACATGTGTGAGTTTTACAAATTAAAAACAAAAGACAAAGGCCAGTATATTAATTGAATGTATGTACATTTTTGTTTAAGCGAAATTCATACTGTATCTACTCTAGACAGTAAAACAGAGAACCCTTCATTGAATTTGTAAATGTAGTCTGGTTCCTTAAAATTACATGCTATGATATATATTACGCAGTAATTAGACGAAGCCTCGTCCCGTATTCACTAAACTTTTCAATTTAGATATTTGTCTAAATCTAAATCTTAATATTTAGTCTACGTTTTAAATTTAATCCATATTCACCAACACGTTTTAAACCGATCTCAATTTGGTCTAGTGTGTAAATGTCGTAAGCGGCCACGCAACGACTCTGGTTTCCGAATCAAGTTAAGAGCTTAAATAAAAGACAGTACCATTCATCTATAGTCTATTTATAGATTTTCCTTTTTATCACAATTTTACATACATTTTTCATTTGCTTTGCTTTAAATAATCTGACGTTCATGTTCAGTACATACTGGATTCAAAGTTAACTTTGAGTACAATTGTCATCGCAAAATGTAGACATGAAAAGATTTAAACCACAGAAATATCTGGATCAATTTCGTACTTTTTCGCTGTTGCACAGTTCCACATTTCATGAATATCGCGGTAAACACGATATCGGTGTGTTTTGCCTAGCCAACAATGTGCATGTTTTATCACGGATGCGATGTGAACATCCAGAATAATTAAATGAAATGAAATCTTCTGGTTCTTACAAACAAAGTGTGATCGGATTAACTGAACTGTATTTAACTTATCACTGTAAATGTAGGCAGCATTTCAACTCTTATATCAACTGGTAAATTTACAGTTTCAGAAATAAATTCAAGTAAATTTTCAAGCACTGGTTTAACGTTTTCAAAAAAATTGAAACTAGTTCCTATGTTAAGCCTTTCCGTCGTAGCACATTAAGTAAAAATTGGAACATCTTGCTAAATGAAGGTATAATTTATGGACATAAAGTAGAAAACATTGTAGCAAAAGGATAAATTCCTCATGATCAATTTCTCTTTTTGTCACAATGTTTTCAAAAGTCGCTGCAGCTTAGTAAATGTCAGTCTTTCGGATTACGTGTACGTAGAAATACGTTTACTTGATTTTCTGAGCTGCAGCTTAGTAATTGTCAGTCTTTCGGATTACGTGTACGTAGAAATACGTTTACTTGATTTTCTGAATGCTAATCACGACACGAGTTCACATCAGTTTCGTCAACTCGAGATTGTGCGTTTGTAATCTTTAGCTTTGATTTTCAATTGCTCAATTTGCCACAATAATTTCAACTCTTTTCAATTATCTTACTATCATTTATAGAGATTTTCTATGTTTTGTACTTGATGATTTTAAAGTCTGTCGGAGTAAACATCATTGAAATCATTGTGGCAAAAGGAGAAATTGCTCATAATGAGCAATATCTGCATTTGCCACAATAATTCAACCCTTTTTAATTATCATACGATCATTTATTTTTTTTTACTTGATAATTTCAAAGTCGTCTACTGCAGATTTGTTTTATGTGGGAAACCCTTATCCATTATCGTGACTTACCGATACAAACGAAAAACAGATTTTCTGTGTGTCAGCATTATTTGATAAAACATTATCATAACAGGGAGTGTGTTCAATACAAATAGTTTATTGTTTTTGGTACTAATTTAAATTTATCATAACCTCGTGTCCATTTATCTTTAGTATTATATGTCACTTTTTATGATCAGCTTAACTCTAAATTATCTCATTCACTTAAAACACAGACCCTGCCAGGTTAAAATATCCTACATAAAACTTATACCTTCAATAATCGATATGAGCATAACTGACTACAGATTAAATTGTTCTAATGTTTGTGGATTTAAATGATCTTTTTTCTCATTTCTTCATGTGAAACGAAATATTGCGGCTTCTCTTTGATGCTTTGCATCAAACATCCGTCTTGTTTTGGTTATGAATATGATGTCCGCCTCGAGAGCGGGCGACCAGTGTTTAATCCATGGTCGGTCATACCAAAAACTTGAAAGTGGTAGCAGTTATTTCTCTTCATGGTGCGAAGTGTTGCAGATGGGTGAATTAACTGGCGTAAGGATAAGCTTCAAATCAGCACTGATAATTTCCACAGGAAAAGCCCTAAAATGGCTGAAATACTGTTTGGGCAATGTATCATTTCCCCCAAAACAGTTGTAAACGTCATCTGTTTCCTCGAAAGAGTTATATGTGACAGATAGATATACATGTTGAAATTGTTATTAAACTGCGGCCGTTAGTCACTAAGGTTTGATACAAAGATTTACATCTGAAAGTAAGCCAACATGCATTGTATCTTTTATATACATAATTTAGTTTATTTATTCAGCGAACCATGTGTCAACAAGTTACAAAAATACAAACATTAAACATACAAGAAATTACACATGAAACATGGCAGTATGTCATTTTGTTAAAACAAACATATCAGTACACACTAGATGAGGGGCGTTATTCATGTTCTTAAATCAGTATCAGAACTCCGAACCATTTGGTGTGCTTTCTCAAAAGACTAAGGTCTGAAAGAATATGAATATAACTGGTAACCATACGCCTACTTAATATCCACAACCTTTATAATCGGAAATAACCGTGCATCTGTGATCTAAGTGCATCCTTCAAGATACGTATTGTATGATGTGATTGTTCCTTTCCTTTGATTGTTCCTTTCCTGGAATGTTTGATTTAAAACCACATTAACCAACTACCAAGATATGTCATTGTTTGCTCTATTTCGCCTGATATTTAATTAGTAGATCATTGGACAAGAGCCCAGCCCCGGTGGCTCAATCAGTAGCGACGCGGGCTGTCAATATAGGGGTGGCGAGTTATAACTCCAGCTCATCCTAAATTCTTTCCGACGTTTGACAAAAGTCCCTGTGACTTGCGTCATTCGTTTTCCACCAATGGGCTTATAGTAAATGTGGAAAACCTTATAGTTGCTTGGAAAGTATGGTGTAAGCCAGAAAACGTATGAATAGGTGAACTGGCTTTGACGTTTCAATCTTTTCCATGGATGTTTGCAATCCAGACGAATCAGTCAAACTGGAAGCAGACATCTAGATAGCATGTACATAAAACATGAATCAATGTATAATTAAGTTTAAACTAAATCTAGGCAAACTGTTTTAAACTCTGATTTCATAATTACTTCAGTAAGCATAGAATCATTAGTGTTTAAATAATGTTGAAGTGAACGGATTCAGTATTGTATTTGTGAACATTGCTTAATTACACATTTTAATTTTTATCTATATTGTTTAACAGAGATTGGAGACGAGTATCTGTTAGTATGTGAATATACGGAAAGTAACTTAAATAACTATATCAATTCTGACAATGATCCAGCCTATTGGTTGTTTAAAAAAAGTGCCCACCACTTAACAAAGATTATTGTTTTCCATGTAATCACAAAAAAGGTGGGATATATTCAGGTTATCCTATTAAAATAACCGAGAATTGGATGTCTTCAAATTACTACTTTTAACTAGCACCTGTCCGAGCGTTCAGTGTGTTAGGGCAATCGCAATACACCCCAGATCCTTCTTTGTTCCATGGAAAAATAAATATCGTGTTAAAGTCATGAATACCTAATCTTTTTTTTTTTTTTTTGTTATTTACAGGCGATGCAATAAATCTGCTTGTGGTTAAGCCTAGTTTATGTTTTCTGTAAGTGCTAAAAAGATGCTCCTACAATGTACCAGATGAAATGTTGGATTTTAAAAAAAAATACCAGGGGAGCATGCACGTCTGTGCGTTTACTTGATTTTAATCCAGGTGCGCCCCTGACTGGTAACTTACCCAGTAACAAACACCGTGATATAACTGAAAAGATGTTGAAAGCGGCGTAAAACACCAAGCAATCAATTAGTTCAGACTGATGGATGAGAAAATTCTACTCTGGTCTCAAATGCCGTTCAAGTGGTTTTCACAGAGTGCTGCTCAAATATAGTCACTAAAAATATTCTTATAATATATATTGAAAAACTGATGTTATATGTTTTTTAAGTCAAAAGTTTCAAGTTTATCAGAAAGAAACGCCAGGTATGTTACAAGGAATTAAACAAACGAGTATCCTTGGTTAATGTCACTGCATGGTACATTGACTGCTTTTATGAAAGTTACCAATAAATGCACAATTTTGGCACTAGTAGTTAATTGCATGGTCAGTTCTTTAACCCTTTACCTCATATAGACGCTTTCTGATGCCTCTGCAGCAAACGGCTTTTTGAAAACATAGTGACAAAAGAAGAAATTGCTCAAAACAAGCAATTTCTCCTTTTGCCACAATATTTTCTACTTTAAGTCATAGGTTATCCATTCAATTATAGCGATATTCCATCTTTTGACAAAATATTTTCAAAGTCGTCTGCTGCAGAATTGTTGTATGAGGGAAAGGGTTAAGACCTGTTTTAGTCTTATTACTGGGTATAGATTTTCACACAAATTGTGTGCAAAGAGAATGCAATCTAATTCTTCACTAGAAATAAAAGTGTACGAAAATATTGTATTGCCAGACATAGTGAATGCGTCCACTTTTAAACCTTTCCCACATACAACAAACTTTAAACACATCTAGACAAAAAGGTGAAAATCTCCTTAAATTAGGGTTGAATTATTAAAGAGAATTGAAAACATTGTGACTGAAGGTGACATTTGTCATTATGAGCAATTTCGGTTTTTGTCCCAATGTTTTCAAAAGTCGTATGCTGCAGATGCATCAAAATGCGTCCGTAAGTGGAAAAGGGTTAACCCTTTCCCTCAGATAGACGCTTTCTGACGCCTCTGCAGCAGACGGCTTTTTGAAAACATAGTGACAAAAGAAGAAATTGCTCAAAACGAGCAATTTCTCCTTTTGCCAAAATGTTTTCCACTTTTAGTCATTGGTTATCCATTTAATTATAGAGATATTCTATTTTTTTCAAAATATGTTCAAAGTTGTCTGCTGCAGAATAGTCATATGGGGGAAAGGGTTAAGGGTGACAAGAGCCATTTCAGATCAGCAGAATTATATATCTGCTAATCATGAGGAGAAAACTGTGTAAAATTTGTGTCATGCATATCTCCATAAGTATCTGAGTAACTACCAATGGGCTATCAGTCTATGTTGAAATGCAGCCAGTTGCCTGGAAAGAATGTTGTATGAAGTACTGGTTTGAGAAAGCCAAGAAACATATGAGTAGGTGAACTGGCCGCCGTGATATGACTGAACAATTGTTGAAAACGCCGTTAACCCCCAATCATTCTGAGTAACTGTCATGCAATTTTACTGGCATGTTTGTCAAAGTGAAGTTGAACACTGGGAGTATGAACACATGTATTGGCTGAAACCCAATATCCTTGACTTTTAGCACAATTTTTACCATTAGCTGAAAGAGTGCGTCCGTAAACAATTGCTTGTGAACTCGATACAGTCTTCAGTTTTGATTGTATCTCAATCAAACTTAGACAGTAGTTAGATATCCATGAGAGCTCGGTTCCTTTCGCACGTCATTCGTCTTCTACCAATGGGCTAAGTCTATGTGGAAAAGCAGTCAGTTGCTTGGGAAGATTGTTGTGTGGAGTACTGGTGTGAGAAAACCAGGAAATGTATGAGTAGGTGAACTGGCTGCCGTGATATAACTGAGAAATTGTTAAAAACGGCGTTAAACCCCAATCAATCAATCAATCAATCGGTTCCTTTCGCAAACCAGCCAGATCCGCCCATACAAGATTGGATTATGGCCCTTGAAATTGTCAAAATTGCTATAATAGAGCTTGTGAACACAATAGAGGCTCCATTTACTATCTGATCTTCACCAAACTTACACAGTAGTTAGGTATCTATGAGAGCTTGGTTCATTTTGCAAACCAGCCAGATCCGGCCATGCAAGACTGGATTATGGCCCTTAAAATTGTCAGAATTGCTATAATAGAGCTTGAACGCGATAAGGTCTTCAGTTTTGATTGTATCTCAATCAAACTTATACAGTAGTTAGATATCCATGAGAGCTGAGTTCCTTTCGCAAACCAGCTAGATCCGCCCATGCAAGACTGGATTATGGTTCTTGGAATTGTTGAAATTCTTACAATAGAGCTTGTGAACACAATAGAGGCTCCATTTAGTATCTGATCTTCACCAAAGTTACACAGTAGTTAGGTATCCATGAGAGTTTGGTTCCTTTCGCAAACCAGCTAGATCCACCCATGCAAAACTTGATTATGGCCCTTGAAATTTTCAAAATTGCTATAATGGACCTTGTTTTGAGCAATTTCTTCTTTTGTTGCTATGTTTTCCAAAAGCTGTCTGCTGCAGAGGCGTCAGAAAGCGTCTATATGAGGGAAAGGGTTAAAGAGATTTTCAATATTGTTGCGGGTATGTTTTTAGTCTTCTGCTGCAGATTTATTGTATATGGCTTACATATAAAGGTTATGTAAGATTTGATGGGAATTTCTGTGCAGTAGAAATCAAAGATATGGTAACCAGTGTACATGAGTTCCACAGTGTTGTTCTAGGAATTTCTCACTCGGCTTGGCTGCTCATGTTCAACTTACTAATACTAGATGTACTGTTTAATAATGGCAGTTTGGTATATTCATCAATTTATATTTCACATTTAACTGTGTATAGGCTTTGGAATATTTAATGTAGGTTGCAAATACAATTTAGTTTATATGTTTATATTAGGATTTTGTAAGATTTGATGGGTATTTCTGTGTGGTAGAAACAAAGGAAGTGGTAAGCAGTGTACAGACGTTCCACAGTGTTGTTCTTGGAATTTCTCAATGGGCTTGGCTGCTTATGTTCAACTTACTAATACAAGATGTACTGTTTAATAATGGCAGTTTGGTATATTCATCAATTTATATTTCGCATTTAACTGTACAGTATTTTGAATATTTAATGTAGGTTCAAATTGCAATTACAATTTATTGTATAGAGGTTATATAAGGGTTTCGTAAGATTGGATGGGAATTTCTGTGTGGTAGAAACAAAGGAAGGCGTAAGCAGCGTACATGGGTTCCAAAGTGTTGTTCTAGGAATTTCTCACTCAGCTGGGCTGCTAAATTCAAATTACTAATACTAGATGTACTGTTAATAATAGCAGTGTGGTATATTTTATTTATTCGTCAATTTATATTTCATGTTTAACTGTGAATAGGATTTGGAGTATTTAACGTAGGTAGCAAACACAATGAGACTGAAGACTTGTGGTGGTTTGGACATTGGTAGGTTCTATATTATTTTAATCGCAGTCCTCGATTCCCTGCCAGATATACAATGTTTAACACACTCATAACTGAAGACTAGATAATTTTGTTAAAAAAAATGAGTAACTCAAACTCGTTTGCTCTGAAATAAGAAATTTATTTATTTTCGCTGATTTTTTTTCTTATGATAAATATTTCGCTTTATTGTCTAGATAATGCATTATTTTCTTAACCATTTCCCACATCTGCAGTAGTCTAAACTATTGAAATTCTCTTTTAATTAATTATGCATGATTTAAAATCATACAATGGGCAGATATCGTTCTGGATGTCAGGGATTGTCCCTGAAATCATATCTCTGTCACTGAGGGACGCACATTTGTTCCAGATAGTCAAACGAATTATGGGAAAAAATAAAATTTAGTCCCACAATTTTACCAATCTAGGTAGGCTGCTGGCCTGTACAGGACGCTGGTATGTACACAGGACATGTTGAAACTAATCCGTTAATTGGTACATGTGTCAGTGTGGTCATCGCTGATAATTGATTTAACCCTTTCCCTCATACGACAATTCTGCAGCAGACGACTTTGAACATATTTTGTAAAAAAATAGAAAATCTCTATAATTGAATGGATAACCTATGACTAAAAGTGGAAAACATCGTGGCAAAAGGAGAAATTGCACGTTTTGTGCAATTTCTTTTTTTGTCACTATGTTTTCAAAAAGCCGTCTGCTGCAGAGGCGTCAGAGAGAGTCTATATGAGGGAAAGGGTAAATTGGCTATTGTTGTGTTTAACCAGTCGGGGAGCGTACTGGTATACTAATAATTGTTTTATATGGATTTGTTTGGTGTTATGAATGACAGTTTTTAGCTCGCCTATTCGAAGAAATAGGGGAGCTTATGTTATCGCGTTGGCGTTGGCGTCCGCGTTGCCAGCTTGGTCAAACCTTTGCGTGCAAGGCCTTTTCTCAGACACTGTGTATGCTGTTGCTTTGAAACTTCACACACTTATTCAGGATCATTAGGGGACCTTGTATGTCAAGTCCCATAACTCTGGAATGGATTTTGACTGAATTGTGCCCCTTTTTGGACTTAGAAATTTGGTCAAACCTTGCCCCTTTTTGGACTTAGAAATTTGGTCAAACCTTTGCGTGCAAGGCCTTTTCTCAGACACTGTGTATGCTGTTGCTTTGAAACTTCACACACTTATTCAGGATCATTAGGGGACCTTGTATGTCAAGTCCCATAACTCTGGAATTGATTTTGACTGAATTGTGCCCCTTTTTGGACTTAGAAATTTGGTCAAACCTTTGCGTGCAAGGCCTTTTCTCAGACACTGTGTATGCTGTTGCTTTGAAACTTCACACACTTATTCAGGATCATTAGGGGACCTTGTATGTCAAGTCCCATAACTCTGGAATGGATTTTGACTGAATTGTGCCCCTTTTTGGACTTAGAAATTTGGTCAAACCTTTGCATGCAAGGCCTTTTCTCAGACACTGTGTATGCTGTTGCTTTCAAACTTCACACACTTATTCAGGGTCATTATGGGACCTTGTATGTCAAGTCCCATAACTCTGGAATTGATTTTCTGCAGCAGACGACTTTGAACATATTTTGTCGAAAAATGGAAAATCTCTATAATTGAATGGATAACCTATGACAAAAAGTGGAAAACATTGTGGCAAAAGGAGAAATTGCACCTTTTGTGCAATTTCTTCTTTTGTCACTATGTTTTCAAAAAGCTGTCTGCTACAGAGGCGTCAGAAAGCATCTATATGATTACAAGGGTTAACAAGTTGCCAGCAAGAAGCAATCTAAGGTGAAATTAGTGCTACATGTATTTCATAAGGAATCAGATGATAAAACATAATCAATTTTGAAGTGAAATTTAAATTTCTGTCAGAGCTTCAGGAGCCGCATAATTCTTGTTCTATAAAATCATAAATTTGATATTTAAACCCTATATTGTGGGTACTTAAATTAATTCTTTCCAAGGTAGAGATGCTTTCTGAAGCCTCTCTCAGCAGACGCCGTTAGAACAGATTGATGCATATTTAGAATTTTTCTCATAATAAGCAATTTCTCCATTCAAATTGCCACAATATTTTCAAATCTATTTAATAATAAGACTAATGTTTGACGCAAAGCATCAAAAAGAAGCCGCAATATTTTGTTGCACATAAAGAAATAAAAAAAAATACATTTAAATCCACAAACATTAGACAAATTTAATCTGTAGTTAGTAATGCAGATATCAGTATTTGAAGATTTAAGTATTATGTAGGATATTAAATTTTAATCTGACACTGTCTGTGTTTTAAGTGAATGAGATGATTTAGAGCTTAAACTGATCATGAAAAGTGACATATAAGACGAATACTAAAGCTAAATGGACTAGAGGTTATGATAAATTTCAATTTGTACCAAAGATAATCAACTATTTGTATTGAACACAAACCCTGTTATGATAATTTTTTGTCAAATAATGCAGACACACAGAAAATCTGTTTTTGTTTTGTATCGGTAAGTCATGATAGTGGATAAGGGTTTAACCACTTCCCACATAAAACAAATCTGCAGCAGACGACTTTGAAATTATCAAGTACAAAATATAAAATAATATATTAAGTATAAAAATATGAAAGGCAAAGGTGTTAGAAATTTACAACATGAGTATACTGCAAAAACACCACTTTCTTAATATATATATTGTTTCATCAAAATGTCGAACGAGCAATCGTCCTTTTTTCGTTCCCGTTTCAAGCAATTACATCACATAGAAAAGTGAATGAAGCAGATAAGGAAAAGAGCAGATAACCATAGTATATGATATGCTTGCTTGAATATAACAGATTAGTTTAAGTGTTTATACAAAACAGTGACGTAATAACGTCGAGTTATAGCGTCTTCTGGAGTACTGCTTAATAATAATATATAGGATGAAAGGAACCAGACTACATTTAGCGCACCTTTTTTTGGTTTCCGGTTTGAGAACTATTGAAATAATAAAGCGTACAAGTTAGGTAACCAATTTAGCTGAATGGTTCTCTATTTTACTGTTTAGACTAGATACAGCATGAATTTCGCTTAACTAGAAATGTACATACATTAAATTAATATATCGGCCTCTGTCTTTTTTTATTATTTTTAAAACTCACACATGTATATAGAGTGTAAAAAGGATGTTTTAAAAGTCATTTACCTTAATTAACCCTTTCCCTCATATAGACGCTTTCTGATGCCTCTGCAGCAGACGGCTTTTTGAAAACATAGTGACAAAAGAAGAAATTTCACAAAACGTGCAATTTCTCCTTTTGCCACAATGTTTTCCACTTTTTGTCATAGGTTATCCATTCAACTATGGAGATTTTCTATGTTTTGACAAAATCAGTTCAAAGTCGTCTGCTGCAGAATTGTCGTATGAGGGAAAGGGTTAAATTAATATACTTAGTAAGGACAAAGAGAAATTCCGATATGTGTTCACACTGGCAGGTCTAAAAATCTCCTTGTGCTAAATTTCAAAGCATTCTTAATGGAAGCTGCCTACTGGCGGCTTCCAATTTCACTTTCATTAATAGAGAATTTCCATATTGTTGCTGGTATGTTAAATCTAATGTCGTCTGCTGCAAATTTGTTGTTTGTGGGAAAAGGTTTAAATAATTTTTCACTAGACAATTGTTTCAAGTGCCCAGTGTTAGGTTGGGTAAGAAGAGAAATTTAGATAATCATGGCCAAAAAACTAACCCTTATCTTGACTTCTGTTAACTGTTCTAACATGCAGATGCATTTTGGCACATCTATACAGCAGACGACTTATGAAACTACTATGGCAAAAGGAGAAGGTTGCTTTTGCCTTTTTTTCTTAATGATTTCTGATCTATGCTTAAATTATACTTTAATAAAGAGATGTTTTCCCTATTCCCCTCCAAGATGATTTAAATGACATCTGAAGCAGAGTTGATGCTTGTCAGATAGGGTTAAAGTCTTTCTCTTTCCAAATAACTTTTGAAATAATACAAAATGCACTGTTACACCCATTTCGATATTCAAATTTGGCATGCATACAGTCACATAACAAAATAAGGTCAATGTGACCTTTTTCAAATTCAAATGATGTTTTTAAGGACAAGCATATAGTCGGGAACAATGTTTGTTGGAGTATCAGGGCATATCAGTTACATGGTTTAAGAAAAGTCTGATATTAATTAACCCTTTCCCACATTTAGACGCTTTCTGGTGCCTCTACAGCAATATTCAATAATTTTGCTTTCATTTATAGCTCTAGATTTACCAAATTATTGCCTAAATGTTTTAAAAATTGTCTGCTACAAATTTGTTGTATGTGGGAAAAGGTTAACGAATTACCTGATTTTTTCTGCTGTGAAGCTATCGGATGAAAAAAAACAACAACATATTGAACAGTTGAAAAACAAAGTGGGAAATGGAGAAAATCTCATTATTTGAAGTTGTAAGCAACTTTTCTTTTTCCTACAATGTTTTCACAAGTTACCTGCTGCAGATATATCAAAATAAACCTGTATGTGGGAAGATGTTAATAGGTTCAACATGTTGAAAGCCAAGTCAAGTCAAATTAAACATGTATTTTGTATCCAAGGCTTCAGGGACCATAAATCTTGTTTACTTAATTAGCCATATATCCCCTTTCAAAGGAATATCATAATTCATCATACTGAATTTTCCACTATGATTTTAATGACTGCATGGTTAACAGCGATTAATACAGAATACAGGATACATGCTAATTATGATGATCTTACATTAAGCCTTTCCATTATAAAGATGCTTCCTTATGCCTCTGCAGCAGATAACTTTTGAAAACATAGTGTCAAAAGGAGACATTGCTCATAATGAGCAATTTCTCCTTTAGTCACAATGTTTTCAGCTCTTTTCCACCAATTCTTCTCCCAAATTGGTTGGCCGATTTTCAGATAATTTTGTAGAAATGTTCCTTGGATGACCCTCTATCAGATTCATTCAAGCCATGTTGATTGGTCGAAAAACATGGCCGCCAGGGAGCGGGGCTATTTTGCATTAGATGGCTAATGTGAAAACTTAAAAATCTTCTCCACGAAAGTGTCAGGCCGATTTTCAAATAATTTTGAAGAAATGTTCCTAGGGTGACCTTCTATCAGATTCCTTCAAGCCAAGTTGATTGGTCAACAACTATGGCCGCCAGGGGGCGGGGCTATTTTGCCTTAAATGGCTATAGTGACAATTTAAAAAATCTTCTCCTCCGAAAGTGTCAGGTCTGTGAATTTTCAAATAATCAAATAATTTTGGAGAAATGTTCCTTGGGTGACCTTCTATCAGATTGCTTCAAGCCATTTTGATTGGTTGAAAAACATGTCCGCCAGGGTGCGGGGCTATTTTTAGCTCGACTATTCGAAGAATATGAGAGCTTTACTACTCGCGTCGGCGTCGGCGTCCGGTTAAAGTTTTAGGGCAAGTTGGCATTTTCATTCATAAGTATTTGTGCTAGGGCTTTAATATTTGGAATATAGTTACATCTTATACCTTTCTTCACATTGAATGTTAAAGGTAGTTAGTGTGACCTTCTTTTTGGGGTAAAAAACCTGATTTTCGGTGGTTAAAGTTTTAGGGCAAGTTGGAATTTTTTTTTTTTTTTTATTTTCTCAATGATAACTTAGGCTAGGGCTTTTATATTTGGAATATAATTACATCTAATACCTGTCTTCATATTGTATGCTGAAGATTCTGAGTGTGACCTTCTTTTTGGTGTAAAAAACATGATTTTCAGTGGTTAAAGTTTTAGGGCAAGTTGGATTTTTTTTTTTTTTTTTTTTTTTTTTCTCTGAATAAGTATTTGTGCTACGGCTTTAATACTTGGAATCTAGTTACATCTCATACCTTTCTTCACATTAAATACTGAAGATGCTGAGTGTGACCTTCTTTTTGGGGTAAAAGACCTGATTTTCGGTGGTTAAAGTTTTAGGGCAAGTTGGAATTTTTTTTTTATTTTTTTTTTCTTAATAAGTACTTTATGCTAGGGCTTTTATATTTGGAATATAATTACATCTAATACCTGTCTTCATATTGTATGCTGAAGATTCTGAGTGTGACCTTCTTTTCGGGGTAAAAGAGGTGATTTTGGGTGGTTAAAGTTTTAGGGCAAGTTGGCATTTTCATTTAATTTGTTAATTTTTCACAATAAGTATTTGTGCTTCAGCTTTAATATTTGGAATGTAGTTACATCTTATACCTTTCTTTAATTTGAATGCTGAAGATGCTGAGTGTGACCTTCTTTTTGGGGTAAAAAACATGATTTTGTGTGGTTAAAGTTTTAGGGCAAGTTGGAAATTTTCATTTAATTTTTTAATTTTTCTCAATAAGTGCTTGTGTTAGGGCTTTCATATTTGGAATATAATTACATATAATACCTTTCTTCACATTGTATGTTGAAGATGCTGAGTGTGACTTTTTGGGAATAAATAACATGATTTTTGTTTGATTTTGAGAATTTTAGATAAATTCATAATTTTTGGTTACATTCCTTTCTAATTGTGATCATTCATTTATCAAATATAATTCTTCAACATATCAAACGGGTTTTGCATGATGTCAAACATTTGGTAAACCTTTTTTCAAGGTTTTGCTATTTTTGGACTCGGTCAGTTTTAACATTTGCGTTTAGCTCAACGCTAAAGTTTCATAATTCAAATCACTTCATACTTCATACATTTGTTAAGGACCATCGTACAAATAGGTTAGATAACTCCATTGTTTCCTAAATATGGAGTAATGGCCCTTGAATTACTTGAGGGAAAGGGTTAATAGTACTTAAGTGCAATATAATGAAATAGTGCTTTATGTGAATAAGCGGCATATAGTCGAGCGCGCTGTCCTCAGACAGCTCTTGTTCATTATATGGCTATAGTGAAAACTTAAAAAATCTTCTCCTCCGAAAGTATCTGGCTGATTTTCAAATAATTTTGCAGAAATGTTCCTTGGTTGACACTTCTTTCAAGACATGGTGAACGGTAAAAAAACATGGCCACCAGGGGCGGGGCTGTTTGGAGGTTTAATTTTTGTCTAATGGCAGTGGAGCGATACTGGCCCTCTTAATTGGGCCTCTTGTATTAGCTTACCTGACCACAAAATGAGTTAAATGTGGTTGACTGTGTGGTTGACAAATCACATCGCAAAAGTCAGGTGAGCGATCCAGGGCCATCATAGCCATCTTGTTTTAAAATAGTGGTGGTAAAGGTGTAATTGGTTATCATAAGTAATTTCTCATTTTGTCACAATGATTTCAACTGTATTTTATAATATAATATTCATTTTTTAGTGAATTTTCATATTTTGCCTAGATATTTTCAAAGTTGTCTGCAGCAAATTTGTTGTATGTGAGAAAGACTAATAGAGCCTTTTCCTCTTTTCCTGATAGAGACGTTTTCTGAAGCTTCTGCAGCAAAGGAATTTTGAAACCATTCTGGCAAAAGAAGAAATTGTTCATGATGAGCAATTTCCCCATTTGCAACAATGTTTTCAACTCTCTTCAATAGTTGTTTTTGTGTCACCTGCGTAGCATGGTAGGTACTTAGGGATTACTTTTTTTTTGTCCAGCGTCTGTCTGTCTGTCTCTCTGTCCATATGTCTGTCTGTCGTCACACTTTTTCATCACGTTTTCAAATAAAACTTGTTTTTTAAGAGTATCTTATATATTAAGAAATAAAAGAATCTTAAAGGGAGTGATAATTTTGGTTTCTCTCTAGGAAAAAGGCAAACACTTTTAACCCTCTCCCTCATACGACAATTTTGCAGCAGACGACTGAACATAATGGAAAATCTCTTTAATTGAATGGATAACCTATGACTTTAAGTGGAAAACATTGTGGCAAAAGGAGAAATTGCTCATTTTGAGCAATTTCTTCTTTTGTCACTATGTTTTCGAAAAGCCGTCTGCTGTAAAGGCATCAGAAAGCGTCTATATGAGGGAAAGGGTTAACCCTCTCCCACATATATTAACACAGATGACTTAATTGGAAAGTGGATGGACAAAAATATGAAAAGCCTCTAAAAATGAAACACTGGATAACATAATGAACATGTAAGAATTATTTCATATGCACAGGGACGTAGATAAGACTTATCTACGTCCCTGACATGCACTTTGAATTAAAAAATAAAGAAGTGAAAATTAAATTCTCGTACAAATTAGTAAGAAATGTGACCACTCAAAAAAGAAAAAATCGTTAACCAGGTTGTAGTTGTGTTACTGTGTCACGCAGTAATGGGAAGAGTTTGTGAAAAGATTCTGATCACAAATTGGTCTTTGTTTTGTTGTTTGTTATGACTAAATATTTTGTTTGTTTATTTCAGAGGGTATGTCGGAACTACAAGCCACCCTCGAGTTCTCGGTGGAACTCAACAAGTTCTACAATGTGGACTTGTTTCAAAGAGGGTAAGTATGCTAACTTTTAACCCTTGCCCTGCCTCATATAGACACTTTCAGATGCCTCTGCAGCAGACGGCATTTTATCTTGATATTCCAAAGTTGTCTGCTGAATATTTGTTTTATGTGGGAAACGGTTAAATTTTAAATTAGTGTAGCTTTTTAAATTTTAGATAATGAATTAAACCCCCCCCCCCCCCCCCCCCCCCTTTCCCTCATACAACAATTCTGCAGCAGACAACTTTGAAAGCATCTAGGCAAAAATATAGATAAAATTAGCCATGAAAGCATGATTATCTGATAGAGTTAAATCATTCTGGTTAAAGGAGAAATTGCTTATTATGAGCAATATCTTCTTTTGTTGCAATGTTTTCTAATGTCTGCTGCAGGGGCGTCAGAAGGCGCCTCGACACACAATGCATCCTTCTGTGAGTAGATGATTTAGAAAGAGAATTAGAATATTCCCCAAAAGAAAGGCCAATCCACTACAGTTCTTTTAGACTTATTACTGTCCCAATTGCTCTGTGACATGCCTCATTCGTCCTTCACCAATGGGCTAACAGTCTATGTGGAAAAGCAGCCAGTTGCTTGGGAAGTATGTTGTGTGGAGTACTGATGTAAGAAAGCCAGGAAACGCATGAGTAGGTGAACTGGCCCTCATGATATGACTGAATTTTATTTGAAAACATTAGTTTAACCCCAATCAATCAATTAGCTCCCACTTGGTGCTAGGGTAGGGGTCACATGAGGCATTGGTCCTTACAGCTCAATATTTCCAGGTTATATTTTTCATACTGTAAAGCAAACTTGTATTGGCTGTGTGAATTAAACTGTCACAGTTAAGGTCGATATCAGTATGTACATTTGCACCATCTTATCTGAATCTTCACAAGTTCTAACAAGCTTAACCCTTTCACTCATACGACAATTCTGCAGCAGACGACTTTGAACGTATTTTGTCAAAACATAGAAAATCTCCATAATTGAATGGATAACCTATGACAAAAAGGGGAAAGCACTGTGGCAAAAGGATAAATTGCACATTTTGTGCAATTTCTTCTTTTGTCACTATGTTTTCAAAAAGCTGTCTGTTGCAGATGTGTCAGAAAGCCTCTATATGAGGGAAAGGAATATGTTAATAGTGTAGATTTGATCAGACTGTGAATTCTCAGGTTAATGAGATGGTTAAATGAGAAGTTGCTCAAATTAAAAATTCTATTCTTTTGTCATAATGATTTCAAATCTATTGAATAATTCATATTCATAAATATAATTTTTTTTTTCTTTTTGGTATGATGTTTCCAAAGTTATATATAATTGGTTGTATGTGGGAGAGGGAATAATTTATTAAACATTGAGATAGGTTTTAAGATTAAGTTGAAAGAAATACACCCTCTCTCAGCTTATCTACGGTAGCTAATATTTAACCTTTCACACATACAGCCAATCCACCGTAGATTACTTCGAAAACATCTAGGCATAATAAAAATGAAAAATTGAAAAACGAAAGCACGATTGAATTGAGTGGAAAATAATGTGGCAAAAGGAGAAATTGCTCATGTTGAGCAATTTTGCTTTTGCTTAAATGTTTTCAACAGTCTTCTGCTTCAGATGCATCAAAATGTGTCCGCATCATGTTTGAGAGGGTAATGCTAATGGACGTTTTACTTTTAGCCGAGCTCTAGATAAGGGTAGTTTTGCATGTTCTAAAAGTCTTATTTGACCCTCTAACCCTATGTTGTGGGTACTCAAAAGAATCGTCTCAATGAGACGATTCTTTTGAGTACCCACATCATAGGGTTTGGTTGGACAATACGAGAGATATTGTGGAGAAAAGAGCTGTATACTCCTCCTTATCTAGACCTCTGTGGAACAATTAGCATGTAACATTTTACCTGGCAGGTACTACCAGATTCGGACAGCTCTGAAAACCCCGCCCAAAGTTCCCTCGAAAATTGAGATCACTCTACAGAAATCGCAAGGTAATAAACCATTTCTTACTTAGTATGTTAATCTTTTCCCACATGCTGACACATTTTCAATTTTTGAAGCATCTGCAACAGAATCCTTTTGAAAACATTGTGACCAAATAGAGAAATTGCTTATAGTGATTTTCTCTTTTTGAAAGTCTTCTGCTGTTGATTTATTATCTCTGAAAACAAAAGTTTTCAAGGGGATATGGTGATTGGCCTGTACATATGTGTCTCAACTAGGTCATCGCTGTGGCCACTTCAATCCATATCGGATTGTTATGAAACTTTATAACCTATGTCAAAGGTCAAGGTCACAGTGGTGACTATAATACATCTTTACGAAACAACGTCATCACTCTAGTACTTTCTTTTGTGGACAGAATTCATTCATACTTCATACACAAAGTCAGTGGCATTAGAGAGCTTGGATGGTTTGTATTTCACTGACATATGTCAAAGGTCAAGGTCACAGTGACTAATACATTGGTACAAAACTAGTAAATGTACATCTTTTCTGTAACTTGAAACTATTGCAGTCAAATTACTGATGGGTCAAAGGACACGGTCAATGTCACTGTGACTATAGTAAATTGGCACGAAGGAAGAAAAAGTGCATAATTATGAATTATTGCAGTAAAATTACTGATACGTCATTTAACACATTATGAGCCATTCTCTGCACAAAAGCAACCTAAATTAATTTGTACTAAATGTAGATAAAGAATAGACAGCACATCTGCTAAGTCTGATCTGGTTCTGCACTATTTGCAATAAAAGTAATAGAAGGTATCAAGAACTTTTGTAAAATAATATCCATTTCAATCCTGCTGGATATTTCCACACATGTTATAATTAAGTTAAGCACGGCTCATAGTGTTCTATATAAACTGAGCCCATTTACACAGACTATACATTTATGTACATGTATGTTTCATACCTGAAATGGCAATTGAATATTGATGTATCCCAATATATCAATTAATTTGATTGATCCAATAACATTGACCTTGTTTCCAGAGGCTGCAGAGAGAAAGTTGAACAATAAAGGTACTAAATGCGTTGGTCTTGCAGTGTTTATGCTTGCTCTGAGAGTGATAAAGAAACTCCCATATATATACTCATTTTATCCCATTTAACCCTTTCCCACATACAACAAATCTGCAGCAGATAACTTTTTAAAATATCTTTGCAACAATGTGCTGAAAAATGTCTCTTTTAAACCACCACATATAGACCCTTTCTGACGCCTCTGCAGCAGACGAATTTTGAAATCATTGTGGCAAAAAGTTAAATTGCTCATGCTGAGC
The DNA here is from genome assembly GCA_031761405.1 of Serripes groenlandicus. Lineage (NCBI taxonomy): Eukaryota > Metazoa > Mollusca > Bivalvia > Cardiida > Cardiidae > Serripes > Serripes groenlandicus. The sequence continues at coordinate 180,556,685 of JASEVX010000001.1, read as the reverse complement.
AATTTCTCCATTTGCCGCAATGATTTCAGCTCTTATTAAATAATCATACTATCATTTATAGAGATTTTCTATGTTTTGGATTTGATACTTTCAGTGGTCTGCTGCAGATTTATTGTATGCAGGAAAGGGTTAAGGAAAGTATAATAATTATGCCTCCCTTCCAAGAAGAAGAGGGGGGTATATTGCTTTGCAGATGTTTGTCCTACAGTATACCAAAGCTTGTCCAATTAATAACTGGATAATGCTTGGACCTACAGTACTCAAACTTGGCAGGGAGGTAGGGCACGACTATTTGATAACCCCTATTGATTTTGAGGTCATCTGTTTAAAGTTTAAGGTCACAGTGACCTTGAACACAAGAAGTTTGTCTGATTGGTAACTACAGAAAGCTTGGGCGTAATGGCTTCAAATGCAGGGAGGTTGGGCATGCCAAGTAGATTACACCTATTGATTTTGAGGTCATCCCGTCAAAGGTCAAGGTCACACTGACTTTGAACACAACTAGCGAGTCTGATTGATGTTCCTGACACTATGAAACTCAGGGGGGTAAAATGAATGACAAAGATCTCTTTGTTTAAATATTTATCAACACATTGTGGCAAAAGAAGAAATCTTATTGTGAGCAATTTCTTCCCTTTCCATAACGTTTTCATGCATCCGCATGTGGCAAAGGGTTAAAAAATGATAGCTCTGACTTTTTTCCCCTAGACAAATGTGACTGCGGGAGTATCATTAGGACTGAGGGGTCAAGTCAGGATAAAATTACTAAGAGACTGAGTACTTATTTAATCATGGAGAAACACTGATATAACCGATAAACGAGAAAACACCATTCAAACAAAAATCAATACCACAGTTAGGAATTAGTCTAATCAACACCAGCATGTAGCGTGATATTTTCTGATGAAGAATGAAATGTTCATCATTTTTCCTATTACATGATGTACTGAATATTAACTCTTATAAGTAAGCAACATTGAAGCGGGAAAAAAGAAAAAAAAACAATCTTGACTGTTTGAAGTTTTGAAACCGGGTAGAAAAAAAAGAAGATAAACAGCAATCGCTTCTTTTCCCATTATATATTTTTTATAATATCGAAAATTGTCATAACAAATTTAGCCAATGCAGGTCTTTTGTGTGCAAAAGGTAAATTAAGCCTTTTCCACCTACTGATGCCTCTGTAGCAAACGACTTTTGAAAACATTGTGGCAAATGGAGAAATTGCTCATAATTTGTCCATAATTTGCCACTTTGTTTTCAACACTTTTCAATAATTAAACTTTCCCTTTATAGAGATTTTACATATTATTGCCAAGCTTTTATAAAAGTTGTCTGTTCCTGGTTTGTTGTGTGTGCGAAAGGGTTTACATGTACATGTACATGTAAAATACATGTACATTTATTTCATCAAAACTGTGATTATTTCTACAATATGGTGAGATAAATGTAGCACAGTTTCAATTTGATTTAACCCTTTCCCTCATATAGACGCTTTCTGACGCAATTTCTCCTTTTGACACAATGTTTTACACTTTTAGTCATAGGTTATCCATTGACTTATAGAGATTTTCTATTTTTTGACAGAATATGTTCAAAATCGTCTGCAGCAGAATTGACGTATGAGAGAAACGGTTAAAAACATTTTTGGCAGATCCTTTTCTGTTTGCCAAGCTGGTCAGTTAATCATATTATGCAAACAAATTTCAATATTAGCTAATGTGTGATCAAATAACGCAAGCTTGCAGATCAGTTTTCATAAATCTCAATTTATCCTTTCCCTCATACAGATGTATTTTGATGTATCTACTGCAGACAACTTGTGGATATTCTCAATTACCCACAATGTTTTCAAAAGTCGTCTGCTGCACAAGATTCAAAAAATTTAACCCTTTCTCACATACAGAAGCTTTTTGACGCCTCCGCTGCAGACGACTTTTGAAAGACAAAAGGGGAAATTGCTCAAAACAAGCAATTTCTCCATTTGCCCCAATGTTTTCAACTTTTTTCAATGATAAAACTCACCTTTATACAGATTTTCCATGTTTTAACCTTGATCTTTTCAAAGTCGTCTGGTGCAGATTTGTTGTATGTGGGAAAGGGTTAAGATCTGGAATCGATGCACTTGACTACACAACTAGCACCTGGTAAACTTTTGTGGCATGAGTGGATTTTCACATTCCTTTATATTTATTCAGGATTTATCACATTTGGCAGAAAGTACAGGTCTTTCATTTTAATCAGGTGAAGTCACAGAGTGTGCTTTACTCTTTCCGATGTTCAAAAAACCGGCAGCAGACGACTTTGAAAATATCTAGGCAAAGATATAGAAAATCTCTTTTATTAAAAATGAAATTATTAAATAGGCTTGAAAACATTACTACATGTACAAAAGAATAAATTCCTCATTATGCTCAATTTCTCCTTTTGCTACAATGTTTTTTAAGTTGTCTGCTGCAGATAACTTTTGATGCTACTGTTGCAGACAGCTTTTAAAAACATAAATGGATAAGGAGAAATTGCTGTAAATTAGCTAGTAGTTTCCCTTTTTATTTCAATGTTGTCAAATCTATTATGTCAAGTGAGCCAAAGGCACAAGATGATCTATTCTATTCACTCTCTGTCTGCTTTCTGTCCATCCGTCCTTCTGGTCGTCTGCCAATCCTTCAATCACTTTAAGCCTGAACAGCCATCTCCTCCTAAACCACTGGACCAATTTCAACTGAATTTTATGGGGTTGCTCCTCTTACTCTAAAATTCAAATTCTATGAAAGTGCTAGTCTTAATTTCAAAATAATTTGGAAAAAATGTTCCTTCTGCAGCCCTCTACAAAAATTATTTAAGCTATATGTGTTATTAGAAAAAAACATGATGCACAGGAAAGGGCAAATCTGTAAAATTTCTTTCCTATGAAAGTGCTGGTTGAGCATTTAAATGTTCCTTTAAATGACCCCCCCTTCATAATTTTCTCCTCTGAAGCTGATTGTCTGATTCTAAGACAAATTGTCAGAAATATTCTTTTGGTGACCCTCTTCAGAAATCGTTCAAGTCTTATTGATTGGCGGCATCAGAAAACCTGGTGATTAGGCGGCATCAGAAAACATGTAGGCTAGGCGCCATCAGATAAAGAACAAAATAACAAAACTTTTAAATTCCTATTCTCCTGAAAATGTTTGATTTCAAGATGATTTGCTGGAAATTTGCCTCAGATAAACCTCTTCAAAACACTGTAAAGTTTTATCAACAACATGTAAAAATACCAAATTTTGACGTCATACATCTTAACCCTTTCCCTCATATAGATGCTTTCTGACGCCTCTGCAGCAGACGGCTTTTTGAAAACATAGTGACAAAAGAAGAAATTGCACAAAACGTGCAATTTCTCCTTTTGCCACAATGTTTTCCACTTTTTGTCATAGGTAACCATTCAATTATGGAGATTTTCTATGTTTTGACAAAAAATGTTTAAAGTCGTCTGCTGCAGAATTGTCGTATGCGGGAAAGGGTTAATATATCTATTATACCTTTTTGTTGTAGGTGCGACACTGTATACAACAACATATTATAATACCAAAATTTGTTTGTTATAAATATCTCAACATTTCTGTAATTATACTACTTTTGTTTTAGGTGAGGACAATGCGATACCAGCCCATGTGATCAACGACATGGCGGTGAGCAGGACATTCCAAATATTATACAGAAATGAGGACATTGTCATTAATGATGTCATATTGTACAGATTTCATACTCTAGTCAATAGCACTCAGGTAATAGAAAATAATATGTTGTTGTTATAACCCGTTCCCGCATACAGCAAATCCGTATCAGACGACTGGATAATCACTTGTAGCCATCACACACTTTCTTTCCCACATGCTGACACAGCACATGACCTTGTAATTACAGTGGCCAAAGGAGAAATTGATCATAAAGAGCAGTTTCACCTTTAGCCTCAATATCTTTTTCTCCTTTAAGTTGCTGCACACTTATTATACCCCCTTCGAAGAAGAGGGGGTATATAGGAGTCACTGTGTCGGGCAGTCTGTCTGTCTGTCTGTCGGCCGGAAGCCATATTTTGTCCGGCCTATTTCTCACAAACCACTGGGTGGAATTTTACATGAAGCTTCTATACCAAGAGAAGATGTGCATATCCTAAAGGGGTTACAATTGCATGTTATTTCACAGAGTTATGGCCCTTTTACTTATTAAGTTATGGTGAAGGTCAAGGTGCTGTTTAGGGGGTATTTATCATCTTCAGTGATAGTTCTAGTTTTATGTGGGAAAGAGTTATATAAACGCCATTACAAAAAAACATCAAGGATTTTTGAAGGGTGTTTTTGAAATGATAAAGTTGTTGGAAAAATGAAAAATTTTCTTCTTTTTAGACAATTGTATTAACAGTCACCTCTTGCATAAGGTATCAGAAACCGTCTGCTTGAGGTAACAGATTTTTAACCCTTTCCCTCATATAGACGCTTTCTGACGCCTCTGCAGCAGACAGCTTTTTGAAACCATAGTGACAAAACATGCAATTTCTCCTTTTGCCACATGTTTTCCACTTTTTGTCATAGGTTATCCATTCAATTATGGAGATTTTCTATGTTTTGACAAAATACGTTCAAAGTCGTCTGCTGCAGAATTGTCGTATGAGGGAAAGGGTTAACTCCTGCAGTAAAATGATGACTCTTTAAAACAAAGTGCTCACAATCAACAATTTTATCGTTCTTAGTAAACTCTTTCCCACATACAACAAAACTGTAGCAGATAACTTTTAAAATATGCAGGCAAACATATGGCAAGTTTCCATAGATAAAAATTTAATATAATGAACACTTTCAAGTTGAAAACATTCTGGCAAAAGTCGTCTGCTGGATACGTAATTATAATGTGTCTTCATGTATCCATAGCTTTGCCTGGATGTTTTCAAAGTTGTCTCCTGCAGATTTGTAGTATGTTGAAAAGGATTTATGAAACAGGAAAATAGAGGATTATTATATATATTGGTTACCTTAGATATAAATAACAGATAAACATCCATGTAATGTGGTAAACACTCTAAAAACTGACAGATATTTTGATTCAAAGTTGAAAACATTAGAAACTTATAGAAACTATATAATTATATTGTTCATAAATATATTTTCAGTTGGAAGACGAAATGTCCAAAATAGAGATCCAACTTGTTTTAGAACTTTGGTTTTCTGATGAACAGACCAGGTAGGCATTTCTTTCTTTAGCCTTTTAACCCTTTCCCTCATATAGAAGCTTTCTAACACCTCTGCAGCAGACGGCTTTTTGAAAACATAGTGACAAAAGAAGAAATTGCTCAAAACGAGCAATTACTCCTTTTGCCACAATGTTTTCCACTTTTTGTCATAGGTTATCGATTAAATTATAGAGATTTTCTATGTTTTGACAAAATGTGTTCAAAGTCGTCTGCTGCAGAATTGTCATATGAGGGAAAGGGTTAAGCACCAATGGTGATATGGAGGTTTTTGCAAACAATTCAAATTCAAGCTTGTAACGAGCTGTCTAACCTGAAATCAGCATTGTTTGCCTTTCAGTTATTATAATATTTTAAAACTCTTATTACGTGAAAAATGGAGATGCCCAATTTGAATAGTTTACAGGAATTTAGCCTTGAAAGAGTTAATGCTGTCCTTTTGAGTTCATGTTTTGTTTTCAAGGTCAGCTTTTGTTGGTCTCCTCTTTTAAAATTGTTAATATTATTATAATAATAAATTATGCAGAGCTGTTGTTGCTGTGCAATCATAAATAAAGTATAATGACAAGACTTTTAAAATACTTCCACTTTTATTTTCTGTGTGCAATCTTTAAACATTCAAGTTAGATTAAGCTTGTCCAGGCCATCCTTGTTGGTTTAAACACATAGCATCCAGGAGGTGGTATATGCTGATATAGCTCACTTAGATAACCTTCTCCTCTGAAAGTACTGGTTCACTTTGAAAATTACTTCAGAGAAAAGTTTCTTATGTAACCCTCTCCCAATATTGTAAAAGGCATTTGTTTGGTTGTAAAACATGACTTACCGTTGAAGTAGCTTGTTCTACAAAGCTACCGATTTTATTGATTGTGCTTATAATTATATCTAAGCAGTGCTCTGGGAAACCCAACTGCATGATATTCGCGACCAGTGTAGAGCCAGATCATGTTTCACATTTACCCAGTCTAATCTGGATCAATGCTGCTCCCTTATTCGTCTAAGAACCATTAAAGATGCTTGTGACATAAGTATACATTTGTTCAGATAAAATTCTTTAACCATTTCCCACATATAGACTCTCACACATCTGACGACTTTTGAAAACATTATGGCAAATGGAGCTCATAATGAGCAATTTCTCCATTTGCCGCAATGTTTTCAATTCTATTCAAATGATTATACTTTCATTTATAGAGATTTTTCATATTTTTCCCTAGATGTTTTCAAAGAAGTCTGCTGATGATTTGCTGAATATCAGCCAGGGTTAACCCTTTCCCTCATACGACAATTCTGCAGCAGATGACTTTGAACATATTTTGTCAAAACATAGAAAATCTCCATAATTGAATGGATAACCTATGACAAAAAGTGGTAAACATTGTGGCAAAAGAAAGAAATTGCACGTTTTGTGCAATTTCTTCTTTTGTCACTGTTTTCAAAAAGCCGTCTGCTGCAGAGGCGTCAGAAAGCGTCTATATGAGGGAAAGGGTTAATTACAATTGGCGAAAGTATTTTATGTCAGTTTTATCAGAAGCACAGTTCATTTTTACTTTCAGTCAAGCGGGTGGCCTGCAGAGGGCTGAGTGTGTCAGTCAGAGGACCATCAACATACACACAAACCCCTTTAAAGGGCTGCACCATCATGCTCCTATACTGTTTGACTATTTCCACTTGTGTTGTGTTGAAGTAACGGTGCATGGGACACTGATTGCAATACACCAGCCTTTCCTCTGGTAAGTCTTTTGCCCTATAAATTTAACCCTTTCCCACATACAGACGCATTTAAACGCATCTGCAGCTGACGACTCTTGAAAACAATGTGGCAAAAGGAGAAATTGCTCAAAACAAGCAATTTCTCCTTTTGCCACAATGTTTTTAAGTATTTTCAGTATTTATATCTTCATTTATAAGGATTGTATACTACCAAATATACAATGTTTACAATTTTTTTCCTTAGATATTCTAAAAGCATGTATCCTTGTTATTTTCAATCAATTAACAATATGCTATTTTCTGACAATTTCAAATTATAAACAGCTCAGGAAGAGATTAAAGGAGAGAACATTTATCCCATAGTTTTTCTTTGAACTTTTCAAAGTTGTCTGCTGTAGATTTTTCTCTATTCGGAAATGTTAAAAACCTGACAAATGACTAATGGTCATTTCATGCCAATGGTTCTTGAATGTGCATGTTTAACCCTTTCCCACATACAACAAATCTGCTACAGACGACTTATAAAACATCTAGGTAAAAATAAGGAAATGCCCTATAATTGTAGATATAATTTTTTAAAAAAGTTGGAAACAAGGTGGCAAAAGGGAGAAATTGCTTGTTTTGAGCAATTTCTTGTTTTGTCACAATGTTTTCAAAATTCGTCTGCTGCAGATGCATCTATATGTAGGAAAGGATAAAGCCATTTTTGGTTGGCATAATTTTTTTTAAAACTTGGAAGTTGAAGAGCTTCAAGAAGAAATACCTCATTTTATTACACAGTGTACCCAAGCAGCCCAAATCAGCCTGGTCAAGTAGAAACCCCGATCAATCCTCCCTAGAAACTGTATATTTTGGGAACAGACCAATACAACCGGTAAGTAAATCGCCTACCTGCCTCCTTGCTTGCCTGCCCGACAAGGGATCACTTCTCCATTGCTGTCCATTGGCCTGTCTGCCGCGTATTCTCCTACTGGCATATTGGCAGGCAACACTGGTGTTCCTTTGAATGCTCTTGTATCGTATGAAAGTAAACTTTATGTAAGAGGACTAGATAAGGAACTATAAACAGATACTTCATACAGCAATAGCTCTCTATTTAATGAATGAAATCCTATATCAGAGGACTAGATAAGGAAGAGTAAATAGGTCTAGCTTTCACGACATCTCTGTTAGCACTGATTTAAGCCTATGGTCTCGGTACTCAAAAGAGTTGTCTCAGTGAGACGATTCTTTTGAGTACCCACACACAACATAGGTTTTGGAGCTGAAATAAAGACTTAAGATCGTGCAAAACACCCCTTATCTGGAGCCCTGCTATAGTGTGGTCACTCTAAATAATAGTCTCTGTGAGACTGTTCTTTTGAGTACCCACAACATGGAGTTATGACATTTGGCCCTCACCTAGAGAACTTACACACCTCTCCTCTTTAGTCTCGTTGCATGGGTGTCTATCAAGTGATGGGAAGGACACAGATTGAGCTACAGCAGGGTCACAAAAAATGCTCTTATCAAACCTGAATTTTTAAAATGGGCTTTTCCAGCTTTAAATTTTGAAGAGTCCATAGACAATTTTTGGAATATCAAGTTATAGATGTTGAGTTAGAGAGCCAACAATATAGAGCCTGGTCAGTAACAATGGAGTGTCACAACATTTTTGTAGATGTCTGCTGGGTTTGGATTTCTAGAAAGATGGTTTGGTTCTTCATCACAGTATTTGGTAAAGGGTTCTATAAGCTGTTACTGTTTATTTATCAAGCTCATCTGACCACAGAAGTGCTCATGGTGAGCTTTGTTTGTTTGATGTCCCTGGTCGTTGGTTGTTAAAACAGTTTGTTCTAAATGATATCTCAGAAACTATTAGTCCAATTTTAAAATAATTAAACACCAATGTGCCTTATCAGACATGAACAAATACTCAGATAGTTTCACTCAGCTGTATCAGATGGCCATGAGACCTAAATATAGAGTCTTTAAATGACATCTTCTCAATAGCTTGAACATCTCCACCTACTAGTTAACCCTTTCCCACATATAAACGCTTTCTAATGCCGCCGCAGCCAACAACTTTTAAAAACTTTGTGACATAAGAACCCAAAACGAACAATTTCTCCTTTTTGCCACAATGTTTTTAACTCTGTTCAATCATTCATAGTTTTGCGTAGATGTTTTCAAAATCATTTGCTGCAAGTTTTGTGCATGTTGGAAAGGGTTATACAACCTCATTACCAAAAATTCAGGCCTGATTTCAAAATAATTATACACAAAAGTTCCTTAACCCTTTCCCACATACAGATGAATTCTGCAGCAAAAATTGAAAACATAGTGACAAAAACCTCCATAAAAGATAGCTTAATTGTTAAATAAAGTTGAAACCATTGTGGCCAAAGGAGAAATTGCTCATCATGAGCAATTTCACCTTTGGCCACAGTGTTTTCAAAAGTCGTCTGCTGCTATTGCGTCAAAAATGCGTCTGCAGGTGGGAAAGGGTTAATTGTTTATAGAAGTTTCGATGTTAGGTTAATGCATATTTTAAGATTATGAAGTTGTTTTTTGAAACTTGTTTCAGTTCAGAAGTTGGGATCGTTGTGATTAAAAAAATGATGGTATTTTGTGAAATACAGGTCTTTTTCTGGGTTCTTAACCAAGAATACTTTGAATTTTCGTAGTTAAAGTTACTGCTGATGCAGTCTTCGGTCAATATTGCTGGCGGAAAGATCTAGAGAGCCCTTTCCAAAATTACAGAGAATATGCAGTAGACATCTTTGAAAACATCTTGGCACAATACGGAAAGTCTATGTAATTGAAAATATAATTATTGAAAAGAGTTGAAAACATTATTGCAAAAGAAAAACTTGCTCATCATGAACAATTTCTCCTTCAGCCATAATAGTTTCAAAATTCATCTTCTGCAGATGAGTCAAATCGTGTTCTTAAGATTGTTCAAATTATTCTGATCTGTTGAAAAACATGAATACCAAGGGGCAGGTGCTGTTTTCCTTTTATGAATATATATACATGTATAGGGAATACTTTAGAAGTCTTCTTGACCAAAAGTATAAGCTCGATTTGAAAATAATTTGGCAATAAGCTTCCTTTTGCCACACTTTTTTGAAAAAAAAATCTGCAGCAGAAGCATCAAGTTGTGTCTGTCTGTGGAAAATGGTTAACCCATTCCCTCATACGACAATTCTGCAGCAGACGACTTTGAACATATTTTGTCAAAAAATAGAAAATCTCTATAATTAAATGGATAACCTATGACTAAAAATGGAAAACATTGTGGCAAAGGGAGAAATTGCTCATTTTGAGCAATTTCTTATTTTGTCACTGTTTTCAAAAAGCTGTCTGCTGCAGAGGTGTCAGAAAGCGTCTATATGAGAGAAAGGGTTAACATGGCACAGATCAGAGTGTTGTTTCTTTTTCAGGACCCGGATAAATGTTTACCCATCAACTTACACGCTGCCTGGCAGATGCACCATAGAATATGCAATATTTTGTTATCAGCTTATGAAAGTCTGCAGAATACCTTTGAAGTTTACCTCTCGGATATATGTGGCTCTCAATTTAAACTAGGTATGGTGAAATCTGGTATTACTGACCTGGCTGTAGCCTTGGTACACATATTAATGTTCAATGTGGGAGTTGTGGGAGGTCGCAGATTATATCCATTGTTGGGTCATACCAAAGATCTTTGCATTCAGAATTGTGGGGTTAGCATTACAACTAACTCGCTGGTGTCAGGACCCGGCCGGGTAGCTCAATTGGTAGCGTATCTGACTCGTGATCTGGAGGTCACGGGTTCGATACCCGGTTGCGGCGACATTCTTTCGGGCGATATTTTCCATTGCCTCTCACCTGATCTATGTGAGAAAGTAGTCAGTGGCTTCGAAAGAATGTTGTGTAAGTACTGGTGTGGGAAAGCCAGGAAAACATGGGTAGGTGCACTGACCGCCGTGATATGACCAAAGCTGTTGATAGCGGCGTTAAACTCCAAACAAACAAAAAATCGCTGGTGTCAGGATAATTGGACTAGTAATACTGCTACTTTAACCCAGGAAAAGCCATCATATGTGTATTACTAAAAAATTGTTGAAAGCGGCACAAAACACCATACAAACAAACAAACATTATGAAAAAACACATGATAAATAAAATTATACACATTCAGATATATTTGAAGGCATTTGCAGCAGACAACTTTAGTAAGGCTTTTGGCAAAAAGAACAATTATTTGACAAACTGCTGGGATCCCCTATGTACATGCCTCAGACTGCATTGTTTCTATATCCCTATCCCTCATACAACATTATTGAATAGAGTTGAAAGCATTGTGGCGGACGAAGAAATTGCCCATTATGATCAATTTATTTTATACCACAATGCTTTCAAAAGTCGTCTGCATCAGAATTCATCTGTATGTGGGAAAGGGGTAAAAGTTACATCAAAATGTTACCTTGGCAATACTGAGGATATTAAACTCTTTTCCACATACAACAAATCTGCACCAGAAAACTTTGAAAATATCTAAGGCAAAAATATGGGAACTCTATATAAATGAAAGTATGATCATTTAATAAAGATGAAAACATTGTGACAAAGGAGAAATTGCTATATATGAGCCAAATTACCTTTTGCGACAATGTTTTTAAAAGTTGCCTGCTACAGTGGCGTCAGAAAGGGTTAAGCCCATAGCATATATCAGGCGAAGGGCTATAAAAGTGTTGTAAAAACGTAATAGAACTGGGAGAGAATTGTAGACGTGTGTTTTGTTATTTTTAGACTATGTAATTAAATGTAAAAATTCAACACACAAAGACATAATTAATGAATAGAGAATATTATGTTGCCAAAGCAATAAAGGTTTTAGTATTTTGTTACGAGTTGCATGGATAATTGATATCTCGAAAGACTGAAAGTCAAGAGAGATGTAAAATTGTCTGCGCCCGGAGTAAACAATACTAAAATATGTACCGCTACTGCAACAAAATTTTCCTTTTATTATGTATAACTTTTAAGACAGAATAAAGAAACAAGCACAAATTTCTATATTTTAAGTATAGAAATGATATAATTTACACATAAAATATAATTTATGATGTGTGAACCACGCCCAACCACCACATTCTGAATGATGTCACATCATATTTCAGTGCCGTACCATTACCATATTTTGATCCATATTTGACCTAGTGAAATACTAAATTTCATTTCGTCGTGTTTGTTCTGTCCATGACCATATGCATGTATTTGAGTCAGAAACATGCAGGTTTATAATAAAAGGCTATGCCACAATTGCTTATGATGAGCTGGTTCACTTCTAGGCCACAGTGTTTCCATCTCTAAAGATTATCATTCTTTCTTTAATAGAATTTCCATATGTTTTCTAAGACGTCTGCTGTAGATATGTTGTATGATAGACACCCAGTAGTTTTTGATAACCCTTTCCCAAATACAACAAAACTGCAGCAGACAACTTTGAAAATATATATACCCACAAAAATATGGAAAACCTCTATTAATTAAAGTTTAATTATTTAATAGAATTGAAAACATTGTGGCAAATAGAAAAATAGCTCATCCTTACGTCTGCTGCAGAGGCGTCAGATAGCATCTATATAATATATGTGGGAAAGGGTTAATAAAATATATGATTATGTTTTTTCAGAGCATATAGACTGCCACCAGAAATTACAGAAGATAATAGACAATATTCGTCTCCATGACAATGAGGAGGAGCTGATACAAAACGCGACAGTGGATATCACTCAGCTTTGTGCGTGCAATGTTATACTATGGACCCAATTTCTAGAAACTTCTACATTGGATCAGGGCATTATTTTCCATTTGGCCAAAGAACATCATTCAAACAGGGTGAGTTGGTTACCCCATTAGCAACTGTGATGGGTTTTTAGCTAACCTGAGCAAGGTGAGTTATTGTGATTGACCTTTGTCCGGCATCATTCTGTCCATCAACATCATTTCCTAGGTAAATTTGGTTTAAACTTCACAGCAAGCATCCTCTCAATGTCCTCATCAAAATTCCTTCAAATTTTTGTTATCCATGCCGAATAATGGTTTTCATCGCAAGCGCAAGCAAAAAAAAGTTTAAAAATGTTATCCTCTCAAACATGTTGGCTGACTTTTAGTTCCACTGGCTGAAAGCTAGTCAAGCTTATGTCAAGGGTAATTGTGCGTCTGTGAAAGTGTAAACGTTTGGTTTAAAAGTCTTCTCTGTAATTCCTGGGCCAATTGAGATGAAACGTCATAGATAATCCTATAATTGTCTTCTCCTAAATTCCTTAAAAAAATTGACTCCATGTAATATACAGTCCAACCTGTGTATAAAGACCACCAATGGGAAGAGAAAAAAATCTGGTCTTTATTCACAGGTTGTCATTATTTACACCCGTCATTTATGCAGAAAATGAGTAATTGGGAAATTTAAAATATGGTCGCTATAGACAGCGAATTGCTATACAAAGCTGGTCTTTGGCACAGGTTTAACTGTATTTTAGATGGCAATTGAAAGAAAGGACTTTAAATCTTCTCCTCCAATTTCCCCTTTTGCCACAATGTTTTCCAAAGTTGTCTGCTGCAGAGGCGTCAGAAAGTGCCTGTATATGGGACAGGGTTAAAATGTCTTTGTCCCTCAACATCTCTCTTAATACTACTCAATTAAATCCTATGTTGTTTGTACTCAAAAGAATCCTCTCATTGAGACGATTCCTGTGAGTACCCACAACATAGGGTTTTGAGCGCAAACAAGGGTTTTGGAACATGACAATAACCCCCTTAACCGGTGCTGTATTACTGTGTTGCAGGTTAAGAGAATGGCTGAAGGGTTCTTTACTCATGAATACCAGAAAAATGAATGCTTGGCTTGTTATGAACCAAGGTAAGGTATATGCTCTTGCCTCAAATAGTTTCTACAGTTTGGTCTGAAGAAAATGTTAACCTTTTCCAACATACAACAAATTTGCAGCAGACTTTGAAAACATCGAGGCAAAAATAAAAAAAATCTCTATAAATGAATGTTTAATTAATGAATTGAGTTGAAAACATTGCTGCTGTTACCACAATGTATTCATCTGCTGCTTATTTCTTTAAATGCCTCCGCAAGTATGAAAAGGTTTACTCTTTCACACATACAACATATATGCAGGCGAGGACATTGAAAATATTTATTAAAAACTATGGCAGCTCCCTATAACCCTTTCCCTCAAACGACAATTCTGCAGCAGACGACTTTGAACATATTTTGTCAAAAAATAGAAAATCTCTATAATTGAATGGATAACCTATGACTAAAAGTGGAAAACATTGTGCCAAAAGGAGAAATTGCTCGTTTTTAACAATTTCTTCTTTTGTCACTATGTTTTCAAAAAGCTGTCTGCTGCAGAGGTGTCAAAAAACGTCTATATGAGGGGAAGGGATAACTGAAAGAACAATTATTAGGCTTTCAAATGTTGTCTGCTGCAGAGACCTCGGAAAGCGTCAGTCTGTGAGAAAGGGTTGAATAGGTAGATTTATTCTCTGTGTGTTGAAAGGATGTTTAATGTATTGACAATCCAGGATGTTCAGACCGATCTTGATCTACAGTGGGAATTTCAATAAGTCCAACATTGCCATAGTGTTGACAAAGATTCATCTTGCTCTGTGACTTAAACTGTTTTTAAACCTTTCCCACATATAAACGCTTTCTGACGCCCCTGCAGCAGACGACTTTTGAAAACATTGTTACAAAAGGAGAAATTGCTCAATGCAAGCAATTTCTCCTTTGGTCAATGTTTTCAACGTTATTCTATAATTACTCTTTCATTTATCTAAATGTCTTCAAAGTTGTTTGCTGTAGATTTGTTGTACATGTGGGAAAGAGTTAAGCCATTCCCACATATAGATGTTTCTGACGCCCTGGATTAAACAACATTTGAAAACATTGTGGCAAAAGGAAGTTATATCTTTATTTATATAGATTTTCTACATTTTTGCCAATATGTTTTCAAAAATTTTGCTATATTTGGGATAGGGTTGATATTTGATATGAAAAAAAAAAAAATCTAATATTCCACAGTTATTTTTTTTCCTCGGACATTTTCAAAGTAGAAGACTTAACCCTTTCCCACATACAGCAAACCTGCAGCAGACGATTTTGAAAGCATGTTTGCAAAAACCCAGAAAATCTCTAAATGAAGGTATAATTAATGCAAAAAGTCGAAAACATTGTGGCAATGTTTTCAAAAGTAGTCTGCTGCAGAGGCATCTGAAAGTGTCTATATGTGGGAAAGGGTTAAATTTAATGTCAGGTAAATGTTTAGTTTTTGTGTTGCCTGCCATGGCTTCTGCGTCACATTTTCACTTACGGACCATTTTGGCAAGCGACATTTGTGATCCTTCGAACATTCTTGTATTTTGTTTATATTTCAGTTACCATGGTCACAGTGATCTTGAAAGAGTTGTGAGGAATTCCTTATACTTACAAAATCTCCCTGCCATGGATCTAGAGTGTTTAGAACTGGACGGAGACTGTAACACACTGCCTATTATATTTGAAGATATCTACGAGGATCAAGCTTCAACCCATGGTAAGTTACTCATTGAGCGCTCCTTGAGAGATTGCTTCCCTCCGTGACCATTGAGAGATTGTTTTAGACCGAGTCAAAACTTAAAGGAGACCGTAGAGATCACTGGAAGATCATTGAAAGACCATGGCGATTGCTGGGCGTTCATTGAAAGCTGGTTGAGAGATCTGGCCTTTTTTCATTCTTCAACGGTCTCCCAACGGTCGCCACCTTGGTATTTTCCATGTGCTGATATATTTGACACATTTAGCAGAAAAAAATGAGTTGATCTGGGTCTACATTTGTCACTTGTAGACTATTAAGCACATTTGTGGAAGACGAATGACGCAAGTAAAGATGACTTTTGTTTTCAAAAGTCATCTGCTGCAGAGGCATCCAAAAGTGTCTTGTGTGGGAAAGGGTTAAGGGATGTGTGAGTCGATCTACATGTGACAACTGTAGACTATTTAGCCCATTGGTGGAAGTAGTCATGATGACTTTTGACAATCATCAGTATGAATGAATGGCCAAGCTGGGGTTCAAACTAGTGGAATGATAGTCCTCACTATTACTGATTAAGCTATGAAGGCTCATATAGATACTTTCTGATGTCTCTGCAGCAGAGAACCCTTTAAAAACATTGTGACAAAAGGAAAATTTGCTCATAATAATGAGTTTGCCACATTGTTTTCAATTCTATACAATAAATTGAATAATTATACTTTTGTAAATCGAGACTTCCATATTTTGATCTTGATGTTTTCTGAGTTGTCTGCTGCATTTTTGTTGTATGTTGCAAAGGGTTAATGGAACAAAAAGTAGCTGATTGTGATATTCATTATTTCAGACGTATTGACAGAAAAACAGAGCTTGAGGTCAGGGTCAATGTCACCAAATTTTAGTCAGAACAATTCGCCACAAATACAAACACGACCAAAAAGGAACTTTATTAAAAACATACGCCCAGACACGTTTAAAAGACCTTCATCATTTAACTTAAAAGACGGTGAGATCGCCAGTACGCGAAAGACTGATAAGGAGTGTACGTTAGTTGGATATAGGAAAACGACTGCTTCTCCTAATATACATAGTCAAGTGATCATAAATAATCTTGAACTAGGTACATTTAGTCCAATGCCATCTTCCAGTAGCTCTCAAGTGCCTAATATCATGTCGAATTCCGTCTCTCTCCCATCACTGGTCAGATCCGATTGGGGGAGAAATAGTGATGGAAGTTTGCCGGATTATGTACGAGTTGCACGGAGATCTCTGAGAGCAAAGAAGAAGAACAGACATCCTAGATCTTTAATTACTGTTGAAATAGGAGGATCAGATCCGGATATAAAAGGAGATGAAGATGATGATGACGAGGAAGCTGATGAAGTTAAAGACAGAAAACCAGCTAATATAACCGCAAGAAAATTAAAACGGGCATTTACTGATCCAGCTCGACGAACATCATCATGTAGTTACTCGGAAACTAGTGGCGAAAGTAGTTTAGATAGGATAGCTGATTCTAAGAAAACGGATGATCCTGACAAACTAGGTGATAATTTGAATACTCAGTCCGATGGGGATTCCACAGTTAAGAAACAGTTAAACTTTGATGAAGAGCTACGCAGAAATTTGAGTGAAAGTTTGAGTAAAGTGATAAACCCGGACGGATTGAACGACAGTGATCGAAGTGATGACGATACATGTGTACAAAATGGTTTTGACGAAGTGTATGAATCAGAAACATTTATTAAACCGTCCAATAACGAGGAGGATCATCCAAATAGCAGAGGCAGCTGTAGTGAAAAGGCAAGGGACGAAACAGTACATACAGATAATCTGAATGTTGATAAATCTCATGATTCCTCAACTAAAGACCACTCTATTAATGAAGGTTCAAGAACTAATTTGGAAGATGTTTTAAGTGTGAGTGAGATTAGCATTTCAAGGGATAAAGAAACCAGTGACACGGTTTCCTTCGGTCAATCGGAGTCCAGTTTAACGGTGACTGGTTCCCAGACGACTATAACATCGAAAGAGAGTGGTATTGGAGTTGATATTATTACTGAAAGAGATCATGAAATGGTACGAGACTCCAATAAGGAAGTGACAGTGCTGGAATTGTTAAGGGAAGAATATAAAAGAGACATGAATATAAGCGTGTCTGATTTCAGTGATTCGGGAGTGTCGGGCATTTCTATGAAAAATCATTACAAATCCTCAAGTGACTCGAACCTCTTGCAATCGGTGGAGGCTGACCACTCGGAGGACATGTTGACTGTGAAGAAGTCCAGTGATGTAATGACCACCTCTGCCTCATTCCCAGATATATACAGGTTATCGGAACCCAAACTTGTTAATAAAATAGGACCGAGTACAATCAGGTCAGTTGTTTGATTAATTCTTTCTTACCTTCAACAAATCTGCAGCAGACTATCTAGGCAAAAAGATTTTTCCATTTGAGCAAAGATTTAACAGCCTGGTTAAGTGTGTAATAGAATATGCATGACAGAGCATTGTAATCAAAACATACATCATCAAGAAAGAAATGAGTAGATGGCTGCATTTCACATTTTATTTTTCAAAAGGACAGGTATTGAATAGAAGCTAATACATAACTACATAATTATTCAAGAGGAAAAACACTTATATACCTTTTATAGAAGAGGAAGTTGTTTGAGACTTTTGAACCTTTCTCTCATTTAGACGCTTTCTGACGCCTCTGCAGCAGACGGCTTTTTGAAAACATAGTGACAAAAGAAGAAATTGCACAATAAGGGGAATTTCTCTTTTTGCCACAATGTTTTCCACTTTTTGTCATGGGTTATCCATTCAACTATGGAGATTTTCTATGTTTTGACAAAATACATGTATGTTCAAAGTAGTCTGCTGCAGAATTGCCGTATGAGGGAAAGGGTTAATAGTAAAGTTGAAAAGGAGGAATGTTTCCTGTTTAGTCAAAAATCTAGTAAAGATAGAAATTGCATAAATAGAATACGTTGGAAGATGAGGAATATTTTCAATCAGGGAAAGACTTAATAATATATAGATAATTATTTTGATAATCATTTTTGTTGACTCTTATCATTTAATTCTTTTAAATGTGTGTGTTTCAGTTTCATTAGTACACGAGAAAGTTTGAAATCCAGGATGAAATATCAAGGCAATTTATACAGGTAAGAAATAATTCTAGATTGCATTGTTGTTTCACACATGTTGTCTGTAGTTCTGTACCATGGAAAGGGCTTATGAGGCTCAAAATGTATCGATGCAGAATGTACACCATGCTTCAAACACTGCTTCTTCCTGGCTTCTTTGTGGCGAAAAACACCAAACAAACAAATAATCAAAACAATGTAGAACACTGCGTACAATGAAAAGAAAAAGATTCAATTTCTTTAATTCTGAGGCTGTAGAGGCTTCAGAAAGTGTCGGTATGTGGAAAGGCTTAAATGATTCTGTATATTGGCATGACGCAGAGGTAAAATCTTTCACATGTCTAGTTATGTAAATAATTCCTAGATGCTTGTCTGGGTTATATAACATCATTATTTTATAATTGTAAATCCAGTGTTCCCAAAGACCTACCTTTAACCCTTTCCCACATACAACAATTCTGCAGCAAACGGCTTCGATAACATGTGAAATATCTCCATTAATGAGAGTTTAATTATTAAATAAGAGTTGAAAACATTGTGGTAAAAGGAGAAATTGCTTGTTTTGAGTAATTTTTCCTTTTGTCACAATGTTTTCAAAAAGTAGTCTGCTGTAAATGCGTCAGAATGCGTCTGCAAGTGGAAAATGGTTAAATGGGAGTGTAAAATGGTCTTTTCCCATAGCTATTAACCAACCAAAGCATATGTTTATAGGTACTCAAAAGAATCGTCTCACCAAGACAATTATTTTGAGTACAGCAGCAAAATATTCACCTTATTTATAACTTGTAAATCCCTTTTTAAATGAACAGCTTCTAGCCAATTGGGGTCTCAATGACTTTCCACTTTGACATCATTATTGGCATGAAACTAGTGGTGCTGCACTTCCAGTTTTTTGTCAGATGGTCTATTTAGGTAAACATGTATGTATATATATCTTATATGGGGTTGGTGAAGACGCTGGCCAGACTGCAAATGCACAGTCTGGCTATTCTTCACTGTGTGCAGATGCCTTTCCCACATACAACAAATCTGCAGCCGACAACTTTGAACACAGCTTGGCAAAATTATGAAAATTCTCTATACATGAAGGTATAATTACTGAGGAAAAAAAATGAAAACATTGTGGCAAAAGTAGAAAATGCTCGTCTTGAGCGATTTTGCCTTTTGTCACAATGTTTTTAAAAGTTGAGAGGCATCAGTAAGCATCTATGTGTGGGAAAGGGTTAACTCCTAAGACCTCAAATAGCCAGGCACAGCTCTTAAGTACATGTATTTGTATTTGATTTGCCATGTATGTGATTGCATGGAGTGAACAAGTATTATGTTGTGTTGCAGCCTTATTAGTGATGATGGGTAGGT
Organism: Serripes groenlandicus; assembly: GCA_031761405.1. Lineage (NCBI taxonomy): Eukaryota > Metazoa > Mollusca > Bivalvia > Cardiida > Cardiidae > Serripes > Serripes groenlandicus. The sequence goes on along the minus strand of JASEVX010000001.1, from coordinate 180,536,679 downwards.
ACCGCTGTGCACATTGTGACGTGATTTACTCTTGTCTATCAATTGTTGTCATCCCCGTCTTTCTTGACCTGATAAGGAGGTGTAATCTGGTATTTTCCCCACAATATCTCTCTTATTACTCGACCAGACCCTATGTTGTGAATACTCAAAAGAGTCCTCTGACTCGGATGATTGTTTTGAGTTATCACAACATTGGTTATGGAGGACAATTAAAAGAAAAAAAAGAACATAAAAAACACCCATTATCTACAGCTTCGTGACACTGTAGGTACAGCTGTTCTCATTGTGGTGTGATTTACTCTTGTCTATTAACAGGGGTTATGAGTTTGAATCCCGGCTTGGCCAACTTACTTTCCGACGATTGACAAAAGTCAATGCGACATGCGTCATTCGTCTTCCATCAATGGGCTAAGTCTATGTGGAAAAGCAGCCATTTGCTTGGGAAGATTGTTGTGTGGAGTACTGGTGTGAGAAAACCAGGAAATGCATGAGTAGGTGAACTGGTCGCCGTGATATAACTGAGAAATTGTTAAAAACTGCGTTAAACCCCAATCAATCAATCAATCTTGTCTATTAAATTGTTTTCATCGAATCTTTCTTCATAAAACAAGGATGATTTTTTTTTGGAAAATCATGTTAACCCTTTCAATAAATCTATAGCAGACAGTTTTGAAAACATCTAGTAAAAAGATATGGAAACTCTCTATAAATGAAAGATAGATTATTGAATACAGTTGAAATCATTGTGGCTAATGGAGAAATTGCTCATTATGAGTTACTTCCCCTTTTGCAACAACTCACATTGTTTTCAAAAGTTGTTTTCTGCAGAGATGTCAGATCACATCTGTATGTGGGAAACGGTTCACAAAACTTACACATCTTATATAGTTTTCAATTTGAATAGATTCATTGATTGGGGCTGAAGACCCTTTTTCAACTGTAATTTAGTTATATCGTAACAGCAAGTTCGCATTCCGATGTGTGTTTTCTGGCTTACTTGCATCAGTACCCAATACAACATTCTCCCCAGACATCTAACTACCTCCCTGTTATATAATTGATTGAAAACAAATGAGGCTAATAACAAAGACTTGTCAGTCATTGGAAAAAATGAAAGGCCAAGCTGGGATTTTGATTCACAACTCCTGGATTGACAATCCTAGTTTTTACTTTAATCTGGATCTTCACTGATGGCCATTGCCATAATGTTTGTTTTCCTGAAGAGCCTCTCATGTATAAATGTTGTTTATTTTGCTGTGCCTTTTAACCCTTTCCCTCATATAGACGCTTTCTGATCCCTCTGCAGCAGACTGCTTTTTGAAAACATAGTAACAAAAGAATTAATTGCTCAAAACGAGCAATTTCTCCTTTTGCCACAATGTTTTCCACTTTTAGTCATAGGTTATCCTTTCAATTATAGAGATTTTCCATTTTTTGAAAAAAAATGTTCAAAGTCGTCTGCTGCAGAATTGTCATATGAGGGCAAGGGTTAAAGTCCATCTGGTCACTTTACCCTCTTACAAATCACCTACAGCAGATGACTGTGAAAACATTTTGAAAAAGGTATGATTATTGAATAGAGTTGAAAATATGTAGGCAAAAGGAGAAATTGCACATTATGAACAAATTCTCCTTTTGCCACCATATTCTCAAAAGTCATTTGAAGAAGTTTTAAAATGTGTTTGAATGCGAAAAAAGGTTAAACCTTTCCCTCATATAGATGCTTTCTGACGCCTCTGCAGCAGACGGCTATTTGAAAACATAGTGACAAAAGAAGAAATTGCACAAAACGTGCAATTTCTCCTTTTGCCACAATGTTTTCCACTAAATTCATAGGTTATCCATTCAATTATAGAGATTTTTCTACTTTTTGACAAAATATGTTCAAAGTCGTCTGCTGCAGAATTGTCATATGAGGGAAAAAGTTAATTCATGAGTGCAAAGACTTACTTTTGTTAATGTTGTTCATGTTGTTTGGATTTCTCCACTTATATTCACCTACAAGGATTTCACAAATGATTTTATTCCATTTGTTCATTATTGCATTGAATGGTTTGGTTTGAAGTGGTTTGGACACAAGAGATGCAAATGTATAAAGCTTTATCGATGATTTAACCCTTTCCTACATACAACAAATTTGCAGCACACGACCATGACAACATTACCACAACATATATGGAAAATCTAATTAAATGAAGTATAATTAATGAATAATTTCTCCCTTCGTCACAATGATTTTTAAAAGGGTGTCTGCTGCAAAGGCATTTGCAAGTGTCTGAATTTGGGAAAATGTTAAATGAGATTTTGCAAAGTGCTTAACCAACTCTGAATTCAAATTTAAGAATTTTTCATTTCTTTGTAAAATATTTCTGTAAGCTTCTAACTTATTTATAAGTGTTCTATATCTCTGCCATACTATCTTTTTTTGTTTGAAGTGAAGTTAGTGAAAGTATGACTGAAAGTTATCTACTGCAGATTTTTTTGTAAAAAGAGATTTATGAACAAGGTAGATAGAGGATTTCTGGTGAAAGACCCTATTATATGGGTTAACATAGAACTTAAAACCCCCAGATATTCTTGATTATGTAAATTGGTAAACACTCGAAAACATCTGACGTGTATTTTGATACAAAGTTGATAACATTGTTGGGAAAAGAGAATATTTTTTTTTTTAACTATTTCTCCTTTTCTGACCATGCTTTCAAATGCCATGTGTCGTCTCTATCAATTAAATTGTATAAACAGTTATTGGTGATAACAATGTTTTTTATAAGACACTGTGTTAGTTTGGATCATGGAAACTGTTGCTGACATTATTTAAAGGTTTAGTTTAGGGTTGGGGGGTTAGCTCTACGACTGACTGGCTGGTGTCAGGGTAATGGACCAGTAGTACTGGTAATTTAATTACCGTATATACTCGGTTATAAGTCGCACTTTTTTACCTTCAAAATCGAAAGTGAAGTGAGGGGAGCGACTTATAAGAGGGTCAAGCAAAAATTCAGAAAAAAATACCCTCCAATTCACCGATCGTCAAAAACTGTGCAGGCCGGTCATTGATAAAAAGGGCGACTTAAATGATGATTTAACAGAATAAATCAAGTTTGATTGAAAGAAACATATCTTATAGAATTGATTTGTTTATAAAAACAAACACTAGAAAAAATATATAACTTATGAATGTACATTTAAAAAGTTATTTGTTCATATACACCATGATATAACTGAAAAATTGCTGAATGTGTGGTAAAAGACCAAACAATCAATCAATTACTTTATTTTATTTCAGTGAGAGTTCTAGATTAGCCTCCCAGATCCCATACTTTCATGTTCCAGATTGTACAGAAGATAACGGTCAGGAGGGTATTCATCTTGTAGTGTGTGTACACGGACTGGATGGTGAGTGAGTGGTCACCATGAATCCATTCCCTAACTCGGTCTTTTAACCCTTTTCCTCATACAACAATTCTGCAGCAGACGACCTTGGACATATTTTGTCAAATAATGGAAGATCTCTATAATTGAATGGATAACATATGACTATAAGTGGAAAACATTGTGACAAAAGGAGAAATTGCACGTTTTGTGCAATTTCTTCTTTTGTTACTTTGTTTTCAAAAAGCTGTCTGCTGCAGAGGCATCAGAAAGCGTCTATATGAGGGAAAGGGTTAATCAATCTTTTCCTAAAATAGACAAATGCTTACCCTTTCCCACATACAACAAATCAGAAGCAGATGACTTTGAAAGATACTGTAAAAAAACGTGAACAATTTCCATAATTAAGATTATTGAATAAAGTTGAAAACATTGTGTGTGGCAAAAAGGAGAAATGGTTCAAAACTATTATTTAATGTATTTTTGCTAAAAAAAAAATCCCAATGAATTATCAAATGAATTCTTATTTATTAGACTGATCGATTGTTCTCGCACAAGCTCAACTTGCTCTAATATTTCACACTGTCATTTTTTGTAATCCTTAATTAGATATAGATCTTAGAAATACACTGTAGTCACTAAGCATTTTCGTTTTATAATAACAAGAATGATTTTGATGAATAAAATATGTTACGCAGTGAACATTCCGCAGGATAATTTGCTGATGTATCCGTAAATACGCTCTAGAAATATTTTATTTATGATACATGTCATGTAAAACATGATATAACATCATGTTTTTTGAGAAAATGAGCGTTGTGGTACGTGTCTTTACAACTGCATAATATTTATACCATAGCATTGATCTGCTTAAAATTTACACTACATAGCTCAGAAAAGAACGCTCTACAATATTATTATAGAAATTTCAAGGAATTTGCTAATGGGCCAAAATTGTCCGAAAACGTACTCGGCCCTTTATACATTCATTGGAGATTGGAGATTTAAGCTGTTTGTGGCAAAAGGAGAAATAACACACTATGAATTTCTACAATTGAATGTATAATTATGGAATCAAGTTTAGAACATTGTGGCAAAAGGAGAAATAATTTCTCCTTTTTGTCACAATGTTAACAAATGCAGTCTGCTGTAGTTGTGTCAAAATGTGTCTGCAAGTGGGAAAGGGCAAGTCATCTCCTTCAGAATGTGTTACAAGTGGGAAAGGGCAAGTCATCTCCTTCAGAATTTGTTACAAGTGGGAAAGGGCAAGTCATCTCCTTCAGAATTTGTTACAAGTGGGAAAGGGCAAGTCATCTCCTTCAGAATTTGTTACAAGTGGGAAAGGGCAAGTCATCTCCTTCATAATTTGTTACAAGTGGGAAAGGGCAAGTCATCTCCTTCAGAATTTGTTACAAGTGGGAAAGGGCAAGTCATCTCCTTCAGAATTTGTTACAAGTGGGAAAGGGCAAGTCATCTCCTTCAGAATTTGTTACAAGTGGGAAAGGGCAAGTCATCTCCTTCATAATTTGTTACAAGTGTGAAACGGCAAGTCATCTCCTTCAGAATTTGTTACAAGTGTGAAAGGGCAAGTCATCTCCTTCAGAATTTGTTACAAGTGGGAAAGGGCAAGTCATCTCCTTCAGAATTTGTTACAAGTGGGAAAGGGCAAGTCATCTCCTTCAGAATTTGTTACAAGTGGGAAAGGGCAAGTCATCTCCTTCAGAATTTGTTACAAGTGGGAAAGGGCAAGTCATCTCCTTCATAATTTGTTACAAGTGTGAAAGGGCAAGTCATCTCCTTCAGAATTTGTTAGAAGTGGGAAAGGGCAAGTCATCTCCTTCAGAATTTGTTACAAGTGGGAAAGGGCAAGTCATCTCCTTCAGAATTTGTTACAAGTGGGAAAGGGCAAGTCATCTCCTTCAGAATTTGTTACAAGTGTGAAAGGGCAAGTCATCTCCTTCAGAATTTGTTACAAGTGTGAAAGGGCAAGTCATCTCCTTCAGAATTTGTTACAAGTGGGCAAGGGCAAGTCATCTCCTTCAGAATTTGTTACAAGTGGAAAAGGGCAAGTCATCTCCTTCAGAATTTGTTACAAGTGGGAAAGGGCAAGTCATCTCCTTCAGAATTTGTTACAAGTGGGAAAGGGCAAGTCATCTCCTTCAGAATTTGTTACAAGTGGGAAAGGGCAAGTCATTTCCTTCAGAATTTGTTACAAGTGGGAAAGGGCAAGTCATCTCCTTCAGAATTTGTTACAAGTGGGAAAGGGCAAGTCATCTCCTTCAGAATTTGTTACAAGTGGGAAAGGGCAAGTCATCTCCTTCAGAATTTGTTACAAGTGGGAAAGGGCAAGTCATCTCCTTCAGAATTTGTTACAAGTGGGAAAGGGCAAGTCATCTCCTTCAGAATTTGTTACAAGTGGGAAAGGGCAAGTCATCTCCTTCAGAATGTGTTACAAGTGGGAAAGGGCAAGTCATCTCCTTCAGAATTTGTTACAAGTGGGCAAGGGCAAGTCATCTCCTTCAGAATTTGTTACAAGTGGGAAAGGGCAAGTCATCTCCTTCAGAATTTGTTACAAGCGGGAAATGGGTCATATTTCCCAGTATATTACGCACATGTTTATTTTGTTCAGGTAATAGTGCTGATTTACGACTGGTGAAAACGTACTTGGAGATGGCCTTACCGGGATACAAACTAGAGTTTTTGATGTCTGAGAGGAACCAGACAGACACGTTCGCAGAGTTTGATATAATGACAGAAAGACTTGTCAGTGAAATCACCCACCATATTGATCTGTTTAATTTGAAAATAGCTCGCCTAAGGTAGGTTTCTTGAGGTTTTATGCCAATTTTCAACATTATTTCAGTTATATCATGGCAACAATTCACTTATTCATGATCCCTGGGTAAACAAACATTTCTAGGTTTTTAGATCACCTGAGCCAAAGGCTCAAGGTGAGCTATTCTGATCACTTTTTGTCCGTCGTCCGTCCGTCCGTCCGGCGTTAACTTTTAGCTTTAAACATCATCTCCTCCTAAACTCCAAGGACAATTTCCGTGAAACATCACAGGACTGTTCCTCTGGTTGGCCTCTTTCAAAGTTGTTCAAAGATTTAAATTCCATTGAGAACTTTGGTTGCTGCGGCATCAGAAAGGGGACAAAATGTCCAAACTTTAAAAATCTTCTCCTCCGAATCTGCCTGTCAGATTCAAATATAATTTGGTAGAAATGTTCCTTGGGTGACCCTCTATAAAAATTGTTCAAGCCATACTGATTGGGCGAAAAACATGGCAGTCAGGCGGCATCAAAAAAGGGGCAAAATTTGGAAATTTGGAAATTCCATTTTTATGAAAGTGCTTGTCTGATTTTAAGAAAATATAATACGAATCTTACTGTAATGATCCTCTATTTAATTTGTTTAAGCCGTTTTGATTGGTTACACAATCATAGCAACCAGGCGTCATCACAAAAGGGGTAAATTGAACTTTTAGCTACAAATGACAACCAACTCCTACCATTCCAATAGAACAATTTCCACAAAACATCACAGGAATGTTCCTTTGGTGGTCCTCTTTCAATTTTGTTCAAAGATTAAAATTCCAATGAGAACTTTGGTTGCTGCGGCATCAGAAAAGGGGACAAAATGTCCAAACTTTAAAAATCTTCTCCTCCGAATCTGCCTGTCAGATTCAAATATAATATGGTAGAAATTTTCCTTGGGTGACCCTCTATAAAAATGTTCAAGCCATACTGATTGGTCGAAAAACATGGCAGTCAGGCGGCATCAGAAAAGGGGCAAAATGACAAAATTTGAAAATTCCATTTTTATGAAAGTGTTTGTCTGATTTTAAGAAAATATAATACGAATCAAGAATGTTCCTTTGGTGGTCCTCTTTCAAAATTGTTCAAAGATTTAAATTCCATTGATAACTTTGGTTGCTGCGGCATCAGAAAGTGAGAAAAATACCCAAATTTTAAAATCCTTTTTCTCCATAATCTACTTGTGCGATTGCAAGATAATTTGGTAGAAATGTTCCTTAAGTGACCCTCTAAATAAACTGTTGAAGCCATATCGATTTCGTTGAAAAACAGGGCAGCAAGGCGGCATCAGGAAAGGTGCAAAATGACAAAAACTTTATAATTCCATTCTTATTAAAGTTCTTGTTAGATTTCAAGATATAAATGGCCTTTACTGATAAGCTGTTTCTTGAGAAGTGTCCACTCCTTTGCAGTTTCATTTACACTCCCTGATAAAATTTTCCCAGATATTTGCAGTTAAATATTTGCTACTAATTTACTATCAATTAGGTGATCGATTTAGGGCCATCTTGGCCCTCTTGTTAAATGTGTCCTGCCCAAGGGTTCTTATCCATGACCTCTTGGGATCAAACATGGGACACCCGTTAACGTTAACCATTCGGCCATTGCACATTCCTTGTGCAGTCTGAGGTAGGATCTCACATTCTTGTCATTCATCAATTTGTTAACCCTTTCCCACTTTTTAAAATAAAATAAATTTCTCCTATTTCCACTATGTTTTCAAAAGTCGTCTTCTGCAGATGCATCAGAAAGCATCTATTTGTGGTAAAGGGTTAATACTTGATAATACTCTTGGTGTTGCCTGCCTTGCCACCATCTTTTCAAAAGCTGTCTGCTGCAGATGCATCAAAACCCGAAAAAGTGATACAAATCTCCAGTGGACGGTATTGAAAACACCTAGGTAACAATATGGGAATATTCAACAATTGACAAAATACTCATTGAATTTAAATGTATTGAAAACATATAGAAATATGGAAATTTTCTTATTGAATTAAGAGAAAAACATAATGACAAAGGAAGAAATTGGTAATTATGGGCCATTTCACCATTTGCCATATTGTTCTTAAAATATGTCATATGCTACAGATGCATGTGTTGAGTGTAAATATTTCATGGTCTTGTATTAATTTCAGTTTTGTTGGTCACTCACTGGGTACTATATTAGTGAGATCAGCACTCGCCCACATAGACATGATCCCTCTATTACCTAAACTGTACACCTTTTTATCTCTCGCCGGACCTCATCTCGGAATGTTGTATAATACAAGTGGGCTTGTAAATATGGGTAAGTAGAGCTTTAATACTTGATATTACTATTGGTGTTTCCTACATTGACCTTTCGCAATATTCTATCCATCCAACTGTTAATAAGACTTTCAGTTTATTAGCTCATAAAAGTCGGACTTTTGTGATACCCTTGGAGTCGTTGTCGTTGTCGTCAGTTCTGTTTAACATTTTCAAATGAAACTTGGTACACATGTTTCTACAAACAATACACATGTCTATACCAAGTCACATAACTCTGGCTTTAATAATAATACAGTTATTCCCCTTTTTTTACCTAGAGAAAAAGGATGAGCGTTTGCTCCGCGGTGCTCTTGTTGTTTATATGAGTTGCCACTGGCAGGCAACATCAAACACTCTTGTGTATTAGTGATTTCTAAACCCTATCTCACATACAATAAATCTTCAGAAGATTACTTATTGAAAGCATCTGGGCCAATTTTATGAAAATCTCTTTAAATCAAAGTATAATAATTAAAGTGAGCTGAAAACATTGTTTCAAAACTAGAAATTTCTCATTATGAACAATTTCTGCTTTTGCCAGAGGTGTCAGAAAGCATCTGTGTGTGGAGAAATGGTTAATCAGACTTTGACTATATTTATAGGTTTCATCAAACACTCTTACTGATTTCTTAATGAACTGGTTTGTAACCTACTTGGTTAGACGCTTTTTGATGCCTCTACAGTATACAACTTTTGAAAACATTGTGGCAAAAGGAGAAATTGCTCAAGACACAACATTTCCAACTCTATTCAATAATCATATTTTAATTTATAGACATTTTTCATATTTATTGCAAAAATGTTTTCAAAGTCATCTGCTGAAGATACTTTGTATATGGGAAAGGATTAACCCTTTTCAACATCAAACAAATATGAAGCAGACAACTTTTAAGTCATTAAGGCAAAAGTATGGAAAATCACTTTAAATCAATGTATAATTGAGTCAGTCTATGCAAAACATTTTAAAGATTTGGCATTCCTGAACAGTTTTGGTTCAGGTCAATCTGTACATCTGCTCCGTTTTATCAGAATCTACATAAGTGATATAAGAACAGTGTAGATCTTGATCTTCATTAACAATGTTCACAACAGCCAACTTGTACCTTTTCCAATAAACAGGCTCTATTATTGAATATGAGCAATTTCTAATTTTGACACAATGTTTTTCATAAGCCATCTTCCAGAGATGTTCCAAAATATTTCAGATTGTGGGATTTGGTTAAAACATTCGAGGAACAAAGAAGAAATTTAAACAAATTAGTGTATGTGTAAATTGTAATCTGAAAACTTGTAGGAAAAGGGTAACCTTTAACATGATACAGATAACTTTCTAACACCTTTTACAGCAGACGACTTTTGGAAACATAAATGAAAGTGTCTTTATTAAAAAAATTACCTATCCCACAATGCTTTCAACTCATTGTAAAAAGATCTAGTTTTCACAACATTTTTTTTTTAAATGTTTACCAAGCGGACGACTCTTAGAATACAATACTGAATTAACTATAAACATTGTAAAATTGTTTTGAATTCTCAGGTATGTGGTTTATGCAAAAGTGGAAGAAATCTGGTTCCCTACTTCAACTCTCTTGTAAAGACCAACCAGATGCTCGACAATCTTTCTTATACAAACTTAGTCAGAAACCAGGTAACTTATTCTATATATTACACATGTGACAATGATTTAATAAATAAACAAAGGTGAGACAAATCATATATCCAATTAGAGATTATCAGCGGCCTGAATGATATTATTTGACTTCATATATTACATATAATGCAAAGATTAACAGAAATAAGGAGATGTGGAAAATCATGAATTTCTTGTGAGAAATAATTCCCATTGGATGTTAACTTTTGCCCGAATTATGTTAAATGAAGTTGGGTAAATAATGTTACCTCGTATGTCAAAAAAGCACAATTAACATGGCTACTTTTGTGAAAATATATTGTCAGTTATGAGAAATAACCTTACTTTCCATTGATTGAATATTTAATTCATAAATTATTTATATACCAATGAACATTTAGCCCTTTCCCAAAATCAAGAAACTTGCAGCAGACAACTTTGAAAACATGAAGGCAAAAATATGGATAATCTCTAAAAAATAAGTTTGGTTAATGAACTGAGATGGAAAAAAAATGTGGCACAGCTTATCATGAGAAATTTCTTAATTTGCCACTCTGTTTTAAAATGTTGTCTGTGGCAGAGGTGTCCAAAAGTGTCTCTATGCTGTAAAGGGTTAACCCTTTCCCTCATATAGACGCTTTCTGACGCCTCTCCAGCAGACAGCTTTTTGAAAACATAGTGACAAAAGAAGAAATTGCACAAAACGTGCAATTTCTCCTTTTGCCACAATGTTTTCCACTTTTAGTCATAGGTTATCCATTCAATTATAGAGATTTTCCATGTTTTGACAAAAACATGTTCAAAGTCGTCTGCTGCAGAATTGTCGTATGAGGGAAAGGGTTAATGCAAGAATTCTCATCCCTCATGATATTACCGGCTAATAACAAACTCTTGCAGAAGATCTCGTTTGTTACACAAATGAGTAAATGTCAATCGGGATAAAGTTCAAAGGTTGATAAACTATATATTACATGGTCACATATGCTGCGATACATACAATGTACTAGTACCATGTAAGCACAGCTACTTCTATTAAAATATTACACCAGTTACAAGAAACAAGAACAAAAGTTCATAGATTGATTATTTATTTACCATTAACCTTTAACTCTTTCCCTCATACAGATGCCTTCTGACGCCTATGCAGCAGACAACATTTGAAAACATTGTGACAAAAGAAGAAATTGCTCATTCTGAGCAATTTCTCCTTCTGCCATATTGTTTTTACCTCTTCAATAATTACACTTTCATTTATAGCTCACCTGTCGCATTCAGTAGCTAGATATACATGAGAGCTTGGTTCCTTTCGAAAACCAGTCAGATCCATTCATGCATGACTGGATTATGGCCCTTTAAAATTGTTATAATTGACCTTGTGAACACGATAAAAACTTCATTTATTATCCAATGTTTACCAAACTTATTCAGTAGCTAGACATCCTGAGAGCTCGGTTCCTTTCGAAAACCAGCCAGATCCGTCCATGCATGACTGGATTATGGCCCTTTAAAATTGGCAAAATTGTTATAATTGACCTTGTGAACACGATAAAGTCATTATTTATTATCCGATGTTTACCAAACTTATACAGTAGCTAGATATACATCAGAGCTCAGTTCCCTTTGAAAACCATCCTTCTATGCATGACTTAATTATGGCCCTTTAAAATTGGCAAAATTGTTATCAATTTTTGTAGAGCAATTAAATTAGGACCCTAAACCACTTACTCAGGTGTCCGATATAGGGCCATCATGGCCCTCTTGTTAGAGGTTTTCCTCTTATTTTTTTGCCAAGATGTTTTCAAAATAATCCGCTGCATAGGTGTCAGAAGGCATCTACATGAGGGAAAAGAGTTAAAGGTTAATGGTAAAGAAATCATATATTATTGTATGCGGGAGAGGTGTAAATAGCTATATTTGTTGTTGTGTATTTCAGGTTTGGAGTTTTTCAAACATGTGTTGTTAGTAGGTTCATCTCAAGATAGATACGTCCCATATCACTCTTCTAGAATCGAGATGTGTAAGGCTGCTCAGAGAGAAAGCTCTGGACTAGGTAATCAGTGTTTTTAACTTTCTTTCTTATTTTTCCTTCCTCATTGATACTTTTTAAGAACCCTCGAGTTAAATAGAAAAAGTTTGCGATCTTTAGCCGATGCAGAAGACTGATGCCTTATGCAGCAGACATCTTTTGAATATATACATGGTGAAAATATGTTTTTAACCCTTTCCCACCTGTAGACGCTTTCTGACGCCTCGGCAGCAGACCACTTCTGAAAGCATTGTGGCAAAAGAAGAAATTGCTCAAAATAAACAATTTCTCCTTTTGCTGCAGTGTTTTCAACTCTTTTCAGTACTTACAATTTTAGCTGTAGAGGTTTTCCAAAGTTTTGCAAAGATGTTTTCGAGGTCTTCTGCTGCAGATTTGTTGTATTTGGGAAAGGGTTAATGCAGATGACTCTGAATATATAAAATCATTTAAACCTTAAAAAGAAAAATCTGTACCAAAGAAACTTTGACTTCAGAATTATTTTACTCCTTTCCCACAATCAAAAGAATCGCAGAAGATGACTTTGAAAACATCTAGTTAAGGGTACCCACAGCATAGGGTTTTGATGAGTACTAATAGAGAAATTGTGGGAAAAAAACCTGTTTAGTCTCCCGTATCTAGTTGTAAAGTTAACATTTTATGGCAAGTTGTGTTTCATCCTTTTATCTTTGCAACTACAGTTACCATTTTTATGAACCTTGATTTAACCCTAGCCCACACATACAGACATTTTCTGATGCCCCTGCAGCATGCAACATTTGAGCAATTTCTCCTTTTGCAGCATTGTTTTCAACTCTATTCAATAATTTAACTTCCACTTACAGAGATTGTTAATATTTGACAAAGATGTCATCTGCTGCAGGATTGTTGTATGTGGAAAAGGGTCAGATATACAGAAATTCGTCATAAAGTTCATTATTGAATACAGCTGAAAACATAGTGGCAAAATGAGAAATGGCTCCTTATGTATAATATCTCCTGTTGCCTCAATGTTTTTTATGTTTTGACTACTGAGGATGCTTCAAAGTGCATTTATAAGTGGGAAAGAGTTATAATAAATCAAAGGGTTTTGTTTTCAAGATCTCACCAAACATTGCATTTTAAGTTTAGCTGAGAAGTTACATGGTTCGTTAACACTTCTCCATATACTGACACTTTCTGATGCCTCTGCAGCGAAGTCTTTTGAAAACATTGTGGCAAATTGAGAAATTGCTCATGATAAACAATTTCACCTTTTGCCAGTGTTTTCAACTCAAGTTCTTATATAGAAAGAGAGTTTCTATATTTTTCATCAAACGATTTCAAAGTCGTCTGTGTCAGATTTGTCATATGTGAAAAATGGTTAAATTTGTGAATACTTTTTGTGTCACCTGCGTAGCATGGTAGGCACTTAGGGATTACTTTTTTTTTTTGTCCGGCGTCTGTCTGTCTGTCACACTTTTTCGTCACGTTTTCAAATAACTTTTTTTCTACTCAAAGGATTGGATTGAAACTTCTGACAAATGTTTATATCAATCTTTGTGATGGGTTCACAAAAGGGGGATAATCCAAATATTTTTTATATCAGAGTTATTGCCCCTTTTCTGTCAAAAAATTAAAATTTTCTGACAAGGCCCCGGCAGGTGACACACATGCTCCGGGGAGCACTCCATTCTAGTTTTGGTTGTGTAGTGATAGATTCGCAGGTTCGATCCCCGACGGGGTCATACCAAAAACTTTGAAAATGGTAGTAATAGCTGCCCTCCTTGGCGCTATGGGTTGCGGGGTTATTAGCATTACAGCTGACTGACTGTTGTCAGGATAAAAACACCAGTAGGACTGGTAACTATTGGGTGATATAACTGAAAAAATGTTGAAAGCAGCGTAAAACACCAAACAATCAATCAGTCTTTATTTTTTCAGGAAGTGTATATGCAGAGATGGTGGCCAATGTACTCACTCCTATAATAAACAATCCGAAATGCAAACTGATCCGATATGATGTGTTCCATGCATTGCCAAGCACAGCCAATACAATCATTGGAAGGGCAGCTCATATTGCCGTGTTAGACTCTGAGATATTTATTGAAAAGTTTATGATGGTGTGTGGTTTGAAGTACTTTAGGTGATAGAATGTATTCAATTTCCTGCCAGAGCTGCCGGTTGCACTAGATAAGGAGGAAACGGGTCTTCTCTAGATGGCATCTCCCTTTTCATGCAATTGAACCCTTTATTGTAGGTTTTCAAAAGAATTGTGTATGGTTTGGAGGTCAAACGTTGGGTACAAACCAGGAAACATGTCGTAGTTTGACCTGACCACCGTTATATGCATGATAATAACTGAATTATTGTTGAAAAAGGAGTTCAACTCTTTCCAACATATAAACACTTTCTGACGCTTATGCAGTAATCTACTATTGCAGACATTGTAGCAAAAGGAAAAACTTCTCCTTTGGCCACAATGTTTTCAACTCTATCCATTAATGATTTTTAACTAGATGTTTACAAAGTTGTATGAACCACCTCAGTGGTGTAGTGATAGAGTGTCTTCCTCGGGTGAGGAAGGTCATGGGTTCAAACTCTGGTCTGTCATACCAAAGACTTTAAAAAAAGGTAGTAATGGCTTTCCTTCTTGGCGATCAGAGTTTGTGGTTAGCGTTACAACTGACTGGCTGGTGTCAGGATAAATGGACCAGTATTCCTGGTAACTTATCCAGGAAGCTCTGTGTTATAACTGAAAAATTGTTAAAAGCGGCGTAAAACACCAAACAATCAATCAAAGTTGTATGCTGCAGATTTGTTTTATGTTAAAAAGGGTTAATTCCAATCATTCAATAATGAAATATGCATCTTACAAAGAGGTCTGAATGAGAAGAGAAGTTTGTTTCATCTATAATTTTGTAAAAGAACAGAGTTATATAATGTTAAAATACTTTTGAAAACATCTTTATCAATTAAGCATCATATAGAAAGAGATTGCAAGTTCCTTTTTAAATAATGTTCTATATGTATGTGAACTCATTCAGTCAAATAATGTGTGTGCTTTTTATCTCAGAATTATGTATCTAACCCTTGGAAATGCATTCTGATGCATCTGCATCAGTTGATTTTTGAAAACATTGTGGCAAAAGGAGTAATTGCTCATGATAAGCAATTTCTCCATTAGATGCTTTCTAATTTGACTGCTGCAGATATGTTGTATGTGGGAAAGGGTTAAGTAAGACTCTTTGGTTTCATATAGCTTTTACAATTAATGAAATTGCAATATTTGTTACAAACCTGTGCCCTCATGGTTAACTGCAATTACATTGTTATGTACGTTAAAGTGTGTCGAATATTTCTAGATCCCCTGCACACAGTATGCTCAAAGTGTTCTATGGTGATCTATCTTTGTCTGTCATGTGTTTTCAATAATATCTTTAATCCTTTCCTGCAGACAGCTTTGAAATCATATAGACTCAAATACAGAAAAACTCGATGACTTAAGGTATAATTATCGAAAAGAGCTGAAAACATTCTGGCAAAAGGAGAAGTTGCTCTTAACCCTTTCTCTCATATAAACGCTTTCTGTCGCCTCTGCAGCAGACGGCTTTTTGAAAACACAAAACGTGCAATTTTTCCTTTGGCCACAATGTTTTTCCACTTTTTGCCATTCAATAATGGAGATTTTCTATGTTTTGACGAATTACGTTCAAAGTCGTCTGCTAAAGTGTTAAAGCAGACAGCAGTTTGAAAACATAGTGACAAAAGAAGAAATTGCACAGAACGTGCAATTTCTCCTTTTGTCACAATGTTTTCCACTTTTAGTCATAGGTTATCCATCTGACAAAATACGTTCAAAGTCGTCTGCTGCAGAATTGTCGTATGAGGGAAAGGGTTAATGAGCAATCTCTCCTTTTGTCACAATGTTTTCAAAAGGTGTCTGCTGCTAATGTGTCAAATAGGTGGGAAAGGATTAAATGACATATCCTCAAAACGTCCCCAAATATAGTCATCTTCAAAACAAGCTGAATAATATAATTCCTTGCAGAACCCTGATTTCTATGGCTGCCCCAGGGGGCAAAATGTGAATTATTTTCCTTGATAACTTCTTATTTTATATGAATCATTCTTAGGTGACACTCGACTAAAACTTAGTGGATTGACCAACAATAACTTTAAAAGTTTTCTCTGAAATGAGCAGCTTTGTTTTAAATTGATTGGTTGGTGACTCTCCATAAAAAAAAAGCCAAAAAGATTAGATTGGCCAAAAGATATGTCCCTAGCAGAATGAATTTCACAAGTTCTTAGGTGTACTCCTACCCAAATACCTTACATCAAATTAATTGGCTGAAAAACATGGCTGTCATATATTTAGATGAGCACTGTAGGGTTACTATGGCCCTCTTGTTTTTCTTTTAGTTTTACCCTTTCCTAAATGGACGACATTTGAAAACATTTTAGCAATAGAAGAAATTGATTATAAAGAGCCATTTCTCCTTTTGCTACAGTGTTTTAAACTACTTCAATAATTATAATTTCATATAATGTGAATTTCCATATCTTTAGATACATGTTTTCTGCTGCAGATGTGTTGTAATTGGGAAAGGAATAAGACTAAGCCTGTTTATTTGTTTTTATTTCTTAGGTTCTGTTATTATTACTTTAAGTTGCATTCCATATCAACAAAAGAGTGTTAAGTGTATTGTCCAATAAATGTGTTTAAGTAGAAACAATAATGTTGTTCCTCAGTCAAATTATCCTAAATGATGTCTTTTTAGCTCATCTAATTTATTTATTTGGGGGGAGAATTAACTTTTGTTTACACTTTATTGTCGTCACCATTCACGTAGCAATGTTAGTTCATTATAGTGCAAAGACCATAAATGTCATGCATTTTAACTGAATTATAGCCCTTATTTTATTTAAAATTCTGGTTAAGTTTTGTGTTCAGGCCATTTTTCTCCTAGACTGTACAGCCTATGAAACTAGAAACGCTTGTTCAAGATCATTAGGCAACTATACAATGCAATTGCAATGACTCTACCTTATATTTTGCTTTTGACAAATACCGACATGACATCAGCTGGCATTACTCTTGTTTAGAATAAGTTACCCCAAGTTTTCTTTTAACCATTTCCCAAATGCAGACGCAGCCGATGACTTTTGAGCAATTTCTCTTTTTGCCACAATTGTTCTCATCTCGTGTCAATATTTATACTTTCTTGTAGAGATTTTCTACATATTTGCCTTGATGTGTCAATGGTATCTGCTGCAGACTTGTATTTTGGAAAAAGGATGAGAGCATTACAAAGATACATGTAGAACCAATTGGACTGATTATCTCCCTTTTTCGGAGCGCCATAAGTAAGAGTTCAAAGTACTGACTCATGGGTTATATAAATCTAATGTACATGCATGCATAGCCTTGTTCTACCTATACAGCTATGCCAAAAGCTGGGTGATCCCTTTACCACACATTTCGACTGTTGAAAAAACATTGTGGCAAAGGAGAAATTACTCCCCCAATTGCTCCTTGTTTCACAATGTTTTCAACTCCATACAATAATCATACTTTCTATCAGAGATATTCCATATATTTGCCCAGATGCTTTCGAAGTCGTCTGCTTCAGGTTTGTTGTATTGTGGGAAATGTTCATCCTTAACCCTTTCCCTCATACGACAATTCTGCAGCAAACGACTTTGAACGTATTTTGTGAAAACATAGAAAATCTCCATAATTAAATGGATAACCTATGACAAAAAGTGGAAAACATTGTGCCAAAAGGAGAAATTGCATGTTTTGTGCAATTTCTTCTTTTGTCACTATGTCACTATGTTTTCAAAAAGCCGTCTGCTGCAGAGGCGTCAGAAAGCGTCTATATGAGGGAAAGGGTTAACCTGTATTGTCATATTTTTTTATTTTTTTTAAATGGAATAAATTTGACATCTAGTATCATTATTTCAAGAAGTTGTTGGGAAAAGGAGAAATTGCTCATCCATGTAGAAACTGTTTGGCATGTTGTTGTGAAATGACTCATATCTATAAAGCTGTTTTGTGTAATATCATATAGACATAATATTTGCGTTTGTCATTCCAGTATTTGTTAGGGGTGGTGCATTTTGTGCTTATTTATTGTTTTTCATTTGTTAATCTGTATACTTATTTATATAACTAATTTGTTTATTCTACTTAGTTTTGTATCCTATATAATTATATGTATAACACAAGAACTAGGTGCCACAACAAGAGATTTTGACAATACAGCCATGGAAATTTTTAAAACTTATTTATTTTTATTTCGACATCGAACCTTGGACCTTTTGATCAATAGACTGGGAGTCACTGTCTCCCATCTTTCTTTACCCTTTCCCACATACAACACATCTGCAGCAGATGACTTACAAAGCATCTAGCCAAAAAGGGGAAATTTCTATAAATGAAAGAAAACTTTTTTGATAGAGTTGAAAAATACTCATGAGCAAATTATCCTTTTGCCATTGTTTTCAAGTTGTCTGCTACAGAGGCTTCAGACAGTGTCTGTATTTGGGAAAGGTTTAAACTTATGTTGTTGCTTAAAGAATTAATAGCAAAGAAAGTATTTCATCTATTTTGAGTTTATCCATGATGTTGAATGTAATATTAAAATGAGTGTGAGATAGTGTTGTACAATCTATAATATTTAACATATAAATGAATATGTGTCATAATTTTACCTGTGATATATATATATATATGTATAACATTGCTGAGATAAGGTCAATCCAGTCTAGTGTTCACCCTTTCCCACATGTAGACACATTTTGATGTCTCTGCCGCAAAAGATGACTTTTCAAAACATGGCAGAATGTTTTCAACTTTATTCAATGATTATACTACATGAATTCTTTTTAGATATATTCCATATTTTTTGTGATATGAAAGTCATCTGCTGCAGATTTGTTGTATGTATGTAAAGGTAAGAAATTGAATAACATACTGTGACTCTTAAAACTGTTAGCGTACACTGAAGCAACAATTACACTGTTTGGCTGGTTTTCAACTGCAAGAATTCTCTAACAATTCTTCCACAACCTCAAACAGTGTACCCTGATCAGGTAATAGGTTAGATAGGTAAATAGAAGTGAGATGCTTTTGTTGATTTGGAGTCTTAACCCATTCCCTCATACGACAATTCTGCAAAAGACGACTTCGAACATAATTTGTCAAAAAATAGAAAATCTCTGTAATTGAATGGATAACCTATGACTAAAAGTGGAAAACATTGTGGCAAAACGAGAAATTGCACGTTCTGTGCAATTTCTTCTTTTGTCACTATGTTTTCAAAAAGCTGTCTGCTGCAGAGGCGTCAGAAAGCGTCTATATGAGGGAAAGGGTTAATGCATCTGAGAACAGCTTAACCCTTTCGCACATACAGACGCCTCTTGAAAACATTTGGGCAAAAGTAGAAATTGATGAGCAATTTCTCCTTTTGGCACAATGATTAAACTTTTCCTTTTAGAGATTTTTTATGACTTTGCATACCACTAGATGTTTTAAAAGTCATCTGTTGGTAAAGGGTTAACATGGGTGAGCTCCCCAGAGCCTTCATAGTCCGTCTAATTATTTCACCGACTTTGATGCATCTTCAGACAATCAACTAGAAGTGTAGCCTCACTAGTTCTACACCATTATCAATGCAGTTGGTGCAGGTTTTAAAGTGAAGCAATGCTTTTTACTAACAACTGTCGTGAATTTAAGGGTGCATTATCTATTGCTTTCTCTATTTATTGACCTTTTGTTACTTTCATATCCATCCAATTCTATGTTTGTGTTTCACTGTATTTTTCATTTTCCCAAAAACAATTTTCATTAATGTCAATTTTAAAACTTTGTCTACATTGAAAGTCAACAAATAATTTTACTGAACCCTTTCCCATATACAACAAATCTTCGACAGATGAGTTTGAAAACATCTATGCAAAAATATAGAAAATCTCTACAATTCAAAGTGTAATTATTGATTACAGTTGAAAACATTGTGGCAAATGGAAAAAATACTCATGATGAACAATTTCTCTTTTTGCCACAATGTTTTCGACACTATTCATTAATTAAACTTGCATTCATACAGATTTTCAAGACCCGGCCGGGTAGCTCAATTGGTAGCGTATCTGACTCGTGATCTGGAGGTCACGGGTTCGATACCCGGTTGTGGCGACATTCTTTCGGGCGATGTTTTCCATTGCCTCTCACCTCTGATCTATGTGAGAAAGTAGTCAGTGGCTTCGAAAGAATGTTGTGTAAGTACTGGTGTGGGAAAGCCAGGAAAACATGGGTAGGTGCACTGACCGCCGTGATATGACCAAAGCTGTTGAAAGCGGCGTTAAAATCCAAACAAACAAACAAACAGATTTTCAACTAAGTTCTCAAAATGTTTTCAAAACAATTTTATACATGGGAAAGGGTTAAACTATCTGCTGTGTGTGCAAGACTCCATTATTATTTCCAGTAAAGATATTATATGTAATGTACATGTATACAAATTTAATGGTTTTTGGTGTTTAATCTCTTTTACATTATTACCACCATGTTTGGAAAGGCACATGCATGTATACATTTATAACAATGTTCTTTTTCATATTTATAGTATGGTGTATTAATGAAGTTAAAAAACAATAAAATACATATTTTATAAAAAAGATTGCAACTTTTTGTTCTCATATCATTATGGATTATGAACTTGAACATTTTAATTCAAGACATCCAAATTGAAAATAAACTATTGATGGGGTTAAACGCCGTTTTCAACAATTTTTCAATCATATCACGATGGCCATACTCCATACAACATATTTTCCTCGCAGACTGTTCACCCATTGGTGAAAGACAAATGACGCTTCTCACAGTGACGTGTCAAAAGTCGTAAAGAATGTTGGCCGAGCAATTTTTCCCTTTGCCAGTGTTTTCAGTAACTACACTTTCATTTCTAGGTTTTTCTTATATCTGTCCAGGTATTTTCAAAGTTGTCTGTTGTAAATTTGTTGTATGTGGGAAAGGGTAAAAGAAAGTGTTGATGACACAGGGCGGTCACAAAAGTTTACCTGGAGCGCTTTATGTTCACAAATATGGCATAGGCAAACAGATGCAAACCCAGGCATACTGGGGTACAGCCAGAAATTCGCGGAATCGTTCAATAAAATTAAAACCATTGACAGCATGTCTTAAAAACATTCATACAATAATTATAAGGTAATTTGTAATGCGGAAGGTGAATTTCACCGTATAGCATGTAATAATGGCAACATAGTGGTCACTATGGTAACACTTGGTCATGTGTACCTCTGCAGTTGCTAAAATAACCATATACAACCCTTTTTCTTTTGTTGATAACTCGCATGGAAACCAAGTAAACGACACGAAAGTTTGCACGTTTGACGTGACGTCATTTACGTTTTATGATGTCAAATTTTAAGTCAGTGCGTAGTTTTTTAATTTATAACGAAAAATTTTAAACAGTATGCTGCAATTTTATATTGTGTGAAATGACGCCAGAAAACAGATTGAACTAGAACTATCACTGAAGATGATAAATACCCCCTAAACAGCACCTTGACCTACACCATAACTTAATTAGTATAAGGGCCATAACTCTGTAAAGTATCATGCAATCGGATATGCACATCCCCTCTTGGTATAGAAGCATCATGTAAAATGTTATTGAATTCCACCCAGTGGTTTGTAAGAAATAGGCCGGACAAAATATGGCTAAACAGCACCTTGACCTACACCATAACTTAATTAGTAAAAGGGCCATAAGTCTGTAAAATATCATGCAATTGTAACCCCTTTAGGATATGCTCATCTCCTCTTGGTATAGAAGCATCATGTAAAATGTTATTGAATTCCACCCAGTGGTTTGTAAGAAATAGGCCAGACAAAATATGGCTTCCGGCCGACCAACAGACAGCCGACACAGTGACTCCTATATACCCCCCCTTCTTTGAAGGGGGTATAAAATTCGAGCAGAGATACAGTTTTGCATGAACCTAGGGAAAACTCCAGTGCAAACACTAACTATGATGAATGAAGTGAATGCTGGTCTACAAGTGGCACAAGCGGTTCAGTGAGGGACGAGACAGCATTTGTGAAGATGTAAGGGCTGGACGACCGGTTTCACAGACTAGGTAACGTCGAGGCCGTGAAAAACATCGTTGACGCTGATCGTCGAGTCACTCTTCATGAAATATGTTGGACATGAGTTACGGGTCGGTCTGTAGGATTATGAAGGACAGTTATATTCGTTCAAGGCAGAGTGGTTCAGAGACATTTACCGGCAGTGGGTAGCGAAACATCGACGTTGTGTAGAGGCGAACGGCGCTTACTTTGAGAAGTTGTGATGTTGACGTCGTTTTCTGAAGATTGAACTGCGGGGGCTATACTGACCTCATGTTATTAAATAAGCTGTAGTTTTCTTTCTATTGTATGTATCTTTTTGAAATTTTCTATGTCATTTACAGATGAATTAAATTTTATAGGGAACTAACGTTCGTTTGAAAATGTAAAAGAATGTTGATTTTATTGAACAATTCCACGAATTTCTGGCTATACCCTCGTAGATGTCATTAAATCTACATTGATAAACCCAATCAAGTTCATTATATGCAATGTAGGATATCAAAACTTTCCATACGGAATATACCCTACCTCACATATACCCAATTTTCGCCCAGGTATGCCCCTGGCAGACATGCAATTAACAGTGCAGAAACAAGAAAAAAATTGTGCATATTGTTTAAACAAATTCTTTATTTGGACGGAATCATAAATGACAGGAATGTATACTTGAAGAAAGAAAAAGTCTTATAATATTGACCATGACTAATGTAATCATGACATGTCACTTCTGAAAATAGTGGAACATCAGAGAAAAAAATGACAAAGCATGTAATCCTTTCCCTCTTGCACAGGACTTTTGAAATCATTGTGGCTGAAGTAGAAATTGCTCATGATGAGCAATTTCTACTTAATCCACAATGATTTCAGCTCAATTCAATAACTAAACTTTCGTTTGTAGAGGTTTTCCATATATAGATATGGTTTGTTTTCCTCAATACTTTAAAAAGTCACTTCTAAAAATTCACATAACATAAATATAACTGTTTGACCCTTAACCACAATCAGACCCATCTGCAACAGAAGTCTTTTGTAAACCTTGTGGCGAAAGGAAAAATTCATCATAATGAGCAATTTCTCCTTTTCCCACAATGTTTTAGAATTTATTCCCCAATTATATTTGCATTTATAGAGACGTTCTATATTTTGTGCCAAGATGCTTTCAAAGTCGTCGCCTGTAGAATTGTTTTATGTGAAGAAGGGTTAATGTACAATACTGCCGAGCTCTTTACTGTTTATCCATGTACGGCATTTCCATTTATGTTTAGTTTATGCACAGAAAAGAAATGATCATATCCGGTATCCACTTTAAACTTGAGATGGGTTGCTTGACATTTCAGATCATACTCCTCCACCTGTAGTTGTCCATCAGTCTGGGGAAGGCCTGGGGGAAAAAACAATATAAATTACAAAATCAAAGTTCATTCAAGGAAGGGATTTGTGTTTTCCCTACACTATCGCTCTTGTTACTCTAAAGACGTTTAAGGGTCACCAGGGTTTTCCCCCTGCTTTGAAATGTAGGGGTCATTGCGACTTCCTTGCCCTTGTCATCAAAGTTGGGGGACATTTTATACATTTTGAGTGCCCACTCTCTAATCAAATGATTGATATTAATTGAGTCCACACAGCAATTTATTTCTAGGACATTGGAGTTGAAAATGCGTCATTGACAATGACAAATAATTTGTGCGTCATGGAAAACCCTGGGATCAGGTAATGATTTGAAAACACTAAATATGCATACTATCTAGAGTTCTGAATCATTTAAACGTTCTGAGCCATTTTTTCTTTTGCCACAATATTTTCAACTCTTTTGAATAATTTCAATAGTTTTATGTGGATGTTTCTAAGTCTTCTGTTGCAGAATTTTAGTATTCAAGATAAGTCTGACATGGACAACAAATTTCAGTTATAACACATTGACCAATTCACCTTACATGTTTACAGGCTTACACTTACCTGTCCTCCAAAGTACATTTTTTACAGGTAAGTGACAGATGCATCTAGAGCAGACATTTATAAGAGAGAAAAAAACATGGTAAAGGGAGAAATTGCTCAAAATGAACTGTTTCTCCTTTCCATTGTGTTTTCTTTTCCATATCAAGATTGTAACACTTATATATATTCAAGATTTGTTACAATCTTTACTTTAAATAATTGCATCTAAAAAATATCAAATCAAGAAAAAATTGATTAGTAATATACAAATAATTCTCTAGAATTCAACAGATAGAACAATAAAATGACAAAAACTGTTACAAGTAATGGCTTACATCTTTTGTCAACTGGTTCAAATGAAGACGCATCAGCACTGGCACTTGAACTCTTCTCTACCTGAATATCTTTAACTGTAACAAAAACAGAGGACTAGATAAGTATTTTGGTCTTTTCCCACTTCTCTTATGACTCAACTAAACCCTATTTTGTGGTACTCAAAAGAATTGTCTCACATAGGGTTTGAAGGTCATAATATTATTAGGATTTGGGGAATGTGAAATACTCCTTTTATCTAGAGCTCTGCAATATAAATTAACATTTGCTATTACATTACCTGTAGTGTAGGTGATTTTTTTGTTGGCCTTAAAACCAATTCCATCATTTTGACATAACTGCAGCTAACATCTTCTGAATGCATTGTGGCAAAATGAGAAATTGATCATAATGAGTTCATGGTAGTTCCATCTCTGTTCTATAATTGAACCTTCATTTATAGAGAGTTTTGGCCTAGATGTTTTCAAAATTGGCTGCCACAGACTTGTTGTATGTGGACCAGGGTTAATTCAAAACAGCTGAAATCTCTATTTTATCATTGAGTTCTTACATGAAACCAGCATCCATAATGACAAAAAGTCATATGATATTCAAGCTTAATCTAGTATTGATATTTACACAAAATTTATAACTGAAATCACTTGGAAAAACAGTCAAACCTGTGCTAAAGACCACCTTTATTTAGCAATTTCCTATCTATGGCAACCACTCTTTTAATTTCGCAATAACTCATTTTCTGCACAAATTACCCTGTAAAGACCAACTGTGAACAAAGACCAGATTGGTCTCTTCCCTGTGGTGATCTTTAAACACAGGTTGGATTGTAAATCAATAACGGAAGTAATTCATGATGAGTAAAGCCCTCAAAGTCAACAACAAATATAAATATTATTAATACATGTATTTGCAATAATATTTTAACCCTTTCCCACCTGCAGACACAAAGATGCATCTGCAGTAATTTTTCCTTTTACTGTAATGTTTCAATATTCAATAATTATACCATTCCATTAGAACTAAAGAGATATTTTCTACTTCTTTACCTAGATAATTTCAAAGTTGCGTGTTGCTGCAAATTCTGTTGTACATGTATGTTGGAAAGGTTAAAATGTAATAAGGTTTTTACCATTGTAACTAGACATTGTTATTCTTTGAAGATCCATAGTGTGACCGAATGCAACAATAAATTCTTGAGGATATAAACCTGTTGTGGTCCAGAAAGTTTCGTCTTGTCTGAAATGTAGTATTAAATACAAATAAACTTGGATCGCATTATAGACGTATTGGGCGTTTTTATGCCCAAAATAAGTAATTCCAAGAATTAAGGGTATACACGGGTAATCAAAACATGTGTCATATACATCGAGTTGAAATCATGTTTAGTTATTCTGCAGTCAATCATCCTCAATGTGTTATGTGTTTATAAAACAACTAACTGCAGAATAGTGTGGTTGATAACAAAAATGAATTTTGAAACATTGTGGCAAAATTGCAAAATGCTCAACATTCGAAATTATTCCTTTTACCACAATGTTTTTGGTTTGTGCACATGATTAATTATATATGAATGGTGACAATATGAATATCAATCTTTTTGATAACTTTTATGCAGGATAGAATTAGATTATGACAAGAGAGCACAATAGTTCACACAAAAATCTACTGGTTAAAAAGTGTTATGATAGAAACTGAAAGAATAACATTTTTGACAAAGAAGCAACAGGATCTTTTTTGTTATAATTTGCTTCTTTTCCTGTAATGTTTTTAAAAAGCAAAACAAAACGTGCAAGTTGCAGCAAAGCCAGCGCGGCATCTGGGACTTCCAAGATTTATGTGAATATGACTAATACTTACAAAATATAGACCCAGGAAGTCAGGATTACCTGTTTAAAAAAAGGTTTGTGAAATCACCGTTTGATTCTAGGGGAGTAATGATACTCGCCTTTAATTCAGAACCCGGAAACAATCCTACAGGTATCCTACAGGTAATATTTATTGAAAAATGGGAATACTATGGGCATCAGGGGTGGCAAAATCCATTGTCCGTATTGCCCAGCTTGTCCCAGAGCCTGTGCGGACAAGTGAAATTGTGTAGGGATTTACTATTTACTATGATTTTAACTCTCATACGGACAAGTGCAAAATAACATTTTGAAAAAACGGACAAGTAAGTCTAATCATATTTCTCCACCCCTGAATGAATGCCGCATTCCAAGCGAAATGTGGCGACAAACCGGTAAAAAATAAAATTGTGAAAGTATTCTGGCTTGTTCAAATCTACTAACCCATCTATCATGTTTTCTGGTGGATATCTTTGATCATTTGATGTGGCAAGTACAATCGTACAGCCACCATTCTTATGTGCAACGTCAAACATTTTGGTCTTCGATTTGTTGTTTTCCTTGTGAACGAAAAATGTGATCTGGAACTGTCAGACGCTTATGACAATTTGCTCTGTAAAAAAATCCGCCTGCCTGACACAGACTTGTGCTAATCTAAGTACGTCGGTACTCAAACATTGCATTAAATTCATTGATTGCAAATGGAAAACAACTAATTCATATTTGCTTACTTCGCAGTTTAATCTTAAATTTCAGAGTATATTATTTTCGGCACCTATACTTAATTCCAATAAACAAATTCTTAGAGAGCGTCACTGTCGTTTCAGTGTGACAAGAGAGGTAACAATGATGGTGACAATCCAGTTCACATGATTATCTCCCTTGCAATTAGGTATCCCAAGCCTTTTGGACACCTCTGCTGCAGACGACGTTTTGAAACATTATGGCAAAAGAAAAAATTGCCCTTTGTCACAATGTTTTCAATTCTATCCTTAAACTAAAGTTTCATTTACAGTATTTTCTTTATTTTATCCAGATTATTTCAATGTTTTCTGCTGCAGATTCTGTGTATGTGGGAACGTTAATTTGTGGAAGATTGGAGATCAGAACTATACGGACACCCAATTGCTAAAGTATTGTTTATAGCTATTTACAGACACAATATCCTGTGTTGCATCTTGGATCCTGCAGAGAAGCAATCAATGTAGGTATGTTGATACACCCAGAGACACACATATATAAGCAGGGACGTAGATAAGAAAGTATGTATATGTCTCTGCTCTGTTGAAATTTTCTTACGCATTTCACACAAAAATGCAGTTCCATTTTGACGCAGGTACAATAGACGTGTTACTAGTATAAGGAATTGTAGCAAGGGAAAAATTGTTCATAGCCGCATCAATTTCTCATTTTTGCCACAATGTTTTTAACTCTTCAATAATCATACTTTTCATTAATAAAGCCTTTTCCATATTGTTATGCTTTAAAACGTTTAAATTAAAGCCGTCTGCTGCAGCTTTGTTTTATGTGGACGAGGGTTTAAAGAACCATGGAAGAAGACGGAGGACGGGACGATACTATTGCAGGGCTCTAGATAAGGGGCGTTTTGCATGTTCTAAAATCCTTATTTGACTCTTAAACCTTATGTTGTGGGTACTCAAAAGAATCGTCTCAGTGAGACGATTCTTTTGAGTACCCACAACATAAGATTTGCTTTAATAACGAGAGAGAAATTGTGGAAAAAAAGAGCTGAATACCCCCTCCTTATCTGGCCCTCTGCTATTGGTAATTATATTAACCCTTTCCCACATACAACCAATATACTGCAGACGATTTTGAAAACATCTGGACAGGGATATGAAAACTCTGTAAATGAAGTATAATATTTGAAAAGAACTAGCGTTGAAAACATTGTGGCAATAGGATCAATTGCTCATTATGAGGAATTCATTCTTTTGTCGCAATGTTTTCAAAAGTGCAGATGCGCCTGTACGAGGAGAGATGCTTAAAGAAGATGGCCAGTGTCGGGGATTTAAAAGCGCCTGTCCCGGGATCAATCCCCAGTCATGATGGCGTGCCCTTGGGAAAAGCACGTGTGTCCTTACCTAGTACTTGTTTGTTTACCCTGGGATCATGAATAAGTGAACTGTCGCCAAGAAATGAATGAAAAACTGTTGAAAGCGGTGTAACCCCCCCCCCCCCCCCCCCCCCCCCCCCCAAATAAAAAGAAAAAGAAACAAAGATGACCACTTGTAACAACTAAAGCATTCTTTATTATTCGTATTCGTACAACAACACACCAGTAAACGAAGTAGTTCGCTCTGTATCGGCGCCATGTATTGTATCGTATGCGCTGTTGTGCTCAGTCCAGATCCGCTGGCCCTTATTGATGCGTAACACGACCGTATTGCTTCCCTGATTATCGTCTGCTACATTTCTGCTCTCGGCTACTGTGCTCAACTGAAACAGTTTAAATATTTCCCTCATACAGAAAATCTGCAGCAGACGAATTTAAAAACTTCTAGTCAAAAATATTGAATATCTCTACAAATGAAAGAATAATTATTGAATAAAGTTGTAAACATTGTGACAAAATGAGAAATTACTCATTATGAGCTATTTGTCCCTTTGCCACAGTGCTAATCAAAAGTATTCCGCCCCAGAGGATTTACTTGATACGGGCGTCGTTTGAAAACATTGTGGAAATAGCTGAATTTGTCCAATTTGAGCAATTTCTCCTTTTATCAGACGATGTCTTCGGCTTTATATCAATATTACATGTCAACGGAGATGTGCAGGAAATAATTTTTCGTGATATATATAGGATCTGACATGAGTTGTCATTTCATATAAATTGTTATTAAAGAAATGTGTTTTTAAGCGAGCCTATGTCTAGCTTAATAAACAATTTCTTGGACGAATTTAATAAAACTTTATCAAATGACAACGAATGTCTGATTCTGATTATCCCCTGACGAAACACAAAAAGAAAATTGGGTTTTCGCGGTCAGAAAATAGTCCCAACATGTAATAAACTGTTAAATAATCACATTTATGACCGATACTGGTCCCTTTACCTTGTCCATTTATCGTTACGTTTGTGTTTACTGGATACACTTTCTCAGCCATTTTGTAAACATTCGCGGATAAATACAAAAATAGTTATTCGGCCATGTTATATTACACACGTTACATATAACGAAACACGTAATGAGTATATGAGATCGGATACAAGCATTGTCATGTGATAAATATATATATATATACTGAAAAGATGGAGGAAAGTGTTACAATTGAGGGTTGAATGTGTTAATCTAAATTGAAAGAACACTTTGGGTAGTAGCCCTACATTCCGATAGGCTAGCCAAGCATATGCACACAATCAAGGTCACCTTCAGCTTACTATTGATTCGCATTCAACATTATATACAAATACATGTAGTAGTAAGAGTTAATATTTCAGGTAACCCTTTTTTAAGTAAAGACGACACCTTTAGGTGCCTTTTGCGTGTGTTTGCTGATGCCTTGACAATTCGCGAACATGAAGGAGATACCAGAAATCAGCCGGTATACATATTAGCAGAGACACATGTGTTTATATGTCTCAGATATTAGCTTAACGATTAAGTATAAAAGAACGTACGCTTCGAGTGCCATCTACCATTAGATTTATCCATTCATCGTAGGCGTGTTGTCCCGACAACTGACGAGCTGTGGTCGCCCAGGAAAACAGATAGAGACCAGTCAAAGGTGCCTGGAAAATACCTGTTGAGAAATGGAGGAAACTGTTTAGCGTTTCCTCATGATGACGATTTCTGATTACTCTGCCGCAGACGACTTTTGAAAACATTGTAGCAAAAATAATAAAAAATATTATAATGAGCAATTTCTCCATTTGTCACAATGTATTTAACAACAACACTTTAATTTATGGACATTTTCCACAAATAAATGCAGAAGTTTTCAAATTCGTCTGTTACATATTTGCTATATGTGGGAAAGGGTTACGTACGAATACAATGAATACTGAATCTGGCAGATTCAGAACCTGGTATTACTGGGTCTGAGGATAAAGCAAATTGCTATCAGTTGTCCAACATATATAACACATTTGAAGCAGACGACTTTTAAAACGTATGTGCAAATAAATAAAAGATCACTAAAAATGAAATGTTGAATTATTGAATATAGTTGAAAACATTGTTGAATAAGAAGACATTGATCATTCTTAAAATTGTTTCTTCTTTTGTCATCTGCCGCACTAGCGCAAAGGTCGTCTGCGTGTGGGTTAGTGCTAAGTGATCAGTTGAATGCATTTAAGCCTTACCCTCATATAGACGCCTCTGCAGCAGACGGCTTTTTGAAAACATAGTGACAAAAGAAGAAATTGCACAAAACGTGCAATTTCCCCTTTTGCCACAATGTTTTCCACTTTTTGTCATAGGTTATCCATTCAATTATCGAGATTTTCTATGTTTTGACAAAATACGTTCAAAGTCGTCTGCTGCAGAATTGTCGTATGAGGGAAAGGGTTACAATACCTGTTACATTGTCGTAGCCATTGCCGTCATTTGTCAGTACACGGTTATATGTTATTGGTGCTCCTCTGGCAAGGCCTTTTAGAGGGTGATCTAAATATGCGCTGAAAGCAACATAAGCTGATAACTGTCTTCGTTCTGAAAAAATATATTTTTTGAAAAAAAATACTTATACCGCTTTTAAAACACATGTCAATGTATACAATTTAACGTGTAGCACCCATTCTTCTTCGTTTGGAAGAAACAAAAACAACAGGATGCAAATTTTTGTTAAAGGTGCCGATGGAGATCAACATTTTGAAAAGTTGAAACTTCTGCAAATATTGCTAATAGTGACAACAAAGTAAGTAATAAATAGTTCAAAATTATTTTGGCAGTAAATGTTGAAAAACAGTTAATTGAAAGTCATGAAAATGTACATAATCTGGCTTACTGGGTATGTGTACCCTGTAAAGATGAAGCATAAACGATCAATATGTAGATGTTTATTTTACTGGAAAGTGAAATGATTACTCTAATTTTATCCAAGAATTATGATTCTAATAGTTCAAGAAAACTTTTAAGCAGTTTTAAAACTTTGACTATACTTTCTATAATCTGGAGTTCAGCACCATAACTGGTAAAACTATAAAGCCACTTTGCCTTCTCGCATAGTTTGTTTTTACCCAAATCCTTCTAGATTTTCTGTGAGGGAAGATGGCGGCTTACAGGAAAAATCTTGATCAGACTGCGACAGACTGATTCAAAGCTTCGTTTGTCGAAATGTCCCGAAGATCAATTTTCGTGTTACGACACCCATTTGTCGGAACTCACCAAATCTGAATTCGGCAGGGTAAGGGTTAGTTAATCCACAATCACAGACAATATTCAAGAACGTGCGCACCATGACTCAACTTCTTACCTCGCTTCACTGGACTCGATTCCCTGGCGTTGCTTAATTCATCATTGTCGACTTTGACTTGCTCAAGTAAGGTGACCCGATTGCGTAGTTCCGCGTTTTCCTTAGAGACAGCTTCGAATTTATCCATCAACACGTCAACTTGACGCTTCGAAGCACCGATTAACACATTTTCCTCGGAAGTGAGGTGGCAAGAACATGCTTGTAGCAGAACTATTAGGCAGAAAATCGTGCCTTCCAATTTTCCGTCGCCTTTTCGTATCATTTTTGCGTCAGTCCGTGTCCTATTTTCAAAACAATGGTTTGACGAGTGGTACAGACCTTAACCCTTTCCAACATACGACAATTTTGCAGCAGATGGCGTTGAAAATGTCTTGGCCAAAATGAACAATTGATGAAAACATTATGACAAAAAGAGAAATTGATCATTATAACCAATTTCTCATTTGGTCGAAATAAAATTAAAAGTCGTCTGCTGCAGAAGACACCTGCATGTGGGAAAGGGAGGGTTAAATATCTGTTTTCCTTGTATGACATTTTCTGTATCGTTTAATTTTAAATCATATATGAGGAAAAGTGAAAATTCACAAAACAGTGAAAAACATTATGGTTGGCCGGAGTAATTGCCCATTTAAGCGGTGTTTACTATGCCATCATTGTTTTTAAATGCGTTTTTTTCTACGTAGCGTGGTCCTGTTTCGTGGAAAAGGTTCGGGTGACATTTAAACCTTCCAGACTCTACAGCAGCTTAGTTGTGAAATGAAATGTTACAATACTTTCAATTCTATTCAATAAATATATTTTCATTTATAGGTATTTTCCACATGTGTGCAAAGATGTTTTCAAAGTCGTCTACTGTAAGGTTGTTGTAGTCAGGAAAGGGTTAACCCTTTCCCTCATACGACAATTCTGCAGCAGACGACTTTGAACGCATTTTGTCAAAACATAGAAAATCTCCATAATTGAATGGATAACCTACGACAAAAAATGGAAAACATTGTGGCAAAAGGAGAAATTGCACGTTATGTGCAATTTTTCTTCTTTTGTCACTATGTTTTCAAAAAGCCGTCTGCCACAGAGGCGTCAGAAAGCGTCTATATGAGGGAAAGGGAAAATATTTGTTCGGCTATACTATCTCTGTCCTCGTAGATAACGCAGACGATAAGAAATATATATATGCTCATATGGTTAAAAGGGCTGAACTCTAGTAAATAGATATTATTGTCAAAGTTATAAAACTGTTCAAAAGTTGTCTAGGAATATTAGAATCAAAATTCTGTACTATAAACATCTAAATATATATAGTGATCGGGTATGCTTCATGTTTTACTGGGTTAGATATACACAGTAAGCCACATTGTGTACATTCTCATGACTTTCAATTGACAGTTTATTTAACATTTACTGCCATAATAGTTTTGAACTATTTATTACTTACTTTGTTGTCACTATTAGCAGAAGTTTCAACATTTCAAAATTTCGATCACCAGCTGGAGTTCAGCACCTTTAACCCTTTCCCACATACAACAAATATGCAGCAGACGACTTTGAAAACATCGTGACAAAAACCTGAAAAATCTCCATAAAATATAGTTCATTTGTTGAAAACATTGTTGACAAAGGTAGGAAAGGGTTAAGAGCTGTCGTAGGTCAACATACTTGAGTTTTCTTTGTTTGGTGTTTTACGCCGCTATCAACACTTTTTCAGTTATATCATGATGTTTCCTTGTTAAGTTTTACCAGTGCTACTCGTTCAATGAAATATCCTGACACCAGCTTGTCAGTCGTTATGCTAGTCCCCAATTTTGAGCGCCAAGGAAGGAGAGACATTATTACCATTCTTTAAATATTTGGTATGAACCGGCAGGGGATCGAACTGGTGCAGACACTGCACATCGGTGCGTAATTTGCTAATCTGTGGCCTGTACACTAAGGATATTCTCAGTTACTTCTGACCAAGCCACATATGTATTTGCTAATCTATGGCCTGTACATTGAGGATATTCTCAGTTACTTCTGACCAAGCCACAGATGTATTTGCTAATCTGTGGCCTGTACACTGATGATAGTCTCAGTTACTTCTGACAAAGCCACATATGTATTTGCTAATCTGTGGCCTGTACACTGAGGATATTCTCAGTTACTTCTGACCAAGCCACAGATGTATTTGCTAATCTGTGGCCTGTACACTGAGGATATTCTCAGTTACTTCTGACCAAGCCACAGATGTATTTGCTAATCTGTGGCCTGTACACTGAGGATATTCTCAGTTACTTCTGACCAAGCCACAGATGTATTTGCTAATCTGTGGCCTGTACACTGAGTATATTCTCAGTTACTTCTGACCAAGCCACATATGTATTTGCTAATCTGTGGCCTGTACACTGAGGATATTCTCAGTTACTTCTGACCAAGCCACAGATGTACATGTATTTGCTTATCTGTGGCCTGTACACTGAGGATATTCTCAGTTACTTCTGACCAAGCCACAGATGTACATGTATTTGCTTATCTGTGGCCTGTACACTGAGGATATTCTCAGTTGCTTCTGATCAAACCACATATGTATTTGCTAATCTGTGGCCTGTACACTGAGGATATTCTCAGTTACTTCTGACCAAGCCACAGATGTACATGTATTTGCTTATCTGTGGCCTGTACACTGAGGATATTCTCAGTTACTTCTGACCAAGCCACAGATGTACATGTTTTTGCTAATCTGTGGCCTGTACACTGAGGATATTCTCAGTTACTTCTGACCAAGCCACATATGTATTTGCTATGCTGCATCCTGTACAGTAATACTATGCTCAGTTATTTATAACCAAGCCACTGATGTATTTGCTATTATGTCTCCTGTACATTGAGGATGTATGTGTCCAATTATTTCTAATCAAGCCAAGGATGTATTTAAGATACTGTACTGTTAACTTAGGATATGTACAGTACTTCTTACTAAGCCACAGATGTATTTGCCATACTGTGCCTTGTTTACTGGGGGTATGCTCAGTTATTTATAACCATGTCACGGATGTGTATGCCAAAATGTGTCCTGTATTCTGAGGGTATGCTCAGTTATTTTTAACCAAGCCACAGATGTATTTGCTGTACTGTGCCTTGTTCACTGAGGATTATGCTCAGTTATTTCTGACTTGATCCTCCTAAGTGAACAGAAGCAGCTGTGATATAACTTAACACTTATAAGGGGCATGCAATCAACTTAATTGGGAAAGTTTATGTTCACCTAATTTGAAACACCTGCAGCTGAAACCCAAAATGCCTACCCTGGCCACAAAAGCATTTTTATTTTGTATAAGGAACATTTCTACTAAATTTTCTTGAAATAAGACAATTAGATTCGGAGTCGTTTGACCTTTTCTGATGCTGCCTGGGCTACAAAAATAATTGAAAGAAGAAGCAATTTAATGTCTTGTAGTTTTACCCCTTTTTCTGATGCTGCCTGGTGGCTATGATTTCATCCAATCAATTTGGCTTGAATACATTATGTAAAGGTTTACCTAAGAATATTTTCTGTCAAATTATTTAAAAATCAGACAAGCACTTTCAGAGAAGAATGAATGTTTTCTTCTTTATTCTAACCTTTTTTTCAGATGCTGCCAGTCAGCCATTTTGTATCAATCAGTTAATATGACTTGAACAATTTTTGTAGAGGGTTACCCAATTGGCATCTTGACATCTTTTCAGAGGAGAATAATTTGAGATTTGGGCATTTCCTCCCTCTATCTAATGTCACGGAAAGCAAAGTCGTAAGTGTGTGTGGAACAGCGCATCAATATTTCAATATCTGGAGTGTTGGGGCCAAGGTCTCTGGTGATTTCAATGTCAACTTGATCCTTTGGCTAAGGTGATCTCAAACAAAACCCAAGTTTTTCTTTATTGAGGGTTGATATTATATTTATTATAACACATGAATTTTGTTGTCTGACATGATAAATAACCAGGCATTTACAGAGTAAAGTGTTAATCAATGGAAAAATGGAAATTTAAAGGTAAACTTAAACCAGTTTCTATATAGGACAATCAGCCCTCAGCGAAATAAGTCAAAAGAATTTTTTTTTCCATGAGATTATTTTAATATTAGTTTTAATGAAATTAAAATGATTACTAAAAAAAAAGACACATGTTAAGAAAGGCAAGTTCTCAATCTCAAAGACAAATTGATCAGCAACATTGTAGGAGGTATCATTTATAAACATTTTTATTGAAAAGACTTCATGTTTGAAGCGATTTTATTTTATCTACATTCAATGTATGTCCTGCAGCCTAATTAACCCTTTTCCACATACAGTCAACCATTGGAAACATTGTGGAGAAAGGAGAAATTACGTCCATATTTTTGCCTAGATATTTTAAAAATTGTCTGCTGCAGATTCGTTGTATGTGGGAAAGGGTTAACAAATAAACATATGCAGGAAAATACAATGAACAAACTCTCCACAATAAGTCCTCCAAGAAACTGGTTGAAATCTGCCATTTTATGTCACAGTACAAGACACATAAAATCACAAAAACTACTTCAAAATTCACAAAATATACCAAAGAAAGAAAAGAAAACCCATTTAAGACCGTTATATATACATAAATATTTTGGAATTTAATAAAATAAGATGCACTAAAATATGCTGAAAGGGACATAATTCATGTTTGTTATATCCATGTACAAGAGGAAATAAGGAGTTAGTTCCCCTAATACCACATGTGCGCACGCACACACTCACACATCTTTTCTCTTTTAACTAGAGCTTAACCCTTTCCCTCATATAGATGCTTTCGGACGCCTCTGCAGCAGACTGCTTTTTGAAAACATAGTGACAAAAGAAGAAATTGCTCAAAACGAGCAATTTCTCCTTTTGCCACAATGTTTTCCACTTTTCGTCATAGGTTATCCATTCAATGATAGAGATTTTCTATGTTTTGACAAAATATGTTCAAAGTCGTCTGCTGCAGAATTGTCGTATGAGGGAAAGGGTTAATAACCTTACAAGTGTTCAGACATGCCATATTGTAGGAAACAATTGCTCATAAGGTGCTGCTAACTCAATACAACATGTTCCTTGTCTCACAGCATATTAGCTCTAAAACATTAAATAGCAACATTGTACATAAACACAAACATACATCAAGAACAGGTATTGACCCGTACATAACACAAACATACATCAAGTACAGGTATTGACCCGTACATAACTCAAACATACATCAAGTACAGGTATTGACCCGTACATAACACAAACATACATCAAGTACAGGTATTGACCCGTACATAACACAAACATACATCAAGAACAGGTATTGACCCGTACATAACTCAAACATACATCAAGAACAGGTATTGACCCGTACATAACACAAACATACATCAAGTACAGGTATTGACCCGTACATAACTCAAACATACATCAAGTACAGGTATTGACCCGTACATAACACAAACATACATCAAGTACAGGTATCAATCCTTTCCCATATGCAGATGCATGCTGCAGCAGACAATTTTTGAAAAGATTGTGACAAAAGGAGAAACTTCTAAATTTGAGCATTTTTTCTTTTGCCAAAATGTTCTCAAGCGAAATGAATACAATCATGTTTTCAAAGTCATCTACTGTAGATTTTTCTTATGGTGGAAAGGGTTATTCCGTTTCTAAATACAACAATTCCACAGAAGATGACTCAGTTATCAAATCAAAAATGTAGGAAATCTTTATCAAAGTACAGTCTAGTTCATTCAAAACAGTTAAAAACTTTGTGGCAAAATGAGAAATTGCTCATGATGAGCAATTTCTCTTTTTGCCACTATGTTTTTCAAAAGATCTCTGCAGCGGTGAAAGTGTTAAAGTTAATTGGCGAGGTATGAGATTGGCCTTACATGTCAGAAATGGCCAATTCCAGTGAATGGTAAATTTTCAATTTCTCTTTTGAAAACAATGGCGAAACTGGTTGTGCATTACTGTTTTGATAAATATTTTTCTTTAATCTTTATATTAGACTTTAATCAATACTAGAACAATATGGTTGCCATTTACACTAAACAAGTATATTACATAAGTATTTACAGATATAATGAAAAATGAAAAGTCTTCAGCGACTTGTATTGTATAATGCAACCATTTCCACGTTAATTTAGGTCTCAATGAAAATAATTAATAATCAATAAAAGCACAACCAAACTAATTGTATCAAAAAGGAAAAAATCTTGCATCAAATTAATCTCTATATCAAACAACCTTTTTTTTTTTAAAATTACATGGAAAAGGGAAATATACTAATCAATCAGGCAGCTTACATTCTCCATAATGTTTCCAAATTTGTTTTCAACTTTTGCATCAGGCACACCACAGCCGATCAAACTTTTTTTTAACCCTTTTCCCCTGCAACAAATCTTCAGTAGACAACTTTGATAACATCTAGGCAAAAACACACAAAAGCTATACATTGTATACATGTAATTGTTGGTATAATTACTGAAAATTGTTGAAAACATTGTGACAAAAGAAGAAATTGCTCGTTTTGAGCAATTTCTACGTTTGTCAGAAAGTTTTCAGAATCCCGTCGGCTGCTGAGGCATCAGAAAGCGTCTATATGTGGGAAAGAACTAAACAAAATAGGAATTTCTCATTTATTTCCAAAAAAGGTTTTCATTTTTTTTTTTATCATTATGTATATTTCAAGATGATATTTTTCCCCTCCTAATGTTTTCAAAACAGATGACTAAAATTACCATATCAGGTAAAGGCATTCCCAGTTATCACCTGCAGATGCATTTTCACCCATCTGTAGCAGACATGCTTTGAAAACATTATAGAAAAAAAAGAAAATGTTCATGTTGAGCAATTCCTCCTTTTGCCACATTGTTTTCAACTATTGTAAATATTCATAATTTCATATAAATCTTCAATGTATACAGTTAATAACATGGTGAAAACACACTACAAAGAAGCCAATTACAACATCTATTGCAATCTATATAGAAATGGAATTATTTGCATTCACAAGTCAATGACTACTTACAAAACAGCTGTAGCTGCCTCTCAAACTAAGATTGTGATAAAACTGTTTTGTATTGTGCTCATTTAATGTTATATAGTAATATCCTCAATGAATTATCTGAATGGTGGATGAATCTATTCCCTAACATTTTTGTAAAACCCCTATTGTTAACGAAAATATTGGTCATAAACAGCAAATACCCTTCTTAACCCTTTCCCTCATACGACAATTCTGCAGCAGACGACTTTAAACATATTTTGTCAAAAGATGGAAAATCTCTATAATTGAATGGATAACCTATGACTAAAAGTGAAAAACATTGTGGAAAAATGAGAAATTGCTCGTTTTGAGCAATTTCTTCTTTTGTCACTATGTTTTCAAAAAGCCGTCTGCTTTAGAGGCGTCAGAAAGCGTCTATATGAGGGAAAGGGTTAAACCCATTGTGGGATAAGAAGAAATTGGCAAAAAAATGTAATGTCTCCTTTTTTCTACAAAGTTTTCCAGCAATTACAACGATTCTACAGCAGTCATCTTCAAAACATTAAAGAAAATCTCTTTAAATGAAAGAAAAAAAATTAATATTGAAAATTTAAGAGCTCAAAACCTTGTGGAATATGGAGAAATCGCTCATCTCTACTCATGACAATGTTTTCAAAAGTCTTCTGCTGCAGATGTGTCAAAATGCATCCCCATGTAGGAGATGTTTAACCCTTTCCCTCATATAGACGCTTTCTGACGCCTCTGCAGCAGACGGCTTTTTGAAAACATAGTGACAAAAGAAGAAATTGCACAGAACGTGCAATTTCTCCTTTTGCCACAATGTTTTCCACTTTTTGTCATAGGTTATCCATTCAACTATGGAGATTTTCTATGTTTTAACAAAATATGTTTGAAGTT
Organism: Serripes groenlandicus; assembly: GCA_031761405.1. NCBI lineage: Eukaryota > Metazoa > Mollusca > Bivalvia > Cardiida > Cardiidae > Serripes > Serripes groenlandicus. The sequence continues at coordinate 180,496,960 of JASEVX010000001.1, read as the reverse complement.
GTCTGCTGCAGAATTGTCGTATAAGGGAAAGGGTTAAGGATAATTTGTGAATATTGTCTGAGGAAATATCACGCAAGGGATATTGAAGTTCAGAGCTCTAGATAGGGGGCTTTCTGCATGTTCTAGAATCCTTATTTGTCACTATAATCCAATGTTGTGTGTACTCAAAAGATTCGTCTCAATGAGTACCCACATCATAGGGTTTGGTTGAATAATAAGTGAGATAATGCGGGAAAAAGAGCTGTATATCCTCTTCATCTGAACCTCTGTTAAACGGTGATTACCAAACCCTCATTGGCAACAGTATATTTTAAAATGAGCTGTGCTCTACAAAAAAACAAAACCTTAGCGTATTTACAACAAGTGTAGATACAGATCTGCCTACATATTCATATCCGATACAAATGCACAGTGTGTATCATAAGTTTCTTTTATTCCTCAGGAACGATTGGCGAACACTGCAGACATATATCTTACTGCGCCACTACTCAGGCTGGTTTGGAATCCTATACTGGGAAATTTGTTGTATGTCGGAAAGGGTTACTTGCAATCAAACTATCCTACAATATGTTTTTCTAGGCAGGAATTCAAGAGCTATTCTGTATAAACAAGATGGTAGCTTTTAAGTTTTTTTGTAACAGTTCGTTCTCCTTTAAATCACTTCTTCTCAGTTGAGCATTTCCCACATACAGACACTTTCTGACGGTTCTGCAACAGATGCCTTTTTGGCACAATTTTTCAAACTTTTTTCAATAATATTACTTTCATCTTTACAGATATTTTTTTCAATTTTTGTCTAGACCTTTTTAAAGTTGTCTGCTATAGATTTGTTGTATGTGGGGAGGGGTTCAAGGCAATTGGATTAAAAGTATATCAGACCCTAACCTTCAAAGAGATGCCTTGTTGTGTCTCTATAACAAAAACCTACTGTAATTGTCCAGAAAAGGAGAAAGAGGTAAATCTTCTTTTCACAATTGTTTTAAATTCATGCACCATATGTTTCAATAACACTGTTGAAATTACCAATGAGGGAATTATTTCATCTGACCTTGACCCTGCATTATAAAGGCCAACCATCCCTATGTGTCACGACATTGACATAAAGCTCAACTTTTTCATTAACATAACAAAAGGTAACAAATTTAAATATTTTACACAGAATTCCTTTTTCTTAGAAAGATTTCATTATATCTTAACGCAAATCATTCTGAGGCAATAATGAGAAATAACAAATATAATAATTAACCCTTTCCCTCATATAGACGCTTTCTGACGCCTCTGCAGCAGACAGCTTTTTGAAAACATAGTGACAAAAGAAGAAATTGCTCAAAACGAGTAATTTCTCCTTTTGCCACAATGTTTTCCCACTTTTAGTTGTAGGTTATCCATTCAGTTATAGAGATTTTCTATTTTTTGACAAAATATGTTCGAAGTCGTCTGCTGCAGAATTGTCGTATGAGGGAAAGGGTTAATCGTTATGACAATATCTGTCAGTAACAGTTGGTTTTTTCACATAACTTTTTCCAACATCATTGGTTTGAGACATTAGAGTTGCCCCTATTTACGACCTATATCAGGACACTTCTAGATTTACTATTAGAGCAGAAAACTTTAACATGGAAGAATCATCTCCTCTGTGCTGCCAGTCTTCGGTTTTTGATGACGTTCTTTTGTGTACATTTTTTCAGCTGGTGGAGTTTGGATCACATTGTAATAATCTAACAATTGACGGGTCACTCTTAGCTCCCTCGATAAATTCTGATAGCGACAACTGCCCATCCAGGTTCTTGTCCATTTGTCGGAATATTTTGTCTGTGCGTTTTTCTGGAGTTGATTCATCCTCGGGCATTTTCATCACCGTTCCCACCATCTTGTATATAGCCTGGAATAAGAAAAGATTGGACCTATAACACCATTGGCTATATCTTTAACCCTTTCCCGCATACAATAAATCTACAAAAGACAACTTTGAAACCATCTAAGCTTAAAATATTAAAAACCTCCATACGTTTAATCATTGGATAGAGTTGAAAACATTATGGCAATTGATCATCATATACAATTTCTTCTTTTGCCATAATATTTTCAAAACTTGTCTGCTGCAAATGCATCAGAATGTAGGATTGAATGAACTGTTACTTTCTCACATGCAGAGAAGTTCCAATGCAGACAACTTTTTAAAAACATTGAAGCAAAATGAAAACAAGAGGCCCATGAGGGCCTATACTCTACTGGCATTGATCTGGCTTGTTTCAAAAGGAACCAATATGTCATCAATATTCAAATACCATCTAAGTTTGGTGAAGATCAGATAGTAAATGGAAGCTCTATTGTGTTCACAAGCTGTATTATAGCAATATTGACCATTTCAAGGGCCATAATCCAGTCATGCATGGTTTTCGAAAGGAACCGAGCTCTAATGGATATCTAACTACTGTATAAGTTTGGTTGAGATACAATAAAAAGTGAAGACTGTATCGTGTTAACAAGCTCTTTTATAGCAATTTTGCACATTTCAAGGGCCATAACAAGAAATTGTTTACGGACGGACGCATGCACGCACGGACGAATCGCCACGACATAAGCCCTTCTGGCCTTTGGCCAGTAGAGCTAAAAATTGGTTATCATATAGATTTTTGACAATTGTGGCAAATGTGATATGATAAAATATATTCCAGTAGCAAGTTTCACAAGCTGTTAAAGTGTAAAAAAAACATGCAGACTTTGTTTATTTCTAGATTCAGTGCAGATTTAACCCTTTCCAATATACAACAAATCAGCAGCTGAGTGAGACAACTGAAAATATCAAGACAAAAATAAAAAAAATCTTTTAAAATGAAAGAATAATCCTTAAAAAGAGTTGGAGACATTAAGACAAAAGGACAAAATTCTCCTTAAGAGCAGTTTCTCTAATTTGTCACGATGTTTTCAAAAGTCATCTGCTGTAGATGTGTCAAAATGCGTCTGCATTGTGGGTGAAGGATTATTCATGACTTCTGGTTTATGTTTGTCAGCCAACTAAATGTCTACAGCTTCATTCAGATCAACCTCTTGCCACATACAACAAATCTGCAGCAGACAACTTTGGAAACATCTAGGTAAAAATATAGAAAATCCACGTAATTGAAAGAATGTTTATTGAATAGAGTTGAAAAAAAAATATGGGAAAAGGAGAATTTTACATCTGCACAAGACGACTTTCTCCTTTTACCACAATGTTTTAAAAGGTAATTTGCTTTAGATGTGTCAAATTGCATCTATATGTGGGAAAGGGTTTATAAGATTTGAAATTCAGTATAGATCAAGACCAAGCTGTAAAAAGAAGTATCTTTTTGATCTATGTGCTATATTCTAACAACATTGAACAATGATCTTCAAAATTTAAAGGATTAACAAATCAATTTCAAATATGCCAGCTGATCTTGTACGTGGCAATCCAAATATTTATTTTTCTAGCTTAAAGTTTTTAGATCCTAACACCTTTCACTATATATGCAGATGCATTTTCTCCTGTCGGCTGCAGACTAGTTTTAAGACATTGTGGCAAAAGGAGAAATTGCACATATTTGGAAATTTCTCCTTCTGCCATACTCTTTTCTATGATTACAGTTATTTAATAATTATACTTTCATTTAAAAAGAACTTCCATATTTTGAAATCCTATATCGCTGCAGTTGCATTTTGGGGCATTTTGAGAAAAATGTGTAGGCACATGCCTACAGTGCCTAAAGGAAGCTATGCCCCTGAAAATCTCTATAACTGAATGGATAACCTATGACTAAAAGTGGAAAAACATTATGGCAAAAGGAGAAATTGCTCTTTTTGAGCAATTTCTTCTTTTGTCACTATATTTTTAAAAAGCTGTCTGCTGCAGAGGCATCAGAAAGTGTCTATATGAGAGAAAGGGTTAACGCTTACCCATTTCAATACAGACACCTAGCTCTGACACCTAGCTCTGCAGCAGACAACTTTTTAAAACAGTGTGACAAAGGTTTTCCACTTTTTTCAGTAATGATAATTTAATGTATAGGGATTTTCCATACTTTTGCCCAGATGTTCTCAAATTCGTCTTCTGCATATTTGTCGTAAGTGGGAAAGGGTTAAACCCTGTGTTGTGGGTACTCTAAGTCCTAATTGTAGCTTACCAAACAAAGCTATTCGCTATTACTTAATTATGTCTGTTTCCAATTTAATTGAAGTGTAGATTGGGGGACCCGATAGAAGCTCAGCAATGGATTATTTGTGATTTGGCAGGGGTAGGAACAGCCTATATGAAAATTACTGGGGAATCCCCTCGCTAGATTGTTGAAGAAATATTTGTGTGAACATGTGCACTCAAATCTAATCTTTTAAAGTTGAAAAATATTACAAAACCAAATAAAATTAATATTTTTCCACTCGCAGATGCACTTGATGCATTTGCAGATTTGCAGAAGACCATGCAGTTTGTTTTAAAAACGTTGTGGCAAAAGGATGACACAAGGTTTTAAACTTCAATTCATTAGTTACATTTACATTTTCAAAAGATTTTCCAAATTGTTGACCAGCTATTTAATCCTGTTTCACACGCAACAACTCTGCAGTAGACATGTGCAGCTCTAGTAACATACCCGAATATTTTTGGAAACTCCCTTTAAATGAAAGTATAATAATTGAATAAAGTTGAAAACAAATTGGTGACAAAAGGAGTAATTGCTCGTTTTCAAAAAGCTGTCTGCTGCAGAAGCGTCTATATCAGGCAAAGGGTTAAAAAGCTGTATGCTGCAGATTTGTTGTATAATATAGGAAGAAGATAAATCATTGTAGATATTGATATTGAGAAATATGAAAAATCACTTGTACACATCAGTTCTCTTTTGCATTGGCAATTTTCAAAATTGGTCTGCAGGGATAGTCGAAATGCATAAAATACCAATTTATGACTATAAATATGCATATTAATCTTGGTAAAAGTCATAAAATCTATCCATCATTTATGCATTACTGACTGGTCTCGATTAAAACTAGATGAAATATGTGTTACAAAGACGCAACAGTATCAAATAAAAATTTGTGTAAGATATAACGGATTAGAACTTAATTTTCTGGATTCTATCTATTCCCTCATGATTAACCCTTTCCCTCATACGACAAATCTGCAGCAGACGACTTTGAACATATTTTGTCATAAAATAGAAAATCTCAATAATTAAATAACCTATGACTAAAAGTGATAAACATTGCGGCAAAAGGAGAAATTGCTTGTTTTGAGCAATTTCTTCTTTTGTCACTATGTTTTCAAAAAAGCCGTCTGCTGCAGAGGCGTAAGAAAGGGTAAACCCAATCCCATAAAAAGCAAATCTGCGGCAGAAGTCTGAGAACATCAAGGCAAAGATTTTGAATACTTTTTATTAATGAAAGTATAATTCTTGAAAGACTGAAGACATTAAGAAAATATTCCTTTTGCTTCAATGTTTTCAAAGTCGTCTGCTGCAGATGCTTTAAAATGCTTCTGCATGTGGGAAAGGGATTAAAGTTGAAGTGTGTTACAATCACTATCATTTCGTATAGAATCATTCTAATAACTTATGTATTTATTGATGTAAGACCTTTTCCTCATACGACAAATCAGCAGCAGACAACTTTGAACATATTTTGTCTAAAAATGGAAAATCTCTTTAATTGAATGGAAAACCTATGACTTAAAGTAGCAAAACAGTGTGGCAAAAGGAGAAATTGCTTGTTTTGAGCAATTTCTTCATTTGTCACTATTTTTTTAAAAAGTCGTCTGCTGCAGAGGCGTCAGAAAGTGTCTATAATGAGGTAAGGTTTAAACTTATTTTAGGTATTTTGAACCCTTTCCTACATACAGACACTTATACAGCAAAACAGTGTGAACAATTATGAATAATTTCTGCTTTTCATTAAATGTTCTTCCATTTATAGGGAGTTTCCATATTTTTTACTAAATGTTTTAACCCTTTCTGAGGTTTCTGCAGCAGACAGCTTTTTGATAACATCATCCTGGCAACAAAAGAAGAAATTGCTCAAAACAAGCACTTTCTCCTTTTGTCACCATGTTTTCAACTCTATTCAATTATTGTACTATCATTTAAGGTGAATGAATGTATATTGTTTTATGGCGCATCGACAGCTAAGGTCATTTAGCTCGCAATTAAATTTAATTATTCATGATCCCTGGGTAAACAAACCAGTACTAGGCTAGAAAATGTGCCTTGCCCAAGGGCACTCCACCATGACCGTGGTGCCGCTACTGGGGATCGAACCCGGGACACCCGGTTTCGAAATCCCCGACGCTAACCACTCGACCACAGCGGATTCCCATTTAAGGTGAGTTTGCAAATTTGTTCAGGTATGTTTTCAAAGTGGTTTGCTGCAGAATTGCTGCATGTGGGAGAGGATTAAAACTCGGCTAAAACAGATTTGTTGTATGTGTGAAAGGGTAATATAATAGATATTTGATCTCATATAAAAGTCAGAGATTTAGGCCATGTCACACAAAAACAACACTTTTGGGTTTTTGCAAGTAGCATAGAATTAGATCAGCCAACCCCTCTAGTATTCTTTATCTTATAATTGGGGTTTAATACGCCGCTTTCAACATTATTTCAGTTATATCACGGTGACAGTTCACTTATTCATGATCCCTGGGTAAACAAACCAGTACCAGGCTACCTCCAGTATTGAGAAAACATATTGAAAACAGATATGACCATTACCAACACAACTATGCAATATGTTAGTTTAATATTTTAACCCTTTTCCACATGCAGACGTATTTTGACGCCATTGCAGCATACACAAATTTTGCAAACATTGTGTCAAAAGAACAAATAACTTTTAATGAGCAATTTCTCCTCTTTACACAATGTTTGCAACTCTATTCAATAATTATACATTTTTTTTGTGGAGGACGTTTTTATATTTACCTGCAGAACGGATTTTTCAGAAGGATGAAATCGGCTTCAGAGAGCTTATTGTGAAATTCATGCAACTGTTGTAACTAGATTATATAACAAAACGTGGTTATACAACTGTTTTGCATGAATCCCTGGTTTTATAAAAATCTATAAACAAAAATTCCTTTGATATGGTTTGAAACAAACATTTAGACTTGAAGACTGCTTGGAAATATTTTCAATTTTGCTTGTGTACTTACACAATAAAAGTTTTTCAGAATACAGATTATTGCTTGATATACAAGTTTTCAAAAGGTTTTCACATATATTATGGCGGCTGGTTCACCTAACTCCTGGCTTTCTCGTATCATTTACACACTCAACAATCTTCCCAGGCAATGGGCAACCTTTCGACACAGACTATTTCCAGCCCATTGTAGGAAGACGAATGACACTATTAAGTCACAATGACTTTTGCCAACATAAGAAAGAATCAATGGCTGATTCACGTTTGAACTCTGAGGACCTCTTCAATAGTAGCCCTTGTTGTAATCCTTAAGAGTGTAATCAAGCAAATTGTTGATGATGCTTTTTGTTTGTTTGTTTAGTTGGGGTTATATATACGCCGTTTAGAATGTTAAGTCAGTTATATCACGGCGATAGTTCACTTATTCATGATCCCTGTGTAAACAAACCGGTACTAGGCTAGGAAATGTGCCTTGCCCAAGGGCAGTTTCAACCAAGACTGGGGATAAAACCCGATACGCAGGGTCGCAAATCCCCTACACTAACTATTAGACCCAGGGTGGATTCCTTGTTGATGATGCATGACAGACAAAGGGTAGTAACCAAAAGACCATCTTGAGGACTTCCTGCTCAGGTGAGCTAAAATGCATTACAGACAATCATTGTGATCAACTGTGACCAGATTACCAAGAGCTTTCGATGAAATCAAACAACATAGAAGTAGAGAAAACAGGCCACGAAAAGATGGAGTAAGCAAAGGAATTGGCTAGCAATATCTTTTATAAATATAAAACCTATGTTGTGGGGGAAAATTGCCTCAGCATGACAATTTCATTTCAGTACCCAAAACATATGGTTTAGAAATACAAGAGCTGTCCTTAAGACAGCATGCTCGACTATTTGACCTTTTGATACTTAAGTGGTTTCTGAGATAGTGGCTGTCCAATAAGTATGTCAAGGGAATAGGATCTAAAGATTGTTAGAAAAGGCATTGCATGCAAAACTTAAACCAAATTTAAGTGCATTTTTCTGCAAAACACTTGACATATAAAAGAATACATTTATTCCAAATTAAAGTTATAGAATTTGTCCTGCAACGTCATTTGATAACATCTAATTCGAAGAAATAGCCTACATGAATGTGGTTTGTGAGAAAAGGCATTGCATGCAACACTTTAACCAAATTTTCGAAGTCAGAAAAGGTGCATAATTTAGTCAATATTTAATGTAGAGAAATGGGACTTGTCCTGCATGTGATATCCAAAAAGTGTGTGAAGTTTTAAAGCAATATCATCTGTTGTTTTTGATAAAAGGCCATTGATGCAAAACGTTAACCAAAGCTGCAATGCTGTTGCAAAAGCGTCTGCAAAAGCCCTCCTTGTACAATCTAGCTAAAAATTAATGGGAAAAGGGTGCAAGTTGGCGGGTGAAAAATGTAGATCCAAATCAACTTGTGCATCCACACAGTCTGATCAAGATCTTAGTAACACTTTTCATATATTACGTACATAAGTATATTAGAAGGTTCTGTTAACCCCTGCTGATTCTAATAAGACAATTAGATGTAAAGTCTGATCTTAATCTACATAGTTCAGAAACGCAAACTTGTACCTTTTTCACACGTACAGGCTCAAATTAAGTACATAAAATATGTCACTTATAAATAGCTCTGAAAGAATATCATTAAGCTGTAGCAAGATCCATTAAAGGAAATCTCTTGCGAATTTTTCTTGTTTCCACTCCCTAAAGAGCCATGCTTGCAAACATTTTGTCAATATCTTTTGCAGACGATCATAAACTTCATGTTTTATGACGGGAATAAGTAATATATGGTAAAACATCCATACAAATGGGCTGAATTTCCCAGCCTTTCCTACTTGCAGTCACATTTTGGCGCATCTTTGAAAACACTGTGGCAGAAGAAAATAATTCTCATAATGAGTAATTCCCCCTTTTTTCAACAATGTTTACAACTCTATTTAATAAATTTACTTTTATAAATATTTAATGTATAGAGATTATCCATAGTTTTGTGTAGATATTTTCTAAGTTGTCTGCTGCCTGTTTAATTGTTGTATGTGGGAAAGTAATAACCCATTCCCACAACCAATAAATCCAGTACAGACACATTTGAAAACATCTTGGGGGGAGAATTATGAGAAATCTCTCTAAATGAAAATATGGTTTTAAAATAGAGTAAAAAAACCACCATTGTGGCAAAAGGTGAAACCGCTTATTATGAGCAATTCCTCCTTTACCATAATGTTTTCAAAAGTCATCTGCTACAGATGCGTTAAAAGTTTGGGAAAGGGTTAAAAATCATTTAATAATAAGCATTACATTTTACTTTCTTGCTTATCTTTTCAAAATCAATCATGAACAAGCTAAAAAAAAACCTTCAACTTTTTTTTAAAACAATTTTTTCACAAGCTCTTAACCTGCCAAATGCCTACAACTAGTTCCCTTCTTGTCTGATCTTGAAGATTTATTGAGTAGAATTTGCTTAACCCTTTACCTCATACGACAATTCTGCAGCAGACGACTTTGAACATATTGTCAAAAAATACAAAAATCTCTATAATTGAATGGATAACCTAGGACTAAAAGTGGAAAACATTGTGGCAAAAGGTGAAATTGCTCGTTTTGAGCAATTTCTTCTTTTGTCACTATGTTTTTAAAAAGCCGCCTGCTGCAAGGCGTCAGAAAGCGTCTATATGAGGGAAAGGGTTAACCCTATCCCACATACAACAAATCTGAAGCCGGCAACTTTGAAAATTCTGACAAATGGAGAAATTGGTCATTGTTTAAAAAAGACATATATACTGCAGATGCATCAAAATGCTTCTATAAGTGGAAATGGCTAAACTCTATTCCATTGTTGCACTTACATTTAAAGAGATTTTCCATCTGTAGGCGTGGATCATTTCAAAATCATCTGCTGAGGTTTTATTGTATGTTGGAAAGGGTAATTATTGTCTGATCATAACAAGACTAACTGACACGACACAACTGGGAGTTGTCAAAATTCATCTCTAATCTTGTGTAATTGAAATTCTGTCAAACACTTTCTGTACAACAGGCCTATACATTCATAGATATAGTTTGAACTGGATCAAACAGCAAGAGAGTTATATAAAGATGATTTCAGTCAAAATGGATGTAACTACATTATTGTAACTAAATATCTGTTTTGTCTAAAGACACCTTTTTTGAGTACCCACGTCAGTGTAGGATATATGGCAAAGATAGGTTTTTTACATCCACGTAAGCAAGGTTTTGCCCAGACATGCTTTTGTTTAAATTGGGTCAGAGGTCAAGGCCAGGGGACAGAATGTTTGGGATGCAATACACTGTCTTAATAAAAAATTTGCATCTTCATAATGGTAACTCTTAGTACAACAGCATAAGAAGTATGACCAGGACAACATTTTTCTTAAAATTGGATCAGAGGTCAAGGTCACAGTTACACAATTTTGGTACAAGGTAAAAGACAAACCAAGATACATTTGCATACCATATTTAGTAACCCTCAGTGAAATGGTATATCTTCGCAAGATGCAGGCCTAATATTTCTAAGCAGAATTTGACCCTTTAAAATTTAATCGCTATTATATTTTATAAATTTGGGAATAAAAAAAACATGGTTAACATGACAAAATTGGGAATTCTGCATGATTTTTAAAGATTTTGCCATTGGGAATGGGTCAGAATATCTGACCGTGAGATGCCTAGTTAAAGGCCTGAGATGCATGTGCATACCAAATATGGTAACTCTAAGTGAAATGGTATATCAGATATGGCATAAACAAGGTTGGGTGGAAAGGTGAAAGGACAGACGGACAGAAATTTACATAATTTACCCTTACATTTATACATCCATTGTTTTCAAACAAAAGAATGACTGTTAACCCTTTCCCTCATCACCAATTCTGCAGCAGACGACTTTGAACATATTTTGTCAAAAAATATAAAATCTCTATAATTGAATGGATAATCTATAACTGAAATTGGAAAACATTGTGTCAAAAGGAGTAATTGCTCGTTTTGAGCAATTTCTTCTTTTGTCGCTATGTTTTCAAAAAGCCGTCTGCTGCAGAGGCGTCATAAAGCGTCTATATGAGGGAAAGGGTTAAAGAAACAATAGAATTGAATTAAGTAGTTACAACAAAAATTGATTGTTTTCTTTTTTAAAAGGCCAACCATCTAATTAAGAACCCCCAATTGTGCAAGTGGACAGACTGGCTGATGGGTGTGTGGGGGAAGCATAGGAAACAATAGTTGGTGCAGCCTGGGTAAGCCCCGTTTCCCACATCAAACAAAACTGCAATAGATCATCTTGAAAAAGTGTCTCAAACAGATTTTGTCATAATGCTCTTCACATGGTAAATGGTTCCTATTCCTCTGGTATGAATTTCATATGCTTAATTTAATGAGACACATTGACATTTATCATTCTAGATTAATTAACAAGAGCGCCATGATGGCTCACCTGTTTTTGGTTTTTTTCTCACTTTAGCCATATAAGCCCCGCCCCTTGGCGGCCATAGTTTTCGACCAATCAACATTGCTTGAAGGAATCTAATAGAGGGTCACCCTAGAAACATTTCTACAAAATTATTTGCAAACACGGCTTGACACTTTCGGAGGAGAAGATTTTTTCTGTTTTTTACTATAGCCATATAAGGCAAAATAGCCCCGGCCGGCCTGTGGTGGCCATGTTTTTTCGACCCATCAACATGGCTTGAAGGAATCTGATAGTGGGTCAACCTTAAAGGAACATTTCTACAAAATTATTTGAAAATCGGCCTGACACTTTCGGAGGAGAAGATTTATTTAAGTTTTTACTATAGCCATAAAAGGCAAAATAGCCCTGCCCCCTGGCGGCCATGTTTTTTGACCAATCAACATGGCTTGATGGAATCTGACAGAGGGTCACCCAAGGAACATTTCTACAAAATTATTTGAAAATCGGCCTGACATTTTTGGAGGAGAAGATTTTTTAAGTTTCCACTATAGCCATATAAGGCAAAACTATTTGAAAATCGGCCAACAAATTTAGGAGAAGATTTTTTGTTTGTTTGGTTGCCATGGAAATGAGAATTCTGCATGGATCCCAAAAGTTTGAAGGAATTCTTGTGAGGACATTGAGAGAATGCTTTCTGTGAAGTTTCATCACAATTGACCCACAGTGGTTACAGGAGAAGATGTTGACGGACGAGGGACGACGGACAAAAGGCGATCACAATAACTCACCTTCAGGTGAGCTAAAAATGACCCATGTCACTTCCTCAAGACAAGTTTCTCTACCAATTGAAGAATAATTCTGCCTTTATTACAAGACTTATAATATATAAAGCACTAATTACAAACAGGAGCGGGTCAACTTGCAGTCAGCCAGTTAGCCGGTCAAAGACATACCTTCCCTTTCCCTCATGTATATGCATTCTGACGAATCTGAAGCTGGCAACTTTTGAAAACATTGTTGCAATAAGAGAAGTTGCCATGTTTTCATCTAGATATTTATAAAGACAATTAATTGCTGCAGATTTTGTTGACAGCTTTCTTATTATTATGACAAAACCATAATATCCTTAATGAACAGAATATTTTAACCTTTTTACACTTATAGACTCTTTGTGAAGCCTCTGCAGAAGATGACTTTTAAAAACATTGTGGCAACAGGAGCAATTGCTCATATTGAGCAATTTTTCCTATTGCCAAAATGTTTTCAACCCTATTAAATAATTAATACTGTCATATAAAAATGTTTGGCCTAGACATGTTCAAAATCATCTGCTGCAGATTTGTTGTATATGAGAAAGGGTTAATGATTTGATATCCCTTCAGCAGACAATTTATGAAAACTGATTGGGAAGAGAAGTAATTGCTTTTTGTAAGCAAATTCTCTTTTCCTCAGCTTTTTTTCTACTGTGTTTCTACTATTGTTTCAGTTCTTCAGATTTTCCACTTATTTCATGACATGTTTGCAAGAATAATCTGAACATGCAATTTCGTTGTATCCTGGAATAATTACAATGTGACATAATTATTGTTTGTGCGACATTGGGCGTAGCAGCTAAACCTGATTTGAACTAAGCAAACCTTTATTTCTACACAATAGAAACATCTGACACCAAATTGTTCACAGCTTTTACCTGATGTAATACTTTAACCCTGCAGACCCATTTTGACGCAATAGCAGCAGACGACTTTTGCAAACATTGTGACCAAAGATAAAATTGCTCATGATGAGCAATTTCCCCTTTGGCCAGAATGTTTTCAACTTTATTTAACAATTAAGCTATTTTTTATGGAGATTTTTCAGGTTTTTGTCACTATGTTTTCAAAGTCGTCTGCTGCAGATTTGTTGTGTGTGAGAAAGGGGGGTAAAGAATCAATTGCTTTGAAAATACGTGAAGAAAAAAGAAAGAAATAAACATCTGAAGAATATGAAGAATACAGATTCGAAAATATGGGGGGAAAATAAAATAAATGTTTGCTCTTTCTGAGCAATTTCTTTTTCAAAATATTTTCAGACGCCGTCTGCTGCAGAGGAATCAAGTCTTCTGTATTTGGGAAAGAGTTACCAGGTCAATAATTCACAATTTTCTGATCATAGGTTCAACAAACTTATTAACCCTTTTCTGACATACAAAACATTGAGAGTTTCTGCAGCAGAACATTTTTAAGAATATTATGGGTAAAGTAGAATTTGCTTGGAAACATGAAAAAGAACACCTCTGAAGATGCAACTTCTCTAGAGCTTTTTAATTCATCTACATCTGTTTCTGAATTGGATTTAAAAGATATTTACACTGTTGTAAACATTATCTCAGTTATATCACAACAACAGTTCACTTATTCATGATCCTTTCGTATAACAAACCAGTAATGTAAGGCTAGAAAATGTGTCTTGCCCAAGGGCACTCCACCATGATCTGGGGACCTTGGATGCCCGGTTCCAAATAACCAATGCTAATCACTTGGCCATTGGTGGATTCCCCTCTCTCTGAAGACCAAGGACATGTTGTATATAAATCAGAAATAACTAGTAAATAATGCCAACAAAAGGAGACATTAATCATCACAAACAATTTCTCATTTTCCAACGGTCAGAAACAGTCTGTCAGATATTATAGGAAAGGTTTAAAGGATTAATGTTAGAGAAACAAGGACTCCATCAATGATGACTTAAGTCTCTAGAAATCAGTCAAGTGCAGAAAATGGTTTCTATGGTGACTGTAGCAGACATTTCCTAAACCAATATTTTAACAGCAAATGAGAAACAAACATTTTTCTCTTATTACTCTTTTCAATGATACAATTGACTTAATTGTTTACATGATATCGTTAAAGACAAATGTATATATACTCATTAAAAGCAATTTCTACTTCTTCCGCAATATTTTCAAATGGTGTCTGTGGAGAGGCATCAGATACTGTTGGTATCAGGGAGTGGCTAAAATATATTCCTGCAGCACACTATTTGCATTGATCATGTCACAGTTGTGAGAAAAGGGAAGTTGCTACCCATCAAACAACTCGTCTTATCTCAAAACATTTCTCCTCTGTCTAAATGTTTAATTTCATGTGTGAAGTATGCATTCATTCCTTTTCTGTATTTGAGAGAAAAGGTTCTTCTCAGAGCCATGCCAAACAACTATTATGTTAGATATTTTGAAAATTTATGGCATTTTCAAAAGGTTTGCATATTTTCAGCCTTTGTGGACAGACAAACAAACTACATGTATATCTTTTGCAGTGAATTTCCAGTTAATATGATCAACAAACATAGGTATCTATCTACTTCTAACTTGCATAGCCTGTATCCTTGACAATGAGCATAATGGACTTGCATCAAGGCAATTTTGTTTGAATGATATATTATGCCAATTGTAACAGTATTTCAGTTACACCACGATTATACCCGTTGATATCTGCAACATTGAGCACCAAGGAGGTAAGCCAGTACCATCATTTTAACCCTTTCCCTCATACGACAATTCTGCAGCAGACGACTTTAAACATATTTTGTCAAAAAGTAGAAAATCTCTATAATTGAATGGATAACCTATGACTAAAAGTGGAAAACAATGTGGCAAAAGGAGAAATTGCACGTTTTGTGCAATTTCTTCTTTTGTCACTATGTTTTCAAAAAGCCTTCTGCTGCAGAGGCGTCAGAAAGCGTCTATATGAGGGAAAGGGTTAAACGTCTTTGGTACATTGACTTGACCAGGGATCCAACCCTGGTCCCCCACTCCCAAGTTAACTCTTTCAGCGCGGAATTGTTTAAAGTAGACTCTTCCATGTTCAAAATCGGGTGTGTCCGTTTCTTAATTTATGAAAGTTTTGGACTATTTTGGTAACTAAAAGGCAAACAATGCTGATTTCAGGTGAGACAGCTCGTTACGAGCTGACTCACCTGAATCTGCATTGTTTGCAAAAACCTCAATATCGCCTGTGGCGCTGAAAGAGTTAAGGTCATGATACACCTTCTGGTCCTCACCCTTTCCCACATACAATCAATCTGCAGCCGATGACTTTGAAATTATAAAGTACAAAATATAGAAATTCTCTATAAATGATAAGAGTTTTCAGTAAAGTCAAACCTAACCTAAGTAACTAGACCCATCGGTAGTCTAAGAGATTCCATTTTGAACAGTATGTCGGCAAAGAAGTGTTTTATTCTGACTATATAGTTTGTGTTATCGATCAATATGAAAATGAATTAGTAATCTGATTGCCGACACATTTATGAGCTGGAATTTAACTTAGTTATCCCCATGTTTCTGGGTCCTTCACTAAGGTACATTGTGTAGTTAGCTATTCCTTTGTGTCCGACATCGTTTAGTTTTATGACAAACGCAGACAAACATGTTCTTTTTTAAATATACCCTTGAGATGTAGAATTAACTATTATGCAAGAATTTTATGATAAATCTGCAATTGCAAACACTTATATTGCAGCTAATTGAGACACTTCATTCTTAAAGTTCTCATTTAATTAAGGTCTTTAATTAGGTATAATTTAACAGTTACCAATATGGTATAAAAAATAGAGATGATTATTCCCTTAATTGTAACAATCAATGAGCTTCTAAATCTTAAAACAAACTTTGTCTACACAAATATCACAAACCTGTGAAAAGATGCACCGTCTTAACCCTTTCCCTCATACGACAATTCTGCAGCAGACGACTTTTGAACATATTTTGTCAAAAAATAGAATATCTCTATAATTGAATGGATAACCTATGACTAAAAGTGGGAAAAAATGGCATAAAGAGAAATTGCTCGTTTTGAGCAATTTCTTCTTTTGTCACTATGTTTTCAAAAATCAGTCTGCTGCAGACTGGCATCAGAAAGCGTCTATATGATGGAAAGGGCTAATCAACAACAAAACAAACAGCTGACTGAATGGTGACAGATTAGGCGGTCCATTTAACCATGTGTTATTTGTTCTATAATATAGTCAAAGGGGCAACATGGTTAGTTAAAGTAACAAGGTGTGCAAGATATCCAAAATGAAACAAGTTAAGTTATATAAGGTTTTTGGTCTGGACCGAGATTTTGCTTGAAGGTTCCCATGGTATTCTTGGATTTTGGATTCCTGTGACCTACAGGGGTTAAACTCGAGGGCTTCATGCAAAATGGTTGTAACTATATCTTGGTCAAGATATAGTTACAACTTTTTGCATGAGAACATCAAACTGTACTTGCTATTCCTTTGAGCATTTGTGGTTTGGTCACAACAGATATGGACAAACAGAAATATTTTTATAGATGTTCTTAATTATTGGGGATTTACGCCGTTTTCAACATTATTTCAGTTGAATCACAGGGACAGTGTACTTATTCATGATCCCTGGGTAAACAAACCAGTACTATGCTAGGAAATGTGCCTTGCTCAAGGGCACTCCAATATGACCGTCATGTAGAGACTGGGTATCGAACCCAGGACACCCGGTTTCAAATCCCCGACGCTAACCACTCGACTACAGAGGATTCCTAATAGAAATAGTGAATTCCCTATAACACCAACCCTAAATTTTGTTTGCAGAGGGAGGGAGGGATTCGGACAAGTACAATCAGTACTTGACCTATCTCTCTCTCTAGAGTCCTGGTATTAATCGGACAGTTAATCAGGACCATAAAATTATAGGACACAATCTTCCTTAATTACATTGACAGACAGGGCATAAAATATTTATTAACCATAAAGGTCTAATTCCCCCTAGATAATGGAGATTACTGGTCTCCGAGATTGGAAAATTAAATCCCCTTCCTTCTTAGCAGTAATAAACTTGCTCACGTCTTGCTTCTAGAATTGATTCTGGTGGAAAAATAAGTGGCTACAAGTATTAGAAAGAGCAGCAGAAGTCTGTAGAATGAAGACAAGAGTGTTTGAAGGAACATACATGCCACTTGCCACTTAAGACTTTTTTCGGGGTGTTGAGAGATCGGGCCAATTTTGCCCAATTTTGAATAGCTCTATGGACGCCCAAATATCTCCGTGTGTTTAAAGGGGGCTTTAGTAAAAACATGACAGACACACAGGCAACACAAATACTGTTAACTTCTATATAACAATAGGCTCAAGATGGCCAGTATGGCATTATCATTAGGCAAAAATGAAATCACTATAGATATATGAGGCAAATCAGCCTGCCCCCTGGCGGCAATGTCTATCAACCAATCAACATGGTTTGAAGGAATCTGAAAGAGGGTCACCCAAGTAACATTCCTACAAAATCATTTGGAAATCGGCCAAATACTTTTCGAGAACAAGATTTTTAAAGTTTTCACTATAGCCATCATATAAAGCAAAACAGCTTTCAGCCAGTGGAGCTTAAAACTAACAATTCCATTAATAATTAACATGATATTCTATTTTCATGAATTCTTCCGAATTAATTACCAGCTTAAGGAAAATGTGATAAGATGTAATACTTGATGAATTAATCCTTTCCCATTTGCACGCTTCTGCAGCATGCAATACTTTCTTCTCTTTAAAATATTATCATTTAATTTACTGAGATTTTCCATAATTTTGCCTAAATGTTTCAAAATCACCTGCCACAGATTTTTTGGAAGAAGATCTAGAAAAAGCTTTCCCTTTCCCGCATATAGATGCTTTCTGACGCCTCTGCAGCAGACAACATTTTTGAAAGCATTGTGGCAAAAGAAGAAATTGCTCAAAACGAGCAATTTCTCGTTTTGCCAAAATGTTTTCCACTTTTAGTCATAGGTTATCCATTCAATTATAAAGATTTTCTATTTTTTATACATTTATTCATAGATTGTCTAGATGTTTCATTGCTTGGGAAGACTGTTGTGTGGATTACTGGTGCCTGAAAGCCAGGAAACACATGGATAGGTGAACTGACCACCGAGATACGACGGAAAGATCGATTGTTGTAAACGGCGTTAAACTCAAATCAATCAATCTATATGTTTCAAAGTCTTATGCTGCAAATTTGTTGTATGTGGGAAAGGGTTTAATTAGATAACCATGGACAAGAGAGACGAAACTTGAAAACAAGAGCTCTATGCAATAGACATATAACCTCATATATACCGGCAGCTAGGTTCAATATTTAATAACTACAAATGAAACTTCTTTTGGGAGATTTAATACTTTGGTGATCAACATATTATTAGAGATGTGGAGTAGTATAGTCAAGACAAGCAGTGCATGAGCCTTGGAGTCAAGTTGTTAATTTGACTGAAGAAATAGACCACCATATCAAGGGCTTGGCGCGAAACAGTTATAACTAAAATTCGTATTTTGTACCTAGGTTAATCACCACGCCATAAAGTCTTTATAAGCGTTAAATCAATTTTCTTGGTAAACAATGGAAATTTAGGTGCCATTGCTCGTTCTGAGCAATGGCACCTAAATTTGCATTGGATACAAAGGGGTCAAAATTGCCCCTAAACCAGGGTTTTCAAAATAGGTTTTTAGTTACAACCGTTTCACGCCAAGCCCTCGTTATGCAACAGTACTTGTGTGTGGTGGTTGACAATTTTACAAGATACTTCCTAGTGTAACTATGACATGCCAGTCTTTATTTCACAGAGATATTATTGGCTCTAAAAAATTTCCTTTAAAAAAACTATTTTCAAAAGTTGTCTTCTTAAATAGTTGTTACCCTCAGAGAATAGACAAGAGGGCCATGATGGCCCTTAAATCGCTCACCTGATTTTTTATTTTTTTTTCACTTTAGCTATATAAGCTTCGCCCCCTGGCAGCCAGTTTCCGACCAATCAACTTGGCTTGAAGGAATCTGATAGAGGGTCACCCTAGGAACATTTCTACAAAATTATTTGAAAGTCGGCCAGATACTTTTGGAGGAGAAGATTTTTTAAGTTTTCACTATAGCCATATAATGCAAAATAGCCCTGCCTACTGGTGGCCATGTTTTTTGACCAATCAACATGGCTTGAAGGAATCTGAAAGTGGGTCATCCAAGGAACATTTCTACAAAATTATTTGAAAATCGATCCGACACTTTTGGAGAAGAAGATTTTTTAAGTTTGCACTATAGCCATATAAGGCAAAATAGCCCCCCCCCCCCCATGGCGGCCATGTTTTTCGACCAATCAACATGGCTTGAAGGAATCTGATAGAGGGTCACTTAAGAAACATTTCTACAAAATTATTTGAAAATCTGCCAACCAATTTGGGAGAAGAAGAATTTTGAAGTTTTTTCGGTTTCGTTGCCATGGAAACCAGAATTTTGCATGGATCCCAAAAATTTGAAGGATTTCTGGTGAGGTCAATGAGAGGATGCTTTCTGTGAAGTTTCATCCCAATTGACCCACTGGTTACTGAGGAGAAGATGTTGAAGATTTTTTAAGTTTTCAATTTGGCCATATAAGGCAAAATAGCCCCGCCCCCTGGCGGCCATGTTTTTTGACCAATCAACATGGCTTGAAGGAATCTGATAGAAGATTACCCAAGGAACATTTCTACAAAATTATTTGAAAATCGGCCTGACACTTTTGGAGAAGAAGATTTTTTAAGTTTGCACTATAGCCATATAAGGCAAAATAGCCCCGCCCCCCCTGGCGGCCATGTTTTTCGACCAATCAACATGGCTTGAAGGAATCTGATAGAGGGTCACCCAAGGAACATTTCTACAAAATTATTTGAAAAACGGCCTTACACTTTCGGAGGAGAAGATTTTTTAAGTTTTCACTATAGCCATATAAGGCAAAATAGCCCCGCCCCCCCTGGCGGCCATGTTTTTCGACCAATCAACACGGCTTGAAGGAATCTGATAGAGGGTCATCCAAGGAACATTTCTAGAAAATTATTTGAAAATCTGACAACCAATTTGGGAGAAGAAGAATTTTGAAGTTTTTTCGGTTTCGTTGCCATGGAAACCAGAATTTTGCATGGATCCCAAAAATTTGAAGGAATCTGGTGAGGTCAATGAGAGGATGCTTTCTGTGAAGTTTCATCCAAATTGACCCACTGGTTACTGAGGAGAAGAAGTTGACGCACGACGCACGACGGACGCCGGACAAAAGGCGATCACAATAACTCACCTTGAGCAAAGCTCAGGTGAGCTAAAAAGATGAACCAAATAGTTTTCTTTTAGTGTTTATTTTTCTCTGTTTAAGGGGAAAATTTAGGTCAAAGGAGGAATATAGGGAACAAAATTAAAATGAAAGAAACTATCAGAATGCTATATTTAAATAGCACACATGCATTACGTTCGTTTCATGTCCAACACAGATCAGAGAAGAACTTCAACTTCAACTTCTTACATGCCGCAATGTTTTTGAAAGTCATCTGCTGAAGATGCCCCAAAATCTTCCTGCAAATGGTAATGGATGAACCCTTTTCCAACATACAGAAGCTTTCTGACACCTCTGCATCAGACAACTTTTGAAAACATTGTGACAAAAGGAGAAATTGCTCATTATCATGAGCAATTTCTCCTTTTGTCACAATATTTTCAAAGTCGTCTGCTACACATTTGGTGTATGTGGGAAAGGGTTAATACCAAACCAAATCCTTATAATGTTACTTGTGCTAGGAAATCAGAAGTTTGGAACATGCATTACCCTCCTTAGCTATAAGGCTGAGCTGGAATAATGCACATTCATCAGACTAATGGATGTGACAAAGCTTAAAAGATTACAAGACCAAATTGAGAACTTTCAGACTGAAATATGTTATTCCAGTGATTCCGGTCAAGCCTGGCAAATAATCCTTTCCCACATTACAACAATTCTGCAGCATAGGCCGTTGAAAACATGTAGACAAAAATGTAGAAATCTCTATAAATTAATGTATAACTATTGAATAGGGTCGAGACCATTGTGGCAAAGGAGAAAATGCTCTTTTTTCTTTTGACATACTGTTTGCAAAAGTGGTATTCTTCAGAGGCATCAGAAAGTTTCTGTATGTGGGAAAGGGTTAATGTTCCTAGAAATACATATATCCTTAAACCAAATATAGGTGCTGTCATTTTTAACACTTTCCCTCATACGACAATTCTGCAGCAGACGACTTTGAACATATTTTGTCAAAAAATGGAAAATCTCTATAATTAAATGGATAACCTATCACTTAAAGTGGAAAACATTGTGTCAAAAGGAGAAATTGCACGTTTTGTGCAATTTCTTCTTTTGTCGCTATGTTTTCAAAAAGCTGTCTGCTGCAGAGGCGTCAGAAAGCGTCTATATGAGGGAAAGGGTTAACACTTTCCCACCTATAAGGCGCATTCCAACGCATCTGCAGCAGACAACTTTCGAAAACATTGTGACAAAAAGAGAAATTGCTCAACACAAGCAATTTCACCTTTTACCACAATGTTTTAAACTTTCTTCAGTAATTACACTTTCATTTATAGAGATTTTCCATGTTTTTGCGTGATTGTTTTCAAAGTTATCTGCTGCAGATTTGATGAATATGGGAAAGGGTTAACTGATTCCCACATGGAAAACACATTTTGACACTTCTGTATCAGACAGCATATATAAACATTGTGGGCAAAGGAGAAATTCCATTTGATTCTACATGCTTGACCTCACTGTGACCTTGACCTTTGAATAAACAACATCAAAATCAAAAGGGTCATCTACTCAGGTCATGCTCAACCTTCCTGTCAAGTTTGAGTACTGTATTTCCAAGCTTTATCCAGTTATCAATTGGAAAAGGTTTTGGCATACAGACAGACGGACGGATTGACCCACATGTGCAAGGGAACATACCCCCTCTTTGTCGAAGAGGGTGTATAACAAAAATATATTTCAACTCTGTCAGATGTCACAGTTTCCTCAGATATTTTTTTTTACATAGACAACTATAATTAGTACATCAGAAATGATAAAAAAGTTAAGAACTGAATGGACTAAATTTTTAGATCAGTTTTTTTCCGTAGAAGTTTTAAAATTAGCAAAAATGGTTAACCCTTTCCAAAATGCAACACATCTGCATCAGACAACATTGAAAGCATCTATGTTATATTGAAAATTTCTACAAATCAAGTATAATAACTGGATAGAATTAAGAAATTATAACAAAAGTAGAAAATTTGCTCACCATAAGCAATTTCTCCTTTTGCCACTATGTTTTATGACGCCCGTCTGCAGCATATGACTTGTGTTGAAATACATTTGCATGTGGGAAATATATTAGCGCTAAAGGATGCATCACTGGGAGAGGCAGAACGAAGCATTAATGAGAAACTCTATTTCATTGATTTGTTTGTTTTGACAACTAACACCCGCAATATAACCAATCCATTTACAAGGTCTGAACCAAATGAAACATCAAGATCAACTTACATACATTTAGGTTTAACTACCCAATTTGATCTGTCCAATCATAATTTTGAGGCACATCCATTAAGTAACAATAACAAGCTGTCATATTGAGTAGACTTAAACTCAACCTTTTCCACCATGTAGGCAAATTTCAACTTTGGAAGCATCATAGTGGCAAGTAATGAACAATTTCTCCTTTTGTCAAAATGATTTCTACTAAATTTATTCAATAATTTTACGATATTTATAGAGATTTGTCATTCTTTTGCTCAATTACCTTCAAAGTTTGTTAACCCTTTTCAACATACAGACGCTTTCGGACGCCTCATCAGCAGAAGACTTTTGAAAATATTGTGGAAGACAGTTGTGCAGAGGTAGAGTGTCAGCCTCTCGTATCAAAGGTCCCTGGTTCGAGTCCCACGATGAGCGGGTCCTGACTTTGTTTTTTTTCCACACAAACGGCGCGAGTACTGGTTAAGTCTCCAGGAAGCAGACATTGAGCGTGATTAATATAAGTAGAAATCAATGTAAATTAAATAATGTTTAAATTAAAAAAAAATATTATGGCAAGATCGATGAGAAATTCGTGATAATGATAATATTTTCAAATCTATTCTAAAACAAAACTATTACATTTAGAGATGTATCATATTTCCCCTTATATGATATCTAAGTCGTCTGCTCAGATTTGTTGTTTATGGGAAAGGGTTTATGCAGTTTCTTTTTGAAAAAGATGAGGTGTTCATCTGATAAGGAGAACTCTTGGAAACCTTTGCAAATGAATACAACCTTTTCGAAAATGTTGAAAAGGGAGAAATTTCTTAAAACAAACAATTCCCAACTTCAAAATACGACCTTTTCATTTAACCCTTTCCCTCATACGAAAATTCTGCAGAAGACGACTTTGAATGTATTTTGTCAAAACATAGAAAATCTTCATAATTGAATTGATAACCTATGACAAAAAGTGGAAAACAATGTGGCAAAAGGAGAAATTGCACGTTTTATGCAATTTCTTCTTTTGTCACTTTGTTTTCAAAAAGCCGTCTGCTACAGAGGCGTCAGAAAGCGTCTATATGAGGGAAAGGGTTAAACCTTTCCCATATACAACAAATCTTCAGCAGTAGCGCTTGGGAAAACTATGATAAATCTCAATATTATGAACGTTTTAGTTATTGAAAAAGAGTTGAAAACATTGTGGCAAAATGAGAATTTCTTAATTTCAGAAACCCCTCTGCTGCAGTCAGGCCTGACAGAAAGCATCAGACTGTATGTGGAAAAGGCTTAACCTGAGTCCAAGAACAGTTAACCCTTTCCCTCATATAGGTCTCTGCAGAAGATGGCTTTTTGAAAACATAGTGACAAAATAAGAAATTGCTCAAAATGAGCAATTTCTCCTTTTGCCACAATGTTTTCCACTTTTAGTCATAGGTTAAATATATCCATTCAATTATAGAGATTTTGTATTTTTTTGATAAAAATATGTTCAAGGTCATCGACTGCAGAGTTGTTGTATGTGGGAAAGGGTTAAGTGTTATAGACAGAAAGACTATAGAATACTAGAATATATAGGGTTTCTTTTTCTTCCTAAATGATAAATATCTATATTCCAGGAAAAAGAAGATAACTGCAGAACATGACATATCTGAACTATACAATTTCACCTGTCCTTTATAATTAACTAAATCCATTTCCTTCATTAAGACGCTTTCTAATTTTTCTGCAGCAAATGACTTTTGAAAACATCCACTGCTGCAATCTTTTCTGAACTCTATAATATACTTACACTTTCACTAGTAGATATTTTCTGCAGCAGACGACTTTAAACTTATTTTGTAAAAAAATAGAAATTCTCCATAATCAAATGGATAACCTATGACTAAAAGTGGAAAACATTGTGGCAAAAGGAGAAATTGCACGTTCTGTGCAATTTCTTCTTTTGTCACTATGTTTTCAAATAGCCGTCTGCTTTAACCCTTTCCCTCATACGACAATTCTGCAGCAGACGACTTTGAACATATTTTGTCAAAAAATGGAAAATCTCTATAATAGAATGGATAACCTATGACTAAAAGTGGAAAACATTGTGGCAAAAGGAGAAATTCCTTGTTTTTAGCAATTTCTTCTTATGTCACTATGTTTTCAAAAAGTCGTCTGCTGCAGAGGCATCAGAAAGCGTCTATATGAGGGAAAGGGTTAAAAGTTTTCAAAGTCGTATTGTCAGTATGTTAACCCTTTTCCAAATACAAAAAAAATACATGCGGAAAATTGCAATTTCCTCTTTTGTTTTCATAAGTCATCTGCATGTGGGAAAAGGATTTCTTTGAATTCAATCTTGACCTACTGACTTCAAAATACACGTACAGGAGACAAATCTACTGAAACTACGAAATTGTTGATGATTTTTTTTTTGAATTGATCCAACAGGTTAATTTTAAGACCCAATATCAAATACTTATTCTTCCATTTCAGAAACAGTTTTCCCGATGACAGTTCGACAGACAGACAACAGAGAAATGATCACTAAGTGTCGCTGCCAATGTAGGTGCCAATGTAGGAGACGCAAAAACAGCTTATCGAAAATTGAATTTTGAAGGCTAACACCATGTGACTTTCAAAAGTGATCTGCTTTAGTTTCTCTCCGAAAGTCTTTAAAACCCTTTCCCTCTGCATATAGACATTTTCTGACGCCTCTGCAGCAGACGGCTATTTGAAAACCTAGTGACAAAAGAAGAAATTGCTCAAAACGAGCAATTTCTCCTTTTGCCACAATGTTTTCCACTTTTAGTCATAGGATATCCATTCAATTATATAGATTTTTCGATTTTTGCCAAAATATGTTCAAAGTCGTCTGCTGCAGAATTGTTGTATGAGAGAAAAGGTAATAACAGGGAAATTATGGCTAAAACAAGTACAAAAAAAAAATACAATAGAATATCACAGAAGCATCTGAAACTTAAATCTTCAATCTAAATTGATCATTCCTTGGAGGTTTAGGAATTGATAGCAGGTACAATCACCTATTTAACACTTTCTCACATACAACAAATTGGCATCAGATGACTTTGAAGACATTTAGTAAAATATTTTAAAAATCTCTTTAAATGAAGGCATAATTACTGAAAATAGTTGAAAACATTGTGGCAAAAAGAAGTTGCTCGTTTTGAGCAATTTCTCCTTTTGCCATACTGTTTTCAAGAGTTGTCTGCTGAAGATGTGTCAAAATGCCCCTACAGGTGAGAAAGGGTTAATAGCTGAAACCTTCAAAGGCTTCCATGCTAGAATGACAGGATGATCTGGGTCTTCACTGGTCATACGGTTCCCAAGGTGTCTCTTCTGTGACATACAGTAGCGACGCAGGCTGTTATAATCAAGGGGTTGTGGGGTTCGACCCCAGCTCGGCCAACATATTCTTTCCTGACGTTTAACAAAAGCCACTGTGACAAGCGTCATTCGTTAAATGTCTTCCAGAAGATTTCAAAGTCATTTGCTGTACATGAAGTGCATGTGGGAAAGGGTTAAAAGTGTGTTCATCTCTGTAATTCAATTTAATTTCCTGTAGAAAATGAAATATTTTTTCAAGAGTATTCATTGAGGGAGAAATGATTAAAACAAACATAAAACGGCATTGCTTTTCAATGATTTTGTTTAAAGGCACTCTTAGCAAAACCTTAGGTTTTAAATGTCACTTGAATGCGAAATCAACTATTGCGTCAATGTGAAACAGTGGTTTTTAATTTCTGTTTGATGCATCTGCAGAAGACCACTTTACCCTTTCCCTCATATAGATGCTTTCTGACGCCTTTACAGCAGACAGCTTTTTGAAAACATAGTGACAAAAGAAGAAATTACTCAAAACAAGCAATTTCTCCTTTTGCAACAATGTTTACCACTTTTAGTCATAGGTTATCCATTCAATTATAGAGATTTTCTATTTGTTGACAAAATATGTTCAAAGTTGTCTGCTGCAGAATTGTCATATGAGGGAAAGGGTTCAGCAAACATTTTTACAAAAAGAGAAATTGCTTATGTCCAATCAAAATACTATTTGAAAATTCAACAAGAGGCCTAAGACGGCCAGTATCGCCTATTATGAGCAGTTTCTCTTTTTGCCACAATATTTTTATAAGTCATCTGCTGCTGTCTGATACGTTAAAGTGCATCTGCATTTTGTTAAACAAGAGGGCCATGATGGCCCTGGATTGCTCACCTGATTTTTCACTGGCAAAACAGACCGGCCTCCTGGCGGCCATGTTTTTACCAATCTCAAAGAGGGTCATCCAAGGAACATTTCTACAAAATTATTTGAAAATCGGCCTGAATTTTTTCTGAGGAGAAGATTTTTTAAATTTCAACTATATCCATATACGGCAAAAAAGCCCCGTCCCCTGGTGGCCAAGTTTTTTGACCAATCAACATGGTTTGAAGGAATCTGATAGAGGGCCACCCAAAGAACTTAATAAATTCTACAAAATTATTTGAAAATCAGCAAAAGTGTTTGGGATAAGAAGAGTTTTAAAGGTTTTTTTCGTTGCCATGGAAACCATAATTCTGCATGGATCCCAACAATTTAAAGGCATATTCTGGTGAGGTCATTGAGAGGATCCTTTCAGTGAATTTTCATCCCAATTGACCACTGGTTACAGAGGAGAAGATGTCGATGCATGACAGGCTTACACAATAAACAAGAGGGCCCTAAATCGATCACCTGAATGATAGTAAATTAGAAGCAAATATTTAACTGCAAATATCTGTGAAAATTTGATCAAGAGTTCAAATGAAACTGCAAGGAGTGGACACTCAGTTAAAGAAATAGTTTATCAGTAAAAGCCATTTGTATCTTAAAGGAATCTAACAAGAAATTTAATAAGAATGGAATTATAAAGTTTTGTCATTTTGCTGCCCTGTTTGTAAACGAAATCGATATGGCTTTGTAGAGAGTCACTCAAAGAACATTTCTGCCAAATTATCTTAGAATAAATGGATTAAGGAGATGGAGGTTTTTAAAGTTTGCGTATATTTCTCAATTTCTGATGCAGCAGCAACAAAAGTTCTACACAGAATATAATTTAAGTCTTTGAACAATTTTGAAAGAGGACCATCAAAGGAACATTCCTGTGAAGTAACGTTGAAATTGGTCGAGTGGAATGGTAGGAGTTGTCATTTGTAGCTAAAAGTTCAATTTACCCCTTTTGTGATGACGCAAGGTTGCTATGATTGTGCAACCAATCAATACGGCTTGAACAAATTAAGTAGATGATCACTGAAGTAAGACTGCTATTCAATTTTCTTAATATCAGACAAGGACTTAAAGAAAATGGAATTTCCAAATTTTGTCATTTTGCCCCTTTTCTGATGTCTCCTGACTGCCATGTTTTCAACCAAACAGTATGCCTTGAACAATCTTTGTAGAGGGTCATCCAAGGAACATTTCTACCAAACTATATTGGAATCTGACATGCAGATTCAGAGGAGAATATTTTTAAAGTTCGGACATTTTGCCCTCTTTCTGATGCTGCAGCAACCAAAGTTTTCCATGGAATTTAAATCTTTGAACAATTTTGAAAGAGGGCCACCAAAGGAACATTCCTGTGAAGTTTGGATGAAATTGATCCTGTGGTTCAGGAGCAGATGATGTTTAAAGCTAAAAGTTAACGCCGGACGGACGCCGGACAAAAAGTGATCAGAATAGCTCACCTTGAGCTTTTGGCTCTAGGTGATCTAAAAAGGTTGAGTTTACAAAGTACTTTTTTGTTCACATGCCGTGAATTGATGTAATTGAATTGAATTTCAAGAAAAATTAATGAAACTGAAACATCCTCTAAAAACTAATTTTCACACAGGAAATTAGGAAATCTTCCACCATGGAGATAACCCCTTTCCTACGTGCAGATGCATTTTGAAAATAATCTGGCAAAAAGGAGAAATTGCTCATTTTGAACAATTTCTCCATTTTGCACCATATTTTAAAGATACAATAATCATACTCTGATTCATGTATTTATTTTCCATACTTTTGCCTTGATAACTGTAATGTTGTCTACTGTAGATATGAAATATGACATAAAGGGTTAATTTAACTAATATCATATGTTACCATAATCTCACACTTTAACATGTTCAATATGGGGCTAATAATGTTATACTTAGGAAACAAGAGAAAGTTGATGCAACGCATCAATGTCGCCGGAAATCCATACCGCAGTTATGCATAACACTTACGAATAAACAGTTATCAACTGAGGGGCATATTGGAACATCAGGGGTGGGGTCAAGTGAAAATGTATCATAACTTGCATTGTTTTGTCAACGAAGTGAATGATAATTGAAGCTTTATTGTTTATGATCAATCTCCATTCCAAAGTAGGTTGACCATACACACAACCAACTAATTATTGATCATAAACAGTAATGGAAATGAGTAATCTTGCCAATCATTGGTCTTAGTATGTATACAGTGCTTTCATTAAAGAATAATTATAAGATTTGTGAATTCCACATACACTTTTCAAGATGATTGTCAGAATATATGAATTTTATTATTTTTCAATAAATCCACAAAACAGACAATTTAGGATTTGCATGCAATAGCACGTACGTCATTTTACCTTTCCTCTATTAAAGTCAACAGTGGACACCTTTTCAGCAATCTACTTTAAAACAATGAGATAAGGGTTAAATCGCTGAAGACATGAGTTTTCTCTTTTTCTCAAGATGATATTAGCTTGGCATCCTAATTATATCATACTTTAACAAATGTTGAAATGTAGTTCAATATTTATAAATTAGACCACCTTCGAAATATAATATCAACCAAACAGTTAAATCTCATTGAAATTGTTGTATAATTTAAACTTAATTTCGAAGATAAACTTAGCCCTACAACATGTTAATTTATTTTAATTCTTTCCTTCCTTTTTCATAATGAAAATAACAAACTACTCATGTTTTAAAATTATATTATGATGAGCGCCCTTGTGTCAATGATGCAAAACAATATGCAGATCGGAAGCAATATGCCTTTAGGGAATTAAATGACACATTTAAAATTGTCAAGGACGAAATAATTTTGTACGAAAGACCCGATTCTTTCTTATTCGCAGAGGTGTCGTTCTTGAAACTCTCTTTATAGGCAGAGAGTGTTCGTTCAAAGTAATTTTTCTATTAAAAACAGTTTCATCTCGGTTTGTTCTTTTCTTCATTTGTTTCGAACCAAATAAACATTTTAAATCGCATATGATTTACTCTTTGTAAGTGAGTGTAAAGAGCGGCTCTCTGCAAAGGGGATTGATCTACGCAGTTGGTATTCGCGAGTCACGCGATCAACAGTTTTAGCTTAGAAACAGTTCATATTTTAGATATACATGGATAAACGTTATAAAATGCCTTCTTCACAAATCAAGACATCTCTTTGAACATGAAAATAACATTCAGTAAGTTAAAATTGCCATTAGAAGGAGAATATTCGACGTCATTTTCATCAGCAGGTGCGCGTATGTAAACAACATTAGACTGTGCGACGTAAAGGTTTGTAGTTATAGCCTTTTGATTACATGTAGTATATAGTGTAAAATACAGTATTTCATTCTAGCAAATAGGGAATGTTTTGTCTTCGTAAATAAAACAAAAAAACATAAATGCGAGTCAAAATAAAGAAACTGAAAATACCTAAAACATCGGAATATTTATTTCATTTTAGATGTGTCATTACTAAGTGTTTTTAAACAAACACAATTGTAATTTGTTCAAGACATCTAAATGTGTTTCTTTCTAATAATAATCCCCCCTCCCATGTGATTTCCGAAAACCTATTAAAAATAGAAGTCGCGGGCTTCTGCCCGGCGACTAATTAGTTGAGTTCAGACCGAGATAAGCCTGTTTATTAGTGCACTGTGGGATTTGATGAATAAACTCTATCTACATTATCTTAAATGTTTCGATAAAATTATTTCAGTGTCTACCCTCTTCATATGTTATGCCATTCTCCTTCGCAGAGTTGTCGTTCCTTACACTCACACTCATGAATGTAATGAGCTGATATTGTATTTGTTTTATTTTTGTTTAAATTGGGTTTTACGCCGCTTTCAACATTATTTCAGTTATATCACGGCGACAGCTCACTTATTCATGATCCCTGGGTAAACAAACCAGTACTAGGCTAGAAAATGTGCCTTGCCCAAGGGCACCCCACCATGACTATAATAGTGCCACGACTGGGGATCGAACGCGGCCCACCCGGTTTCTTATCCCGACGCTAACCACTCGACCACAGAGGATTCCTAGTTGATGTTGTAGAGAATGATGTTATGCATTTGTTTAACCCTTTCCCTCATATAGACGCTTTCTGACGCCTCTGCAGCAGACAGCTTTTTGAAAACATAGTGACAAAAGAAGAAATTGCACAAAACGTGCAATTTCTCCTTTTGCCACAATCTTTTCCACTTTTTGTCATAGGTTATCCATTCAATTATGGAGATTTTCTATGTTTTGACAAAATACGTTCAAAGTCGTCTGCTGCAGAATTGTCGTATGAGGGAAAGGGTTAACAAGGCATGTAACAATCAGAGGACTAGATAAGAGGGAGGAACAGGTCTTATTCCTACAATATTTCTCTTATTATTTAACCAAATCTTATGTTGTGGGTACTCAAAAGAATCGTCTCAGCAAGACGATTCTTTTGAGTAGCCACAACATAGGGTTTGAATGTCAAATAAGGATTTTGGAACATGAAAAATGACCCTTGTCTAGAGCTTTGAACAATTCTCTCACCCACAGACTGTAGAGCTTCACCGTGAGTTCTTATTTCAATGACTATACTTCCATGGTAATTGAAAACTGAGGTATAACAATTATTTATTTGTTGTAAGAAAGCAATAAAATAAACATTCTATAAACCAGCTGTGCCAAGACAAATAGATTTGCACCTTGATTTAGGCATTACATATATAAATGTCTCAAGGCATATGACCAGTGGAGCAACACTTAACCCTTACCCACATACAGACGCTTTCTGATGCATCTGCAGAAGACGATTTTTTAAAACATTGTGGCAAAAAAGGTGAAATTGGTCATAAGGAAAACTCTGAATTCTTGAGATATTCAGCGGTAATTATTTTGAATTAGATGGCCCTTAATATTCTGACCTTTGATCAGGAGATCTAAAGAAATGATGAGTTCATCTTTTCAAGGAATCCAATAATTTAAAGACCTTGACCTTTAACCTAGTGACCCCAATAACAGTAGTGGTCATCTTCTCATGGAGTTCAATCATCCTATGAAGTTTGAAGTCTTTTGGTCAAAGGGTTCTTAAATTATTGAGTAGAAACATATTTGACATTTACAAGTCTGTGTGACCTTGACCTTTTTTCCTTGTAACCCACACAAACAATAAAGGTGACCCACGGAAGGAGTCCAATCATCCTGAGAAGTTTGAAGACTCAGGGTCAAAGGATTATTGAGGTATTGAGCAGAAACTGATTTGACATTTACAGCCTATGACTTTGGCCTTTTGACCCAGTAAATCCCAAACCAAGGTCCAATCATCCTACCTAGTTTGAAGACTCTGGGACAAAGAGTTTGAGAGGCATTGTGTGGAAACGGATTTGACCTTTATGACCCCTGTGACCTTGACCTTTGATCTTCAAAACAGTAGGGATCATATACTCAATCAGTCCTATAAAGTTTGTAGACTTAGGGACAAGGGTTCTTGCTGTATTGAGCAGAATTAGATTTTACCTTTAAGGTTCCTGTGACCTTGACATTTGACCCAAACAAATAATATGGATCATTTATATAATAAGACCAATCATTCTATGAAGTTTGAAGATTTTGAGCAATGCCTCCTTTTCCAATGTTTTTCAAAAATACTAAAATATTTCAAATTATTTCTCTGAGTAGAGGGTTAATTAAGACAGAGAAAAACAACATTCTTATATCCAGATAATCTGAATGGTTTACAAAATGAGAATATTTATTTGGAACACCTCTAAATAAAACATCTGTTTATGTTTTTATACCAACCCTTTCCCACATACGTCAAATATGCAGTAGATGCGTTACTTTCGAAAGCATCTTGGCAAATATATGTAAAATCTCTCTAATTGAAAGAATAAGTGATCAATAATTAAAATTATTGAAATGTTCTCTCCTGAGCATAACAATATTTTCAAAAGTCATCTCCTGCAGATGGGTCAAAAATGGGTCTGCAAGTTAGAATTGGGTAAGGAACCTGGGATTGCCTGATTATTTCTCTTTCCCACTAGCATTTTGATGCATTTTCAGCGGACGATTTGATAAAATATTGCTGTAGAATGAGAAATTGATGCCTGTTGACACATCCACAATCAGACAACTTTTTCTCCTTTTTTTTTCACAATGTTTTCAACACTTCATTATAACACTTTCATTCATGGAGATTTTCTATAGTTATGCTTTGTTATTTTAAGTTGTCTTGGCAGATTTTTTGATAGGGTTTACCCCTTTCCACATATAGAAGCTTGCTGACGCCTCAACAGCAGATGACTTTTGAAAACATTGTGACAAAAGGAGAAATTGCTCAACTATTTTCAGTAAATATACCTTCATTTATAGCTATTTTCCATCTTTTTGCGTAGATGTTTTCAGAAAACTTTTATAAATATTGTGATAAAAAGCGAAATTGATAAAGAAAAAAAGCAATTTCTTCTTCCGCCACAATGTTTTCAACTTTTCTCAGTTATTAAACCTTCATTTAAAGAGAATATTCTGCGTATATACATAGATGTTTTCAAAGTCTTCTGCAAACGATTTGTTGTATATGGAAAAGGGTATTTAACCCTTTCCCTCATATAGATGCTTTCTGACGCCTCTGCAACAGACAGCTTTTTGAAAACATGGAGACAAAAGAAGAAACTGCTCAAAACAAGCAATTTCTCCTTTTGCCATAATGTTTTCCACTTTTAGTCATAGGTTATCCATTCAATTATAGAGATTTTCTATTTTTTGACAGAATATGTTCAAAGTCGTCTGCTGCAGAATTGTCGTATGAGGAAAAGGGTAATTAAAGGATAACAGATTGTCTAGGTAAAAGTTAGAGTTCAGAGTTTTTATCAGCTGAGGCTAAATTGAGCCTGAACTGTTCACTACTAGATTAACAATGGTTTTCTGATCGATGCCATGACTCGCTATGCAAAGTTGATCAGTTCATGATTTTATGAGTTTATGTCAAATTAGATATACATGGTATATGATGTACATATGATTTCCCTGATCTTTCTAGGTTTAACCCTTTCCCACATACAGACGCTTTCTGATGCCTCTGCAGCAGACAACTTTTGAAAACACTGTGGCAAAAGGCGAAATTGCAGACGATGAGCAATTTCACCTTTTGCCACAATGTTTTCAACTCTATTAACTAATTGTACTTGCATTTATAGAGATATTACATATTTAAATATTGCTTGTTTCAAAGTCGTCTGCTGCTGATTTGTTCTATGTGGGAAAGGGTTAATACACTAGGAGGCCACCACTTTGTGTGAGGAACTCAACCAAATATTAGAAAGAAAGAAAAACAGGGAATATAAAAACGCTAAGTACTCTGACTTTGATGTGAAGAAAAAGGTCATAAATAAGCAAGAAAGAGAGAATGAAACAAAGTTATATATAACACCTACAAATTATCTACTTTTAGAAATCCTATATTCTTTAGAATGTTCTCAGGTTAACTCGTTACCAATAATTTTAGGATAGTTTGCTTTGAAACATGAGGAAAAAGTTCTAATAAAAGGAAAAAGAAATTGGGAAAAACTGTTTTTGTATAGATTTTAATACAATTTGATATACGAGCACACTACTGACCACATGTGTCACCTGGCAAAGTCAGGCAATAGGTGAGAAAATAGCTGGACTAAAATATGAACACAGAAAATATGCATGCTAGAATTATAGTTCTTCTGCACTGCACATCTGCTGACCACAGGCTACCTTTAAACTTAATTTGAAATGGATTAATTCCAAATAAATTGAGAAAATGGCCAAACAAAAAATTAATAAGAAACCACTGAAGACGGTAAGGCCGGATTGTCGGCAATTTGACCTTGAAAATCAACAAACCAAGGTCAAGGTCAAAGTAACCATAGAAATCAATAGAACTTGTTACTGGTTACCTTCAGGCAAAGTTTCAAGTTTGTAACCCTTTCCAGTGCTAAGATTTTGCCTCAACCTGAAACTTTAACCAAAATGTTGACGGACATACAGATGAACAGACAGATGGACGGACAGACATCGCCAATCTATAGACCGGAATTGCTAGAGCAATCCGGCTAAAAATAGAGAGAACTTCAAAATTGAGCAGGTTTGAGTTATGTTCCTTGTACTGTTTTGTTCTCCTGATCACAATGTATAAGTCCTACAACTTTGAAGTGAATCTTTCACACAGAGTCAAAGTTATGATCGATTAATGCAAAGTGTGACATACATATGGATGGACAGACGGACGGATGGCAGAGAAGTGATCCCCTAGTGTCTCCCTGACTACATACATACAGGCTTAGTAACACATGAAGGAGAAATTCCTCCTTTTGAGCAATTTCTCATTTTCCCGCAACATTTCCAAAAGTCTTCTGCCTTGCACGGCATCAAAAACTGCACTGAAATGATTGGAACTGTTAACCCTTTCCCTCATATAGACGCTTTCTGATGCCTCTGCAGCAGACAGCTTTTTGAAAACATAGTGACAAAAGAAGATATTGCTTAAAACGAGCAATTTCTCCTTTTGCCACAATATTTTCCACTTTTAGTCATAGGATGTCCATTCAATTATAGAGATTACCTATTTTTTGGTCAAAATATGTTCAAAGTCGTCTGCTGCAGAATTGTCCTATGAGGGAAAGGGTTAAGCTTTCTTGTAGAATACAACCTAAGGAACATTGCTAAAAGTTTGGAATTAATTGACCCAGTAAGTAAGGAGATGTCATTTGACCCTTTCCCACATACAATACGTTTGCAACAGATGAATTTCAAAAAGTATGTACATGAAAGAATAATTATTGACACTGTATGCCAAACACTTCTTGATTACAATAGCTCACTTTGTGCTCAGGCTGGCTAAAAAAAGAGTTTTAATTAAAGGAATTTTGTTTCAATCAGAATACTTCAAAATCACTACTCCAGTTGTTTTTTCTACTTACAAATAACAAGTTGAAGTACTTACAGTTACGATTTCCAACATTTCCTGTCGCGATATGTAGCCGTTGCCATCCAAATCGTACATGCTAAAAGCCCACTTTAACTTCTGGTCTAACTTTCCACGCGACGTAACACTTAGAGCACATATAAACTCACGGAAGTCAATTGTACCGTCATTGTTTGCATCGAACGTACGGAACACGTGTTCAGCAAATTTAGAGGCATCACCGTATGGGAAAAAGTTTCCGTAAATTTTCTTGAACTCCTCAACTGACAAATGTCCGCTTGGGCAGTCTTTCAAAAATCCCTTGTACCATTCCTGTAATTCCACTTCCGAGAATTCTGTGTTCCTACGCAAGTCTTCCAGCACTTCTGGTTTGAGCTTGCTGTTAGTCTTCCCCATCCTGGGTGTTTAACACTGAAGATATACAAAGAAAACATGAGTCAGTCATCTCTAGATATGAAGCTTATTTCATGTTTTAACCCCCCTTTCCCACATACAATCATTCTTTAGCAGACGACTTTTGAAAACATTTAGGCAAAAAAATGGAAATTTTCTATGAAAGAAAGCATATTAAAATTCAGTTGAAAACATTTTGGCAAAAAGGTGAAATTGCTCATTATGATTGCAATCATCTTGCTAAGCTTTCACAATGTTGTTTCTTGGTAATTAACTCTTACAAAACTGAAACCATTCTCTTTTTACCTAGCATCATATAGTGAGAGTCGTCCCCTTCAAATTCATCAGCAGAAAATATTATGCCAAGGTTACTGTACAATTTTATATTTTATATTTTGACTGCTGACTGTTACAATGTAACATCGATATATTGAGACTACAGAAAATATGTAACATCCAGAAAAAACTTTTGTTGAAAATATGAAATTGATGAGCAATCTCTCTCATTCCCAAACTATTTTCAAAAGTTTTAATAACCCTTCCCCCCCACAATAAGGCCCTTTCTGGCGCCACTGCAGTAGAGGACTTGAAATCATTGTAGCAAAAGGAGAAATGGCTCATGATGAGAAATTTCTCCATTTGCAAAATTATGATTTAGAGTCTTTTCAATAATCATACTACATATAGAGATTTTCTATATTTAACAAGGACTCGATACTTTCGAAGTCGTCTGCTGCATTATTTTTGGTTTGGAGGAAAAGATTAACCCTTTTCCACATATAGACGCTTTCCGATGCCTCTGCAGCAGACGACTTTTCAAAACA
Source organism: Serripes groenlandicus (assembly GCA_031761405.1). NCBI lineage: Eukaryota > Metazoa > Mollusca > Bivalvia > Cardiida > Cardiidae > Serripes > Serripes groenlandicus. Next base: position 180,459,644 of record JASEVX010000001.1, on the reverse strand, counting down.
AGCAAATTCTCCTTTTGCCACAATGTTTTCCACTTTTGTCAGTAAGTAAACGTTCATATACAGTTAAGAACATCATGAAATTGACAATCTGAGCGGAACGGAATTTTGCGCTCTGAATGAAACAATCATAATAAATGAAAATATCCAATCACATGAATGCGTTATTTTATGAAACTATTTCATTAAAAGTCATATGTGTATGCTAAACCTTTGTTTTATAAGACACTTAAGTATCCGATTGTAATATAATGTAACAATATTATATATATGATCATTTTCATAATACAATTTGCTTCATAGCCTTCTTTATGTTAACTGGCCACTTTTTCCCGATCCCAACATGCTTCATTTCAAAAGTTACTCATAGTGATTAAATCATAAATAGGTAAGAGTTTTCCATCAAAATAGCAATGTGGCGTTCACGCTAGATCATATGTCGATATATAGGGTTAAGTAAAAAATAATAATAACGAAACGAAATTAATTTAAGCGAGTCAAAACGGATTTTGATCAAACAAAAGCGTTCCCAGTGAGCATAAAAAGCGATCAATGTTTTCAACTTTATATAACAAGTTATCTTTTATGGACATTTTCCAGGGTTTTGTCACAATGCTTTCAAAGTCGTCTGCTGCAGATTTGTTGTATGTGGGTTAAAATTAATGTTTGATGTATTTTATACTATTCCCACATATGTAACATTCTGCAGCAGGTCACTTTTAAAACATTTAGGCAAGCATGTGGAAAGTCTCTATATATGAAAGTATTTCTTGAATATGAGCAATTATGAACTTTTTTTTTTCCTTTTGCCTAGATGATTAAAAAAGTTGTCTGCTGCAGATGTACCAAGTCTATATATACATGTTTGTGGGAAAGGGTTAATGATTTACAGCTGAGGGCTATTGAAAACATTCTTGGTAAAGGTGAAAATTGCTCAATATTAACAATTTCTGCTTTAACCTCCATGTTGTCATATTTATTACAAAACTGCTATTTTATCTGAGTTATATTTTCTAATTCTGAAGTTTCATATTTCACAAGTATTCAAACTTAAGTAAATTGGCAAACGGAGAAATTGCTTGCTATAATGAATTTCTCCTTTTGTCACAATGTTTTTAAATGCAAATGCGTCAGAAAGTGTCTGTATGTGGAAAAGGGCTAACCCTTTCCCTCATATATCCGCTTATCTGCAGCAGAAAACATAGTGACAAAAGAAGAAAATGCTCAAAACCAGCAATTTCTCCTTTTGACACAATGTTTTTCACTTATAGTCATAATGTTATCCATTCACTTATAGAGATTTTCTATCTTTCGACAAAATATATGTTCAAAGTCGTCTGCTGCAGAATTGTCGTATGGGGGAAAGCGTAATATAGAACTGGTCAAGGGCAGTGAATGACCAGGCATCATGCTAGGAAGATAATCACCACAACATGAACAGATAATAACTAACCCTTTCCCACATACAACAAATATGCAGCATAGTACGACATACGACAAGAAATTGCTCAAAACGAGCAAATTCTCCTTTTGCCACAATGTTTTCCATTTTTAGTCATAGGTTATCCATTCAATTAGAGATTTTCTATTTCTTGACAAAATATGTTCAAAGTCGGCAGAATTGTCGTATGAGGGAAAGGGTTACATTAACAAGGTCTGTATACAGAGAACAGTATTTACATTTTCAGTAACTTTACACTCATTAACCATGTGAAATATGAAATACCATAATCAATATCTAGTGAGGATGATACAAAGTCAACTCTGTACAAACTCTATGGGTTATTATCCTCACATTACAAAATAGTGTGTATGGACTTTCATTTATCTTTGATTTTCATCTGAGTTTTAACCGCCTCTGTTGTGTAGTGGTGAGCGTCCACCTCAGGTTTGGGAGGTCATGGGTTCGATACCCGGCCAGGGAATACCAAAGACTTTAAATTTGGTAATAATGGCTGCCCTCATGAAACAGAAAGTCTGAAGTTTGTCTGAATTAAGCTGAATTAAGCTGAATCAATGCTGAATTCAGTCTAACGGCAAAATTGGTGACTGAATCATTGCTGAACAACCAAATCTAGCATCTGAATGATGTCTGAATAAAAGCTGAACAGTGCTGACAAGATCCAGACCTGTTTCAGCTTCATAGAATATGTCTGAAAAAGTACTGAAAAGAAACTGACATGTTCTGACCAAAAGTTCAGTCTTCTTTCAGCTTCAGCGAATGTCTGAAGAAATACTGAAAAGAAACTGACATGTTCAGACCAAAAGTTCAGTCTTCTTTCAGCTTCAGCGAATGTCTGAAGAAATACTGAAAAAAAGATGCAGCCAGTTTCGTTTCTGATTAATTCAGACTTTTTTAAAAATCACTTAAACTGAAACTTGTCTGAGATGTTTCTGCCATATTCAAGACTCATTTTCTGCATGTTCAGGAAGTGATAAGTTGATAACACTAAAAAATGTCAAAAACACAGTAAAACAATTGTGACTTAAAACAAGGAAGCTCACCAGGTCCTTTAATGTTCACTACAACTAAATTTAGACAGACATTCTAAAATAATTGATCAGAACAGACAATATATGGGCATCATACTTCCATATAATGACCATTATCAATGTGTAAAGTTTGAATGAATTACATTCACTTCTTTTGTAGTTATGTTCCAGATAAAATATGAGCAATGGGTAGAAAATATTTAATAAACAAATCATACAACATGTCATGACAAATGTTATTAAAATGTCTGAAAAAATTCAGACTTTAAAGTATCATACTGGAGTTTTTAAAAATACTGAACAATTCAGACTTTTAAAATGACAAGTATTTTAGAGTTCTGTACACATTACTTTTAGGTGTGTTTAAGTAATGCAGCTGTTCAGTGACATTATAGTATACTGCAATCACAACAGTCGAATTCAACTAGGTGATCATGAACAACTCCAACAATGTAAAATCATTACTCACAGAATTGATACTGCAAGTTTCAATGAAAAAAAACCTACATGATTTATTCTTTTACATTTGATCTCATACAAACTCATAAATGCATAACCTCGAAAGATGCTAGATCAGTGCATGTATGTATGTATGTTATGAAAATTATTCCAGCATACCACATCGGGATTTCCAAAGATTTTTATCATTCTTCTAATAGCTCGAAAAATATGCACTAATATTTATTCAAATAATCGAAACTTACTATTTAATTTGAACTGGAATGTCACAGGTAATTTCAACTTTTTAATATCATGCAAGAAAAAGTTCATTCCATGCTTTCTGTTCAGAATGAAACAGAAATGAAAGAATCACCTGCGAAAAATGTTTAAGAATTTTCTTCAGTTCTAGAATTATTCTAGAACTTCATGAATTCTTCAAGAATCACCCTACACATTCAAGAACACAGGTTCTAGAATATCTATTCTTAACAATGAAAATTTTGGAACTTTGCTAAAATTCTAGAATCAGAATTCTGTGGACCCGTTTAGGTTCCTGAATAATTATTCTACTACTGACAAAATTTTACAACATCGTCCATAAAAATTGCCTTAAAGAATCAGAATTCTTCAATGGATAAACTTTTAGAATAGTTCCAAGTTCTTATTCATATTTATAAATAAAGATTTTTTACGGAAAAAAATTGTGGCAAAAGGAGAAATTGCTTGTTTTGAGTAATTTCTTCTATTGTCACAATGTTTTCAAAAGTAGTTTGCCAAACTAACTTCAAATCCAACTGCATATATCTTATATAATAAGTGACAATATTCTTTATAAAATACTTAATTGAAAACATTTCACCTGTATCACACAATACTGTACGACAGATCCTTTTTCCATTCGCTTATATATACAATTTCGAACATAATTATGGTTCTCCCATGTAGCAATATTCTGTATGCTTTTTTTACAATCTTCAACCCTGTGTGCACCAATTATGCTTAATACGTAATCTGCTTCTGCCTTTGAATTCATCTAGGCAAAATCTCTTTAAAAAAAGATTTTATTACGGAAAAAAGTGGAAAACATTGTGGCAAAAGGAGAAATTGCTTGTTTTCAGCAATTTCATCTGTTGTCACAATGGTTTAAAAAGTAGTCTGCTGCAGAGGCGTCAGAAACCGTCTATACAAGAGAAAGGGTTTAACATTACATGACTGTATCATATAAACATAATAAAATGTATCATCTCCTGATTTACTTGGAAACTGACTGACCATACATATTTGGAACATGACTTACATAATATTATTTAGCCTCAGACTGACCACTTTGTATTACAAAAAATTTGTCTGATCAAATTTATATCCACAACTTTAAAGTCATGCCCCAGTTGCTTGGGAAGATTGTTGTGTGGAGTACTGGTGTGAGAAAACCAGGAAATGCATGAGTAGGTGAACTGGCCACCGTGATATAACTGAGAAATTGTTGAAAACGGCGTTAAACCCCAATCAATCAATCAATCAATTTAAAGTCATGCCCAAATTGTACACTGAACATCATCAAAAGGATGAACAGGTTCTATCAAACTAACCACAAATCCAACTGCATATATATCTTATCAGTGACAATATTCTTTATAAAATACTTAGTTGAACACTGAAAAACATCAACATCATCTGGGTGTGTTTCGAAACAGATGTTACAGTAGTGAAAAATGTTATACTTTGATTTATCAACTTCAGTAAATATTTTCTTCAGTGTTAAGTCAGTCAACATTTTATTGTTTGGGCATAGTGCTTTCACTTAGCTTAAAAGTGATTCAGATGGACTTTTGGATAAATTGTATTGAAGAATATAATAGTATGATGCAATTCCAAATGAGTATAAAGTTCATGGTCATCTTTAGTTTTGTTTTCACTGTTTCTTGTTCATTATCACTAGAAGTTTATTCAATGGAGCTGCTTTCAGGTCGATCAGTTTCATCTGAACTGTCTGTATAAAGGTCTGTATAAGAATATTCCTGTATTGTGTCAGTGATATCATGCTGGTGTTCTATATATCTGCCTGTTCTGAAGGTTCTACAGACACAGAATCTGAGACTTCACCTTGTAGAGTGACAGGTTCACAATTGGCAGGCTCCAATCCATAAGGTGTTGCATTTTCATTTCTCTGGCAGATTAATGGTGTTCCAATTGGCTCAGAAGAGGTATTATCATGTTTTCTATGTTTGGGGTTTAAATCTGTATCAACATTACTGCATCCTCTTTTTCTCATGAGTGCTGTACAGAATCATCATATATGTACAATTTCTTCTAAGGTTTAACAGGACCTAAAATAGAAAAAAATCCAAACAAATTGTGAAGTCTTCTACAATCAGAATAAGAATTATGAATTGTGTAAATGATTGTTTTAATGGTAAATAAATTGTGTTGTATCTTCTATCACCTAGGTTATATCAGGTGAATCTGTCTCATGAATTATGTTCTGGATAAATATTAATTCACAGACAGACAGACAGACAGACAGACGAAGCAGCGACTGACTATATGCTCCCCTGATTTTGTTTTGGGGAGCATAACAAAGGGGAAAGCTAGAGTTTTTTAATTTGTCATTGCACTTCCTCTCAATGGGATCTATCATTGTTTGAAATATCAATTCAATCTGTTTCATACTTTTCGAGTTAAGTTCCGGACAAGCTTTGTTCATAAAATAAAGGTAGAAAATTAAACAAGAGGGCTATGATGGCCCTATATCGCTCACCTGATTTAATAGAACTTCAAAAGTTTTCAAAGTGTTTTACCCTATAATAGGAAAGCAAGCTCCGCCCCCTGGTGGCCATGTTTTCAACAGATCAGAATCATTAGAACAATCTTAGTTCTTACAAGAGGGTTACCCAAGGAACATTTGTACCAAATTATCTTTAAATCGGGCCAGTACTTTTGAACAAGAAGATTTTTAAAGTTTTAACAATGCACATATAAGGAAAACAAGCTCCACCCCCTGGCGGCCATGTTTTTCAACGGATCTGAAATATTTCAACAATCTTGGTAGAGGGTGCCCAAGGAACGTTTGTGCAAAATAATTTTCAAATCGGGCCAGCACTTTTGGACAAGAAGATTTTTTAAGATTTGGCAATTTTCCCCTTTTCTGATGCCGCAGCAACCAAAGTTCTACTTGGAATTAAATTATTTGAACAACTTTGAAAGGGGACCACCTAAGGACCATTCCTGTGAAGTTATTTTGAAATCTGTCCATTGGTTTAGTAGGAGAAGTCATTTGTAGGAAATTGTTGACAGACGACGCCGGACGGTGAGTGATCACAAAAGCTCACCTTGCACTTCATGCTTAGGTGAGCTAAAAATTGGCCATGATAGAGTTATGGTGCTTTGTCACTGCACTTCCTCTCAACGACCTCTAACAATATGTGAAGTACCAAGTCAATTCCTACAATACTTTTCATCTGGACAAGCATGTCTTTATGGAGATAATTAAACAAGAGGGCCAGGCCATGATGGCCCTGGATCGCTCACCTGATTTAATTGAACTTCAATAGTTTTCAAAATTTAATCTTGATACATATAAGCAAAATGAGCCACGCCTGATGGTGGCCATGTTTATCAACGTATCGGAATAATTTTAACAATCTTAGAAGAAGATCACCAAAGGAACATTTGTGCCTAATTATTTTCAAATCGGGTAGATTTTTCACTCCTTTTATGCAAAAGCTACCAGAAATAAAGTTCTGTGTTTTGTTTGCATAAATCCTATTAATTATTGAATGGGGACCATGTCTCCATCAGAATGTTCACCCTTTCTCAATTATAGACGCTTTCTGACAACGTTGTGGCAAAAGAACAAATTGCTCATAATTAGCAATTTCTCTTTCTGCCACAATGTTTTCAATTCCTTTCAATAATTATCCTTCAATTCAGAGATTTGTTCACATTTTTACCTAGATTTTTTTGTAAGTTGCCTGCCACAGATTGGTTGTATCTGGGAAACGGTTAATTTGCCTCTGTGATCTAAAGTATTAAAATGGTAATAGATAAAATATGAATTTTACTTACTTAAATCATCATTCATGTAATAAATGCAGAATGATGTGAAAGTACTCTTTGCTTTGAGGACAGAACTTTTCCCACACATTTTGCAACTGAACTTCGTGTTCTCAGTTTGTTAAAATAGGTCTGCTTTTGGCATCTGCCGGTATTCCAGAGTTACCTTTAAATCAAAATATACCATAAATACATTGTAATACAATTGGGGTCACTGTCACATATTTATTTATGTGGTACATTACATTTACAAAATATGCTTCCGAGGGTCATGTTGGTCCTAAATTAATCTAACAGGTCACCTGACAGACAATCTTCAAAGTAATTTTGTTTAAAGCCATCAAGAGCTAGAGACAGTTAACATAAGAGACTAATGCTTTTAACCCTTTCCCACATACAACAAATCTGCAGAAGACGACTTTGAAATAAAATTTACCTTAAATAATCTCTCAAAAAATATTTAATTATTGAAAAGAGTTGATAACATTGTGGCGAAGGGAGAAATTGATTATTATGAGGAATTTCTTCTTTCCCCACATTGTTTTCAATAGTCGCCTGCTTCAGAGGTGTAAGAAAGTGTTTATATGAGGGAAAGGTTAAACAAATTCAGAACATACTTGGTCCTGGAGGATTTACGGAGACTTCATACCACACATAAATTGATTGATTATATAACCACCTTGGATTTTGCTTTTATGAAAACAACTATTTATTTCAAGAACCTACTCTATTCCATATTTCTCTAAATGAAAATTATTATTGAAAGTAATTGAAAACATTGTTGAAATGAGAATTTGTTATGATGAGTGATTTCTATTTTCACCCACTGTTTTCAATGTGTCTGCATGTGGGTAAGGGATAAGTAATTTCAACATGTTACATTGTGTTAGAAATTAAATAATATTGTGGAGATTTGGGAAATTTTCAACTTATTATGAGTCATTTCTGCTTTTCCTACACTGATTTAAAGGTCTGCATACATTAGATTTATTTGCTATGAGCATTTTGCTTTTTATCATCAAATCTGTTTGCAGAAATAGTTATGTTCGTTGTTCAATAAAAGTATGATGATCTGATGTTGATACCCTCGCATTCGGCAATAATGCCATTTGGATATATACATACGATACATTATAAACAGGGACGTCTACGTCCGTGTTATAAATAAAGATGTCAATATTTTTCACACCATTTAAGCCCTATTGTCACCCCATCAGAGCATACTTAAGACCTGCAAAAAATACCTCAATATTGCCGAGTGCGAGGGTAAACAACGCCCACAAACAACAACACTAAATAGTGTTTATGTGGTTCGTAACTTTGGAGGTCAGTGTGGTATTCGACATTTTAACTCGCTTATTCGAAGAGAAAGAATGCTATTGCACTTAACTGTATCACAACGTGATCAGGTGAGCTTAGCATGTTTTTATTCTTCACAAACAAATTCGGACCATTGTCGTTTAAGCTTTATTCGATTATTTATCCACATCCAAAACATTTATTTTTACTCTGACAGCCATTTTGTTTTGTAAATCGATATTTGATTGGCAGGCAGTATCCATATGAACCAATCAGAAAACGTGTTTCAAAAGGAAATAAAGTGAAAGTGACTTGAAATATTTAAACAGAGACCTAAAATAACTGCATTCCGAATACAGGAAAACATTATCTGGTCTTACATTCAAAAACAAAACAAACACATACCATCGCTCTCACGTCAATCGGCTCCACGGTCAATGTCTGCGACAATTTTTAGAATAATTGTGACCGAGGCCCTCCGAATAGGCAGCGCGCGCATCTCGTGGTGACGTCACTCGGTATTCCGGAAACGACCGACTAAAGCCGATCCCACCTACTCTTACAACATGTTGGACATGTTTCCAGGACATGTTACAATAACAACGTACATAAATAAATACAGTTTCAAACAATTTGATAAAACGAATAAGAACAACGCATTAGTATACTTGCACATTACCCACATATAAGCAAACACATGTAAATACCGAGCTATCACGGATTTGGCCGACTAGGTACGATATTATATTCGGAACAAATCGGGGTTTTCCGTAACGATTTCCGTGGTCGACGCGGAGTGATGTCATAAACCATTTCAAAATGGCGCAAAAATCGTCTGTAAACACGCATGCTGTAATGAAATGGACAAAACGACGGGGATAGACTGTCAGTTCTCCATCTGAAACATATCCAGGAGCCGAAGATTTTTTTTTATGAAGTTCGTGACCGTGGAGTTGCCATTTTTCCCGGATGTTTAGGCCAATAGACGTTTGAAATCCTTGCTCTCGGAGGTGAGTGGGTGGGGGTTTTCAGCATTTTTGTTTTCTGTTGTCAGTCACATGCCATAATAATAACTTGGGGTCGAGGTTTTTAATGATGATAGTTACACTCTGTAGGCAATATTTTTCTTCCAAGAGGTATGATTTGAACCTCTGCAGATTTACACAACAAGTAATTCGCTGGAAAAACAAGAAAATAAAGAAACTTGCGCGACCTTTATTTGGTAATTTGAATTACCGGTAATGTTAAAAACTCAAAGGTTAATAAATGTTTAATAAATTCTGTGGCAAATTATGTAGAAAATCAAATAGAACTATTAATTATGGCCTCTTCAAAGGAGGGGGTATATTGCTTTTCACATGTCTTGGTCAAAATTGGACTTTTGACTATTTTCCCATATCAACAACCTTGTGACCACTCTACACTGAACATCCTTCGACCGATCTTAACCAAACTTGGTATACAGTTAGAATATGGCAAGGTCTAGAAGCCTATTTATTTCCAAGGTTAAAGGTCAAGGTCAAAATTGGACTGACTATTTTCCCCCTTATCAACAACCTTGTGACCACTCTACACTGAACATCCTTTGACCAATCTTAACCAAACTTGGTATACAGTTAGTATATGGCAAAGTCTAGAAGCCTATTTATTTTCTAGGTTAAAGGTCAAGGTCGAAATTAGACTGACTTTTCCATATCAACAATCTTGTGACCACTCTACACTGAACATCCGTTGACCGATCTTAACCAAACTTGGTATACAGTTAGAATATGGCAAGGTCTAGAAGCCTATTTATTTTCAAGGTCATAAGTTGGTCAAGGTCAAAATTAGACTGACTATTCCATATCAACAACCTTAAGCTTGTTACCACTCTACACTGAACATCCTTCGACCGATCTTAACCAAACTTGATATACAATTAGTATATGGCAAAGTCTAGAAGCTATTTATTTTCAAGGTTAAAGGTCAAGGTCAAAATTGGACTGCCTATTTTCCCATATCAACAACCTTGTGACCACTCTACATTGATCATCTCTTCGCAGATCATAACCAAACCTGCCATACAGATAGTATATGGCAAGGTCTAGACTCCTATTTACTTTTAAGGTCATAGGTTAAAGGTCAAGATTGGACTTGCCTATTTTCCCATATCAACAACCTTGTGACCACTACACTGAACATCCTTCGACCGATCTTAACCAAACTAGTATACAGTTAGTAGATGTCAAAGTCTAGAAGTCTATTTATTTTCAAGGTTAAAGGTCAAGGTCAAAAATTGGACTGATTATTTTCCCATATCAACAACCTTGTGACCACTCTACACTGAACATCCTTCGACCGATCTTAAACAAACTTGGTATACAGTTAGTATATGGCAAGGTCTAGAAGCTATTTATTTTCCAGATCATATGTTAAAGGTCAAGGTTAAAATTGGACTTTAACTATTTTCCCATATCAACAACCTTGTGACCACTCTACATTGATCATCTCTTCGCAGATCATAACCAAATTTGCCATTCAGATACAAATTACACTTAGTTCTGTGGTACATAACATTGATAACAATTTAATAAAGGCAAGGACAAATAAAATTAGTTTTCTGGTACATAACATTAATATCCAGGTCATTGGCCATATTTTTAGCCATATTTTTAAATTGAATACCGAGGGAATGCATCCGCTTTGCGGTGCCCTTGTTAGTTTCGTTATTTGATGACCATACACTTGACATACTACTTGAAACAGGCTGGTTATTCAGCTTGTTCTTTCTCCAACCTCTAGAGTTATGGGATACATATGATGGTGTTATGGATTGTATGAATAATGATTACATGTATGTCAATTGTTTCTTGTTCTTGTAGATCCAGTGCTGATAAAAATTCAGATCCAGAACTGTTTGTTGGTAGCTGGTTGGTAGTATGCTCTTTGCTGCAAGGGACTAATGCTTCTACTGCTGGTAAGAATTGAGTGTTTCTGTCAACTGTGAATGGTCTTTTTTTAATTTCCAAAATTCTGTTGTTTGTAAAGGCACAAATGTTTGTTTTAATTTGCTGGTTTTAACTTAAAGTAATGTAAAAGATTTGAATTTGATTTTAGCTCCACTGGTTGAAATCCAGTTGAGCTTATAAATGTCATGGCGAATTGTCCGTCATGCGTCAGAGCTCTAGATATGTTTTATTTTGCATGTTTTAAAATCCTTATTTGACCATCTAAAACTATGTTATGGGTATTCAAAAGAATCGTCTATGGGAGCTTGCCTGGTAGGTGTACTTGTTTCTCTTGAAATACATACAACTTTATCTCACAAGTTGAAAGTGGCGAGATCTAATAGCAGCCCTTGATGCACTGCCTGGTCAATCTAGAAGTAGTGGGTTCAATCCATGACTTCGGTCAAGACACTATTTACTGCTAGAAATTAACCCTTTACCACATAAAACAAATCTGCAGCAGAGCTCTAGATATGTTTTATTTTGCATGTTTTAAAATCCTTATTTGACCACTTAACACTATGTTTATATGGGTATTCAAAAGAATCGTCTATGGGAGCTTGCCTGGTAGGTGTACTTGTTTCTCTTGAAATACATTCAACTTTATCTCACAAGTTGAAAGTGGCGAGATCTAATAGCAGCCCTTGATGCACTGCCTGGTCAATCTAGAAGTAGTGGGTTCAATCCATGACTTCGGTCAAGACACTATTTACTGCTAGAAATTAACCCTTTACCACATAAAATAAATCTGCAGCAGAGCTCTAGATATGTTTTATTTTGCATGTTTTAAAATCCTTATTTGACCATCTAACACTATGTTATGGGTATTCAAAAGAATCGTCTATGGGAGCTTGCCTGGTAGGTGTACTTGTTTCTCTTGAAATACATACAACTTTATCTCACAAGTTGAAAGTGGCGAGATCTAATAGCAGCCCTTGATGCACTGCCTGGTCAATCTAGAAGTAGTGGGTTCAATCCATGACTTCGGTCAAGACACTATTTACTGCTAGAAATTAACCCTTTACCACATACAACAAATCTGCAGCAGACGACTTCGAAAACATCTAGGCAAACACATTGAAAATTTCTATAAATGAAAGTTTAATTGTTGGATAGGATTGAAAACATTGTGGCGAAAGGAGAAATTGCTAGAGGTATCAGAAAGTGTCTATATATGGGAAAGGGTTAATGACATGAATTAAACCATGTTGACCATACAATGGAAAAAGCAGATAATTTATAAATATTGTATTTAATAAATATTTCAGGTACACAAAACTCTTGAAGATCTGGCGATGAAATTTGAAGAGTATGGGAGTTTCGTAGATTTAATAAGAAGATGGAAAATACACCTAGTAATCAATCTGAAACACAGGGGGAACTAGTAACAATTATTAATTAACAAAAAGGACCCTATGAAGTTGTTAAAGCAGGACTAACAAAACTGTTCACAGAAGATTAAATAAACCCCCATAGTGCAACGGGGAAAAAGGCAAAAAAACAAAACCGCTAAACCTAAATTTGATCCCAAACATTTCAATATGATGAGCAGACTGGTGGAAAAACGTTTTAACGTATCTCCCTCAGATGTTGTGCTGAAGACTCGGGCGGTTAAACGAAAATTCAAAGAAAATGAACACTAACCAGTGAAAGGAATTGAGAATTCTTTATGAAGTTTTTTCAAATTGTTCAGTGAATAGTACAGTCAAAGATCATGTGGATTGAATGTTTACAATATCAATGCACATCTTGTTTATTATGTCAGTCTGCGAAATTAGCAATGGTCCGTGGCCAGTAACTTTTGGTTTGGACCAGTGAAAAAGTTCCTCAGTTTCAAGAAAATTCTAAAAAAATAATTATAGAATTTACTTCTAGAATATTCAAGAAATGTTAAATCATCACCAGGCCGCTTCTTGAATTGTTATTCAAGAATTATTAACCCTTTCCCTAATATAGACGCTTTCTGACGCCTCTGCAGCAGACAGCTTTTTGAAAACATAGTGACAAAAGAAGAAATTGCACAAAACATGCAATTTCTCCTTTTGCCACAATGTTTTCCACTTTTAGTCATAGGTTTATATATCCATTCAATTATGGAGATTTTCCATGTTTTGACAAAACATGTTCAAAGTTGTGTGCTGCAGAATTGTCGTATGAGGGAAAGGGTTAAATGAACTATTCAAGAACTTTGATTCTAGAATTATTTCAGAATTTTTATTCTAGAATAATTCCATATCATTCCTGGATAATTCTAGAACAATTCTTGAATTTCATTTCAAGAAGCGGCCATTTAATGTTTCTTGAATATTCTAGAACTACATTCTAGAAAAATTCTTGAATAATTTGTAGAAATGTTCCTTAAGTGACCCCCTATCAGATAACTTCAAGCCATGTTGATTGATCGAACGACATGGCCGCTAGGGGGCAGGCTGTTTTGCGTTTTATGGCTATAGTGATTAAATGTTTGCCTCTTGTATGAAGTATAAAGATACATATCAATGAAATTTGTGTATGTTAAAAACAAATTAAAACCAGTTGTTGCAGCAGTTGAGTTCTGATTTTGAATAGTTTCAGATCCACTTTTCTAGCAAACAACTAGTAAGTGAAGGTTAATATTTACATCATTGTATAAAAATGTTTTAAAGATGATTTGACTATGTTGTAGTTTGATACATATAATATGATTAAACCAGATCATATAATGTGATGAAACTGCTATTGTTGTTTTTAGTGTCCAGTGTAATGGTAGGACAGGCTGACAGACTATGAATGAAAAATTCAGACATTACTCGGGAATGGTTGTAAAAAGGTTTCACGAAAAATCTGAAATGCAACTGAATATTGTCTGTCGATTCTATGCGCAATGTTCTGAATATAGTCTTAGTAACTTGTCTGAACAATGTCTGAATATTATAGTCCTAGCAACTTGTTTCTCAGACAGTATTCAGAGAAATATTCAGACAATGTTCAGAGAAGTTACTAGGACTATAATATTCAGATTTTATTTCTGAATATTGTCTGAACTGTCTGAATTATGTCTGGATTGTTCCATTTTAAGCCATTTTTCAGCAGCTCAGCCATTATTCAGAAATAAAAATCTGAATATTATAGTCCTAGTAACTTCTCTGAACATTGTCTGAATATTTCTCTGAATACTGTCTGAGAAACTTGTCTGAACAACCTTCTGAATATTGTCTGAGCTGTCTGAATTATGTCTGGATTGTTCCATTTTAAGCCATTTTTCAGCACCTCAGCCATTATTCAGATATAAAAATCTGAATAAAAAGACTCTTAACAAGGCTGATTTATTCTGAACAGACATGATTCAGCTTTTGCAGTTTCAGGTTATCAGCACACATTCAGCAATAATTCAGAAGGTATTCAGACAAGTTTTCAGCAAAATTCAGCTTAATTCAGATGAAATTCAGACCATACTTTTCATGAGGGTGCCCTCCTTGGTGCTCAGGGTCGCGAGATTAGCATTACGACTGACTGGCTGTCATGCAGGATAATTGGGCCAGTAGTAAAAGTAACTTTTACCCAGTTAATGCCGTGATATAAGTGAAAAATTGTTGAAAGCGGCATAAAACACCAACAAACAAGAGGCCCAAGAGGGCCAGTATCGCTCCACGGCCATAAGGCAAAAATAAAATCTCCAAACAGCCCTGCCCCGTGGTGGCTATTTTTTTTACCAACCACCATGGCTTAAAGGAATCTTGTAGAGTGTCACCAAAGGAATGCTTCTGCAAAATTATTTGAAAATATGCCTGACACTTTCGGAGGAGAAGATTTTTTAAGTTTTCACTATGGTCATATAAGTCAAAATAGCCCGCCCTCTGGCGGCCATGTTTTTCGACCAATCAACATGGCTTGAAGGAATCTGATAGAGGGTCACCCAATGAACATTTCTACAAAATTATTTGAAAATCGGCTGAACACTTTCGGAGAAGAAGATGTTTTAAGTTTTCACTATAGCTATATAACGCAAAAAAGCCCCGCCCCCTGGCGGCCATGTTTTTCGCCCAATCAACATTTCTTGGAGGAATCTAATTAAGGTTCACACAAGGAACATTTCTACAAAATTATTTGAAAATCGGCCTGACACTTTTGGAGGAGAAGATTTTTTAAGTTTGCTCTTTAGCCATATAGGCAAAATAGCCCCGCCCTGTGACGGCCATGTTTTTTTACCAATCAACATGGCTTGAAGGAATCTGATAGAGGGTCACCCACGGAACATTTCTACATAATTATTTGAAAATCTGCTGAACACTTTTTGAGAAGAAGATTATTTAAATCTTCCCTATAGCTATATAAGGCAAAAAAGCCCCGCCCCCTGGCGGCCATGTTTTTCGCCCAATCAAAATTTCTTGAAGGAATCTAATAAAGGGTCACCCAAGGAACATTTCTACAAAATTATTTGAAAATCGGCCTGACACTTTCGGAGAAGAAGATTTTTTAAGTTCTCACTATTTTTTTCTTTCGGTTGCCATGGAAACCAGAATTTTGAATGGCTCAAAAAAAATTGAAGGAATTTAGTAGAGGACATTGAGAGGATGCTTCCCATGAAGTTTCAACCAAATTGGCCAAGTGGTTAGGGAGAAGAAGTCGTTTAAAGGAAAAAGTTAACGCACGCACGCACGGACGCACGACGGACAATTCGCCATGACATAAGCTCGACTGGCTTTCAGCCAGTGGAGCTAAAAATCAATTCATCTGATTTTGAACTTCTACGAATTCAAGTAAAATCTCTTTTTAACCCCCTGTCCCAATTTCAGATGCATTTTGATGCATATGCAGCAGGCGGGTTTTGAAAACATTGTTACTAAAGCAGAACAATGTATCAACTCTATTCAATAAAAGAGATTTTTCAAGACTTTACAGAGATGTTTATTCGTAGTAGTCTGCTAGTAGATTTGTGGGAGAATTAGGGTTGAGTCTCATTAAGTAAACAATAAGACAGCGAGTGAAAGCATGATGGACAAACAAACAAACGAGAGCTGTCAGCTAGCTAGAGAAGTGATCCCTATATATATATACATGTATGGCGGTGACACGCGACATTTTCTCTATTTCTCAGAAATTGCTCAAACATAATCATTCTGATACAGAGGCATAATGATCAAATTACAATCCTTAAAACCTTTCCCTCATACAGATGCTTTCTGTCGCCTCTGCAGCAGACAGCTTTTTGAAAACATATTGACAATAGATTGAGAAATTGCTCAAAACAAGCAATTTTTCCTTTTGCCACAATGTTTTCCACTTTTAGTTATCCATTCAATTATAGAGATTTTGTCAAAATATAGAAAATCTCTATAATTGAATGGATAACCTATGACGAAAAGTGGAAAACATTGTGGCAAAAGGAGAAATTGCTCGTTCTGAGCAATTTCTTCTTTCGTCACTATGCTTTCAAAAAACTGTCTGCTGCAGAGGTGTCAGAAAGCGTCTATATGAGGGAAAGGGTTAATATTGAATCATCTCTCATCCAGTATGGCTTTTGTATTGATTTTGTATTGATTTTGTATTGTATGTTTTGAGAAGATATTTCACTTTCAAATTATAGTTTCCTCGTCGTAATTCACACTCAAGCTACGGAATACGTATCGATCTCTTTCAATTCTTATGAATAACTTCTCCAATATCCTTCAATAATTCGGAGCCCATTTGAATTTTAAATCTCTTCAAATCTTTTTTTATCTATTGTATAACATTTGTCATCAGTCCAATATATTTTTTATAAGCATTACTGAATAGCTTAGCTGTGCCAGATTTACAAAAGACAAAATTAAGGCAACATTAACTCTTCTACTTTTATCTAAATTGATTAAGTTGTTATTTAACCCTATCCCACATACAGATCCATTCTGACCCATCTGCAGCAGACAATATTTGAAATCATTTTGGCAAAAGGATGCATTGCTCATAATGATCAATTTCTCCTTTTGTCACAATGTTTTCAAATCTTTTTTAATAATTAAACTCATTTATTGGGATTTTTCATGTTTTTTGGCAATTTGTTTTCAAACAGGTCTGCTGCCGTTTTGTTGTATGTGGAAAAGGGTAAAAGGCTCATAGAACAGATCTAATAATCTCAATTGACCATAGAAAACAAGTCAACCTGCTAATAGGGATTTCAGAGTCTTAAATTCTGCTCTGAAAACATCTCGCAATGAGGAATTTCTCCTTTTTCCAACTACGTTTTCTACTCTATTCTACAAGTATACACTCATTTAAAGATATTTTCAATACTTTTGGCAAGATGTTTTCAAAGTTATCTGCTGCAGATTTGTTGTAAGCGGGAAAGTGTTAATGTATTTACTGAGTATGGGAATGACCATCAGGGCACTTGTGATATATTGATGTTTTCAATGGCAAGGGACTGTTCCAACTCTTACCTAGATAACTCAACTGTTGACAACTCTATGTCTAACCCTTTCCCACATTTAGATCACCTCAGTGGTGAAGTGGTAAATCTTGGGTGCGGGAGGTCGCTGATTCGATCCCCGGTCGGGTCATACTAAATACTTTAAATATGGTAGTAATGGCTGCCCTCCTTGGCACTCAGGGTTGCTGGGTAATTTATACGACTGACTGGCTGGTGTCAGGATAAATGGACCAGAAGAACTGGTAACTTACCCAGGGAACGTCGTGTTATAACCGAACAATTTGTTGAAAGCAGTGTAAAACACCAAACAATAAAACTTTTCCACATTTGGACGCTCTCGGACGCCTCTACAGCAGACAACTTCAGAGAACATAGTGACAAAAGAAGAAATTGCTCAAAACTTTGAGTAATTAATGCTTTGAACTCTATTTAATTATTAAACTTTCATTTATAGAATGTTAAACTCATTTTTATGTCAAAAATACATTTTTTTGCAATGCAGACTTCAAGTTAGCTAACCTGTCAATTTGCAAACAATGAATACTCCTCAACAAAAAGACACGCACTTGTATTGACCATTTCTCTGACACAAACAACTTTGGACACTTGTCCAGGAGATTGCAATGATTATAGATAACTAGAAACTGCAACCCTTTCTCATCCATTTTGATGCATTTGCAGCAGACATCTTTTGAAAACATTAAGGCAAACAGAGAAATTGCTCCAAATGAGAAGTACATCTTTTTACCACAATGTTTTCAACTCTTTCTAAAAAATTAACTTTTTTAGAGATTTTTCATACTTTGACATAGATGTTTTATGTTATATGACTGCCTCAGGGTGTAGTGGTAGAGCATATTCCCCTTGAGTGCGGGAGAATGTTGGTTCAGGTGTCAGGATGAATGGACCAGTAACTTACCCAGGAGGTGCCATGATGTAACTGAAAAGTTGGTGTTTTACACATACAATAAAAGTCATTTGCTTCAAGTTTGTTTTATGGGGGAATGGGTTGATAATCATTTTACCAAAAATGATCATGTAATGGGGTCAGTAATAACTAATTACAACTTTAAGGTCAAAAGGTTAGTTTATATTACCAATAACAAAATAAATCAATATGTGTACCTGCTTAATAACATTTCTATCCAATACAAAGGACATTAGAAGACATTGAAGCAGAAGACTTTTTTTAAAACATTGCGAGCAGTCAGAAGACATTTTTTTTGCCTCAGATGATATTTCTAAATCTGCAGCAGACAACTTTAACCCTTTCCCTCATAAAGACGCCTCTGCAGCTGAGAGATTTTTGAAAACATAGTGACAAAAGAAGAAATTGCTCAAAACGAGCAATTTCTCCTTTTGTCACAATGTATTCCACTTTTAGTCATAGAAAATCTCTATAATTGAATGGATAACCTATTTTTTGACAAAATATGTTCAAAGTCATCTGCTGCAGGTTTGTCGTATGAGGGAAAGGGATAAAAACTTATCAGCAAAACTATGGACAATTGCAATAAATGAAAGCATATATTTATTGAATCCAGTTGAAGACATTTTAACAAACGGAAAGATTGCTCATGACATGAGCAATTTCTTCTTTTGTCACATTTTTTTTTTCAAAAGTCATCATCAGTAGGGCCTTTTTATAGCAGAATGTTAAAAACAACATAGGAAAAGGAGTTGCTCTTTTCTATCATCACGGTTTCTGTAATTTGTTCTGGTCTACTGCCTAGGCTTTAACCCTTTCCACCATACAACAAATCTGCAGCAGACAACTTCACACACATCCTCGCAAAAATGTGAACTAATTTCTCAATAAATGAGGGATTGATAATTAAATAGAGCTGAAAACATTGCAACAGAAGAAATTGCTCAAAGTTTTCTATAAAGTTGTCTGCTGCAGAGACATCAGTATGTGGGAAAGGGTTAAAAGTTGTATGTAGTGTTTCAGTGAAGGGTTAGAATTATTTCATGACTGGTTGAATATAATGCACATCGTTAAGGATAAAAAAAAACAATATCAAAAAATTGATCTCTTAAGCTAATACCATTAGGATATTGATACATTACAACCCCAAAGCTGACTTTATTGCAACAATTTTCACCCTGTCTAACATACGACCAATCTGCAGCAGATGACTTTGAAAAATCTGGGAAAAAGGATATTCAATTATCCCTTTCCCTCATATAGACGCTTTCTGACGCCTCTGCAGCAAACAGCTTTTTGAAAACAAAGTGACAAAAGAAGAAATTGCTTAGAAAGCAATTTCTCCTTTTGACACAATGTTTTCCACTTTTGGTGATTGGATAACCTATTTTTTGACAAAATATGTTCAAAGTCGTCTGCTGCAGAATTGTCGTATGAGGAAAAGGGTTATAGAATATACATGTATGGTGGAAAATATTGCGCAAAAAGGAGCAATTGCTCATTATGAGTAATTCCACTTTTGCCGCGATGTCTTCGCAAGTAATCTGCTGTAAACTAGTATAACTAGAACTATCACTGAAGATGATAAATATCCCCTAAACAGCACCTTGACCTACACCATAACTTAATTAGTAAAAGGGCCATAACTCTGTAAAATATCATGCAATTGTAACCCCTTTAGGATATGCACATCTCCTCTTGGTATAGAAGCTCCCAGTGGTTTGTAAGAAATAGGCCGGACAAAATATGGCTTCCGACCGACCGACCGACAGACAGACAGACTGCCCGACACAGTGACTCCTATATACCCCCTCTTCTTCGAAGGGGGTATAAATACATCTGTGGGAAAGCGGTAAATAATCTATCTAACTTCAAACTCCCACTAGTTCATTCATTAACCTGCTTCAAGATATACTGGCACTGTTTGACACCTTTTAGAGAACATTGTGGGAAAAAATTGATTTATTGGAGCTTAACGCTGTTTTAAAAAATAATTCAGTCATTTTATGGCGGCCAGTTCACTTACTCATGTGTTTCCTGGCTTTCTTGCACCAGTACTCCACACAACATACTTTCCAAGCGACTGGCTGCTTTTCCACATGGACTGTTAGTCCATTGGTGAAACACGAATGACGCTTGTCATAGTGACTTTTATCAAACGTCGGAAAGATGGTTGGCCGAGCTGAGATTCAAACTCAAAACCCTGGATTGACAGTCTGCGTCGCTACCGACTGAGCTATTAATTTACCTACAATGTTTTCATCTCGGTATTGAATTTACACTTTTAGCACATTAATGCTTTCATTTTAGAAAAGATTTAACCAGCTTAATTAGCTCATATTAAACTATTTCTGATCTTGTATTAAAAGTTCTCCTGATTCACCCTTTCCCACTTGCAGATGTCTTTTGAAAGCATTGTTGCAAAAGGTGAAATTGCTCATAATGAGAAATGTCTCCTTTTGCCTCAATGTTTTCAACTGTATTCAATTATTAAACCTTGTTTAAATGGATTTGCCTTAACCCTTTCCCTCATATAGACGCTTTCTGACGCCTCTGCAGCAGACGGCTTTTTTGAAAACATAGTGACAAAAGAAGAAATTGCACAAAACGTGCAATTTCTCCCTTTGCCACAATGTTTTCCACTTTTTGTCATAGATTATCCATTCAATTATGGAGATTTTCTATGTTTTGACAATATATGTTCAAAGTCATCTGCTGCAGAATTGTCGTAAGAGGGAAAGGGTAAATTTATTTTTGCTTTGATGTTCTCAAAGTCATCTGCTGCAGAAATGTTGTATATAGGAGAGGGTTAATTAGTGTAGGCTCTTGCAGAGAAGGATGGAATGAGATTATTTTCGTTATTTTTCCTTTTCATGAAATGTTATCAAAAGACGTCTGCTGAAAAGGTTTTGAAATCTTTTAGATATCAGGTAAAGGGTTATTAGCCACACAAATTAAGATTGTTGTTTAACTTTTGAATATTGAAACAAATTTGTCCAATTTCCTATAACAGCACTTTATTTACTGACCGTTAAAAGATTGCTGCAAAATTGCTATTGATTGCATCAACTCATTGTTTTTTCAGGCATCAAAATGTTTTATTTATTAATTTTACCTTAAGTTGAAATAGTTTAATTACCATGTTCTAACTCAATGTATACAAATAAATAAGCAATGCCCCCTGGTGGCCAGTGTTTATCAACAGATCAGAATGATTTCAACAATCTTAGAAGTCAGGATCACCAGTTACATTTCGTGCCAAACTTTTTTTAAATCAGGCTTTTACTTTTGAACAATATTTTTTTTTAAAGTTTTCACTATATAAGGAAAACAAGATGGCCATGATGGCCCTAGAATCGCTCACCTGATTTTTTTTTTCCACTTAAGCCATTTAAGCCCCGCCACCTGGCGGCTATAATTTCCGACCAATCAACTTGGCTTGAAGGAATCTGATAGAGGGTCACCCTAGGAACATTTCTTCAAAATTATTTGAAAATCGGCCTGACAATCAACATGGCTTGAAGGAAACTGATAGAGGGTCATCCAAGGAACATTTGTACAAAATTATTTGAAAATCTGACAACCAGTTTGGGAGAAGAAGAATTTTGAAGTTTTTTTCATTTCGTTGCCATGGAAACCAGAATTCTGCATGGATCCCAAAAATTTGAAGAAATTCTGGTGAGGTCATTGAGAGGATGCTTTCTGTGAAGTTTCATCCCAACTGACCCACTGAGGAGAAGTTGATGCACGACGGACGACTGACAACGCACGCCGCACGCCGGGTGAGCTAACAAGCCCTGTCCCCCTGGTGGCCATGTATTTCAACGGATCATTTGTGCCAAATTATTTTCAAATTTGGCCAGTATTAACCTAACCCTTCCCACATTCAACAAATCTGCAGCAGACGACTTTGAAGAGATTTATCGTCCATTCACCTATTTTCGATAGGTACATGTTTTCGATACTTTTTTCTGCACGCATGTATAAGTTAACCTGTAGTTCAATGACATCACAGTTTGTTTACAATCAACTTCATTCTGCGTCATATTTGATCTGCTCGTAAAAAAATCAAAAAATCAAAATGCTTCGCGAACAGTTGAGATTTCATTATTTTACAACATTATTACAAAAACAGTGTTTTTTACTATTACTTTTTACCAGTTGCGTAGTAACTGCAATAAATTAACTTTCCTAAATGGAAAAATTGACATTTACCGTAAAGATTATTGTGTCTGCTGCAGAAGTAACATGACTGTCACACAAGACTGTGCACAAAAATGATATACAGGGTGTGCCAAAAAGATCCTACCCCTAATATTTTTTTTTACTTTTTTTTTATGATTTCAACAATCATTAACCCTTTCCCTCATATAGATGCTTTCTGACGCCTCTGCAGCAGACGGCTTTTTGAAAACATAGTGACAAAAGAAGAAATTGCACAAAACGTGCAATTTCTCCTTTTGCCACAATGTTTTCCACTTTTTGTCATAGGTTATCCATTCAATTATGGAGATTTTCTATGTTTTGACAAAATACGTTCAAAGTCGTCTGCTGCAGAATTGTCGTATGAGGGAAAGGGTTAAATACTGAAAAGAGTCACTAATGATGTTTACAAAAGTCTTCTGCTGCAGAGGCCTCAGAAAGTGTTTGTATGTGGGAAAGGAGTCGATGCCTAGATAACGAGGAGTAAGCAGGTCTTTGTCCCACAATATGTGGAAAAGCAGCCAATTGCTTGGAAAATATAATGTTGTGTGGAGTACTGGTGTGAGCGAATCAGGAAACATATAAGTAAGTGAACTGGCTGTCGTGATACGTTTTTGTCTGTACTTGTACAAAGTCTGCTTCAGATTAGTTGTATGTTGGAAAGGGTTAAAAGAGACTGTTGATGACACAATAAGGAGACAAAGGGTGAATAAAATAGTTTGAAAATTTAATTCTCAAGTGTCAGATTTTCCGTTTTTGTCCCATTGTCATGTAAATTTTGGTGAGTAATATAATAGACAGCATATCAGTCCAAGGTTTTCATAACGGAAAGATAGTTAGTGGCCTAGTGTGATTGCCTACACATATCATGCATTAAATATAAGGTCAGGCCGTTTCAGTAATTTAATACAATTTGGTTTTTATTGATGTTCCAAAAAAATAAAACCGAGAAAGAGACCGACTCGACTCATAACAGACAACACCCATTTTAAATTATCTTCAATTATTCAAAGGATTTTTCCAGGCAGAAAATTGCCTCGACTTGATCAGATCCAAGAATTACATATTTATAATAGTGTGGAGGTAGAGTCGATTTGAAGTGCTATAGTGACACTGCGTACAACAAGATGAGCATTGTCCGGCCATTTGGGCACTTATATATAACCCTAATACCCTCATATAGACGCTTTCTAATGCTTCTACAGCAGGAAGCTTTTTGAAAACATGGTGACAAAAGAATTTTTTTTTCAAAACGAGCAATTTCTCCTTTTGCCTCCATATGTTTTTAACTCTATTCAATTATTGTGCTTTCATTTAAATGGATTTTCTGTGTTTTTGCCTAGATGTTTTCAAATTCGTCTGCTTTAGATTTGTTGTATGTGGGAAAGGGTTAATGACACTCCATCAGGGGATCACATAAATGTAAACTATAGATGGTTGTTTATTGAACAAAACCATATGTCTCCCCCATGGCAGTTTGTCAGTTTTGTTTGATTGGGATTTTCAACATTATTTCAGTTAGATCACGGTGACAGTTCACTTATTCATGTTCCCTGGGTTGTAAAGCAATACTAAGCTAAGAAATAAGCGTTGACCGCCTCATCTGAGTATCGAACCCAGGACGCCCGTTTCAAAAACCCCAACACTTACCACTCACCCAGGGTGGATAATCCCCAGTTTGTCAGTAATTGTAATGAAGGATGTTGAATATGATGAGCAGATTCCAAAGGTTATAGAGCTGACATGATTTGTAATGGACACAGACTGATAGATTGTTGATTGGACAAACAAACAGACAGGCATACAGACAAACAGACAGACATACAGACACAGCATTCACTCATCATGTTGTTTCAAAATCTTTCAAGCCGTTTGAACTTTAAATGTGACCTTGACCTTGAATAAATATTGTTTAAACCAACTTTTTAAAATACATATTTTATGAATAGCCTAGGTACCGAGGATGTTGTTACTTGATGATCTGAGAGTTGGTAATGGAGCTAGTGTTCACACATTTTTTGAAACATTGTGGCAAAAGAAGAAATTGCTAATAATGAGCAATTTCTACTTTTGCCTCAACGTTTACAATTCAATAAAATAATAATATTTTCCCTTGTAGAGATTTTCCATATTTTTTTGGCCAACATGTTTTGCATTTTGATCCAGATTTAAAGCAATGTCTTGTTTTGATTATTTCTCCTTGGCCATAATGTTTTTCCCTCATACGACAATTCTGCAGCAGACGAGTTTGACAGTATTTTGTCAAAAAATAGAAAATCTCCATAATTGAATGGATAACCTATGACAAAAAGTGGAAAACATTGTGGCAAAAGGAGAAATTGCATGTTTTGTGCAATTTCTTCTTTTGTCATTATGTATTCAAAAAGCCGTCTGCTGCAGAGGCATTAGAAAGCGTCTATATGAGGGAAAGGGTTAAGAGTTTCTTTCTCAATGTGCAAATAAATCTACCATCATCCGTCTGTATCATTGAAAGGATTGACTGCTGGAATCTATATCACCAGTCTTTCCCTAATATTGACGCCTACTGACAGATGCCTCTACAGCAGAAAACATGGCCACAAAAGAAGAAATTGCTCAAAACAGGGCAATTTCTCCTTTTGTCACCATGTTTCCAACTCTATTCAATTATTGTACTTTCAATTGAAGTGAATTTTCCATTTTTAAAGTCGTCTGCTGCAGATTTGTTGTAAGCGGGAAAGGATTAAAGTCGTAACTGTAAAGTTAACCCTTTCCGTCATATAGATGCTTTCTAACGCCTCTGCAGCAGGCGGCTTTTAGAAAACATAGTTACAAAAGAAGAAATTGCTCAAAACAAGCAATTTCTCCTTTGGACACAATGTTTTCCACTTTTAGTCATAGGTTATCAATTCAAGAGATTTTCTATTTTTTGACAAAATATGTTCAAAGTCTTCTGTTGCAGAATTGTCGTATGTGGGAAAGGGTTAATACAGAATTGTTTTTATGTGTCATCAATTGACAGGGTCATTTAAAAGTATAACCTTTAGTCAATATCAATTGTTGTACATATCATAAAAACAGTATCATTAGTCTACAATTACAAAAGGTTTGGATTTTTTTTACATATATAGTTTAAATTATAATACAAAATACGTCATTAGATTATCTTAAAAACTCTTCCGTATTAAAGTTATGATAATCCCCGCTTACCCATTTCCGATGTGCAGAAGCATTTTGATACATTTGCAGCAGTCACTTTTTGAAAACATTCTGAGAAAAAGGGAAATTGCACATGATGAATAATTTCTCTATTTGCATTAAGTCTTTTATTTAAATTTTATAATCTAATGTTCTTTTTTTTACATTTTCCAATAATTCTGTCTAAGTGTTTGTAATCTCGGCTCTTGCAAATTTATTGATTATAGAAAAGGGTTGAGCAGCAATTTCATTTTCCAGCTACCTAAATGTTTTAAGAACATATATTTGTAATGTAACACAAGTTCAGAGACAATTTAATTAATCTGTAACACAAAACAATAATTGAGGTAAACTCCAGGTTAGTTTGGCATTGTGTCCAACAGTAAGATATCACTTATTATGTCAAATAATCAGATTAGCTTCTTTTACTTTCTAACGTGGGTGTATTAGTGCCCTGTGTATTTTTTACCTTTTCCAATTTGCACACATTTTTTGAAACATCTGCAGGAGATTACTTTGTGGCAAAAAAAGAAATTTTAATAATAAAACCCTTATTAATGAATATTTTTCATGTTATTGTCAAAATATTTGCCAAGTCTAATGCTGCAGATTTGTTGTATGTGGGAAAGGGTTAATTTCCCTCATATATAGCTGCTTTCTGACGCCTCTGCAGTAGACAGCTTTTTGAAAACATGCTGTGACAAAAAAAAGAAATTCAGTCATAGGTTATCCATTTAATTATAGAGATTTTCTATTTTTTGACAAAATATGTTCAAAGTCGTCTACTGCAAAATTGTCATATGAGGGAAGGGGTTAAATCAATGAGGCAAGTCTATGGAAAATTTGATTATTGAATATGATTTAATCGAGTCGAAAACATAATGTGGCAAAATGAGAAATTGGTTGTTATCCCTTTCCCTCGTACGACAATTTTGCGGCAGACGACTTTGAACTTATTTTGTCAAAAATTAGAAAATCTCTATAATTGAACGGATAACCTATGACTAAAAGTGGAAAACATTGTGTCAAAAGGAGAAATTGCTCGTTTTGAGCAATTTATTCTTTTGTCACTATGTTTTCAAAAAGCTGTCTGCTGCAGAGGCGTCAGAAAGCGTCTATATGAGGGAAAGGGTTAATGTGTCTGCATGTGGGAAAGGGTTTATTACAAAAACAGGCATGTTGACATTCCGGGAAATATTACATCTGTTCAAAAATCTCATAGCCATTATCCCTTACCCTGAAATATCTAGAATTTGTCAGTTTTACAAATTGATTGATTGATTGTTTGGTGTTTGTAACGCCGCTCTCAACAATATTTCAATTATTATTTCACAACGTTTCCTGGGTAAGTTACAAGTACTACTGGCCCATTCATTTATCCTGACACCAGCAAGTCGGCCGACTCAGCCGTAATACTAACCCCGCAACCCTGAGCATCGAGAAGGGAAGCCATAATACTACAATTGTTTAACCCTTTCCCTCATATAGACGCTTTCTGATGCATCTGCACCAGATAGCTTTTTGAAAACATAGTGACAAAAGGAGAAATTGCTCAGAACGAGCGATTTCTCCATTTGCCACAATGTTTTCCACTTTTAGTCAAAGGTTATCCATTCAATTATAGAGATATTCTATTTTTTGACAAAATATGTTCAAAGTCGGCTGCTGCAGAATTGTCGTATGAGGAAAAGGGTTAAGTCTTGGTATGACTCAGTCGGGGATTGAACAATTTTTATACCAGTTCATCGACATGTTTGGATGATAAGACATACATAGCTGAAAAACAGCTGATGGAAAGACATGTATCAGATGGAAAGAGTATAATTCAGTGCCGATATTCACTCTACCCCTTTCCCATATGCAACAAATCTGCAGCAGATAACTTGTGACAAAAGGGACTCAGAACTGTTGCTCATCCATGTCTATTCACTTATCAAACTAAACATTTATAGAGATTTTTCCCTGTTTTTGCATAGCTGTTATTTATTGAAGTTGTCTGCTGTAAATTTGTTGTATATTGGAAAGGGTTGATTGAAGATTGATGGATAAATTTATTGACAAATTGTTTTCAGTTTTGATAGGTTTTCATGCAATCAATAAAACGCATTAACTGTGCACATTTTAAAAAGATTCTATGAAAACTGTAGTCTCTCTGTACACTATATAAAGAGGTTGTTCCTTACAGTTAACCCTTTCCCACATTGAGACGCTTTTTGATGCCTTTGCTGCAGACTAATTTTGGAAACATTGTGACAAAAGGAGAAATTTCTCACAATGAGCAATTTCACCTTTTGCCACAATGTTTTCAACTTTATTCAAAAAATTCTCTTTCATTATAGAATTTCCATATTTTTGACTAAATGTTTTCAAAGTCCTCTGATACAGATTTGTTGTATGTGGGAAAGGATTAACATAGATAACATATGAATCAATTAAATAATTTACAACTATTTTCTTTGCTTGATTTTATTCACTGCCAGAAACAAATCATCAGTAAGCCGTTTGAATTATAAAATTCCCATTAAAACTGTCCCCCTAATGAGCTATTTTTACACTTTTAGCATGGATTTAAAGTTAATGAATACATTTAGCATGCGTCATGCTTTTAACCCTTTCCCACATACAATACATCTGTAGCAGACAACATCAAAAACATATTGGCATTAACATGAACATTTTACATATTTTAATTTTAGAAAGAGTTGAAAACATTGTGGCAAAAGGAGAAATTGCTCATCATGAGCAATTTCTACTTTTGCCAGAATGTTTTCAAAAATAGTCTGCTTTAACCCTTTCCCTCATACAACAATTCTGCAGCAGACGACTTTGAAAATATTTTGTCGAAAAATAGAAAATATCTATAATTGAATAGATAACCTTATGCATTGTGGCAAAAGGAGAAATTGCTCATTTTTTAATGAATTATTTTTTCTCAAAAAATAATACAGTTAATGCGATCGTGTTTGATTCCGGAAGTCACGGTTAAACTACACTTCCGCTTAGAATACACATTCGCTGCACCTAAATAGTCCTAGTATTTTTTCGATATTAAAATGACTTCTACGTGTTATTTCAATACAGTGAAGTCATAATTATACTATCGAATCATCATAGATAATCAATTTTCTAGAAAATATCAAATTAACAGTACGCGCATATATATTTCATTTGTCGGCAGGTACGTATAAGCCACGAGTATGAATTTTAGTCGAATGCCCATTCACTAGAAGTCGACCCCACGTTGTATAGAACAATGTTAATCTCACAAATATGCCACTACGCAGAGCTCAGTGAAATAGTCAGTGTGCATTTTAAACGATCGCATCACCGTTGTTTCTCCTTTTTCCAACATGATAACGATGATCAAAGGGGCTTTCTAATTATAGATCATGGTTTACATACGCGCGCATTCAGTTAGCTTAATATATATACGAAAGTAACGCTCAAACGTTGTATTAAAGTACCGTGGTGCAATGGAGAGCGTGTAGAACTACTAATCATGGACTACTTATGGACGCGACTTCGAGTCCTTATAGGAACTGTTCTTTTTTTTTTTTTTTAATTCTTATTTTATGCGATTTGTTAAACATTATAGATTTATAATAATTTATTCACTCACATGAAACATAGTTATAATATAAGCCGAAATCCTGGTGACGAAAACAAATCGAACTAACAATGTAAATCTCACAAATATGCCATGGGTGTTTTGACAGACTTTACGCAGAGCTCAGTGAAAGAGTTAGTGTGCATGTTAAACGCTCGCATCGCCGTTGAAATGCTACATTTACTAAAACTGTCAACTGATAAAAAAAAATCTCTGGACAAAAATATTAATAATAATAAAATAGACTAAATTGTGCAATAGCATGATCAATTGCATTCATAAATTAGATTTTACAAATGTTCAAAATAATTTGTTACCAGTACTTCAGTACTTTGATTCACTATGTTTTCAAAAAGCCATCTGCTGCAGAGGCGTCAGAATGTGTCTATATGAGGGAAAGGGTTAATTGCAGCAACAATATGTGAAAGTTATTAGATGAATACTGTGCTGTCTACTGCTTCACAGCCAATTTAGACATTTAATGTCATTTAGTAATCAATTAAGGAATGGAAATTTGCTTTTTCAATAGGTTCTGAGCTCTCATTGATATCAACTTTCAATGCAAGATTGAAAGGAATTATTTTTGGATGAAAAGTGTGGACTCTTTGTTCCTACAAAGAAAAGTTAAGGTCGGACGGACGACGGAAACCATGACATCCTATATACAGTCAAGCCTAGGCTTAAGACCACCTTAGATTAGTAACAAGAGGCCCATGAGGGGCTATGCTCTACTGGCATTGATCTGGCTTGTTTCAAAAGGAACCAATATGTCATCAATATTCAAATACCATCTAAGTTTGGTGAAGATCAGATAGTAAATGGAAGCTCTATTGTGTTCACAAGCTGTATTATAGCAATTTTGACAATTTCAAGGGCCATAATCCAGCCATGCATGGGTAGATCTGGCCGTTTTTTAGAAATGAACCAAACTCTCATGGATATCTAACTACTGTATAAGGTTGATTGAGATACAATAAAAAATAAGGACTGTATCATGTTAACAAGCCCTATTATAGCAATTTTGACAATTTCAAGGGCCATAATTCAGTCATGCATGGGTCGGATCTGGCTTGTTTTCGAAAGGAATCAAGCTCTCATGGATATCTAACTACTGTATAAGTTTGGTTGAGATACAATCAAAAGTGAAGACTGTATCGTGTTAACAAGCTCTTTTATAGCAATTTTGACCATTTCAAGGGCCATAATCCAGTCATGCATAGGTGGATCTGGCTGTTTTTCGAAAGGAACCAAGCTCTCATGGATATCTAACTACTGTATACGTTTGGTTGAGATACAATCAAAAGTGAAGACTTCATCGTGTTAACAAGCTCTTTTATAGCAATTTTAACCATTTCAAGGGCCATATAATCCAGTCATGCATGGGCGGATCTGTGGCTGGTTTTCGAAAGGAACCGAGCTCTCATAGATATCTAACTACTGTATAAGTTTGGTTGAGATACAATCAAAAGTGAAGACTGTATCGTGTTAACAAGCTCTTTTATAGCAATTTTGACCATTTCAAGGGCCATAATCCAGTCATGCATAGGTGGATCTGGCTGGTTTTCGAAAGGAACCGAGCTCTCATGGATATCTAACTACTGTATAAGGTTGGTTGAGATACAATCAAAAGTGAAGACTGTATCGTGTTAACAAGCTCTTTTATAGCAATTTTGACCATTTCAAGGGCCATAATCCAGTCATGCATGGGCGGATCTGGCTGGTTTTCGAAAGGAACCGAGCTCTCATGGATATCTAACTACTGTATAAGTTTGGTTGAGATACAATTAAAAGTGAAGACTGTATCGTGTTAACAAGAAATTGTTTACACACGCACGCACGGACGACGGACAAATCGCCACGACATAAGCCCTTCTGGCCTTTGGCCAGTAGTAGTGTTGGGCCATCGGTTCCATTTTTACAATCGATTATCGGTTACAATCGCTTTGCCTCATTCGATTAGACATCGATTATATAATCGATTCATACAGTATTGTATTTAACAAGCCTCATTGAATGTTTGCAATGCTTAAATTCTTAATATTTATGTTTGATAAAAAATATACAGGCCTTTACTAGGTTGTATCATTTTATTGCCAGAAAGCACTTTGTTTCGATCTCAAGTTGTTGTATTTACATGCTAGCAGTGTTCAGGACCCACCACTTTTTCAAACTGGGGGTTTTTGGTACCCCCAACTAACTGATATTTTTTATAAAGTGGGGGTTTTCTGAAAAAAGTGGGGGTGCCATTTTTGTTTACATGTAAGGTCGGTGAGAACGAAGTGAAAATTATAATAAACACACATAATCATATCACAATTATATTTTTATTTTATTTCTATGTACATATCAATAAATGACAGTTTAATTGCTAAAAAGAGTTGAAACAAATGAGCAATTTATCTTTTTGTTATTGTGTTTTATAATTGGAAACAGGAATCTAGAGTATCATTCTTTTTGCTAGGATCGAATGTTTTGAAAACTTATATGAATGTTGATATATCAATCATACAAGCAGCCCTGTTTCAGCGACTGACCTAAATCGGTGACCTTGGTTTTTTTTATATGCTCTTTAATTTGAAGAGTTCTGTGGAATCAATGTTTTTTGGGTCTCAAGTGTAACATATAAATACAGAAATTATTTTTTGGATAGGTCACAGTCCTTTTTATCATGTAGTGGGTGTGCTTTAAGTGCAAAAACATCCATTTATGCTATCTCCGTTGTGAAATACAACTTGGGAAAACCTAAAATATACACGTGACCATTCCAGCCAATCGTATTTGCCATATGTAAATCAAAACAAATTTTAGACTTCCAAAAGCCCAAATGTATGCAGTAAACGTCATCAATATTGGGGCCGTTGAATAGGCATGCGCACAAGACATGTATCGCTTGTAAACTTCCGCTAATATTGCAAAACTGAAAGCACTCGGTAAATCTTGAAAACCCACTGCAATTACCGCGATTTGTCAAAGAAATAACCCTGTTAAAGATCGACGATTAGAAATGCGTATTATTCGGCCCAAAAATATAATGGTGCCTGAAATCTCACCTCGCAATTTCGAACCCTGTAAAAGTGTATCGCATGGATGAATATATGAGAATTGCTTTGCTGTGTAGTAGATTTCCAAATAAGGAGATGTTTACTACAGCTTCAAGAAAGCGCGCGAAAAAAATCACGTGATCTGTATTCCCTGCGAAAATATCACGTGGTGTTATTTCTTCAAGTAGAAAGCGACTCCATTGGATGAAGCTCTCCTTTTAACTGTCTCGCGAGATTACAAATTAGCAAAGTAACAAATACATACCGATCACGTGGTCAACATACTAGCTACAGTATTTTTGTGAGTTATTTATAGAAAGGTCTACACATCCAAGTTTATTTTTCATTCTTTCTCATCATTCGTATATGCATCGTTAGACTTACTTAGGAGCATTTCAGCTTATTTACTCAGTGATTTTCTGTGCGCGACAGTCACGTATGCTCTCTGATTGATTAAAAATTACTTGCGTGACTTTTGAAATCTGTTAAAAACGCACAGATGTACGTGAATGGAACTGTCTGAGCCTAGCCCACCAAGTATGAGTTTTCAAACATGACTGCTAGAGTAATCTCTTTGTGGAAGCGAGTATTAATCAAACATAAATGAAGCAAAAAAGGTGAACCGATTGATAATCGATTGTGGTAAATTGCAATCGATTATCGCCAACGTGATGCATATCCGATCAACTTTCGATTATAATCGATCATCGTCCCAACACTAGCCAGTAGAGCTAAAAACCACAATCTTTTTTTCCCAATTACTCTTTTTCTGACCCTGCAATTAAAGACCAACTGTGAACAAAGACCAGAAGGTTGCCTTCTCATGGGTGGTCTTTACACACAGGTTCCACTGTATTCATATTGTTCCAATATTATATCGTGATTATTTGTATTTTTTCCTTTGTTTTCGTTTCTGTTTTGCAGAAGTATGGACGTTTTAATGCAATATCTATTAATTAATTAAATGGGAATTAAAATAGGCAATTCAATTCTCAGCGCTGCTTCAAATTTTTTCAAAGCTTCAGATTGGGTGTCTCACTAAGATAGAGATAATGTCTCAGATTCCACAGAAATACACATCAAGAAAGTTTTCAGCAATACCACAGAAAAAATGAAAGTAATTATCTCGCATAGCAATCAGTGAACTCAGAGAGGTGCATTTCGAATGTCTTCCCTTCTCTACATCTGCTATTGTGTGTATGCTCATTATTGTATGAATATTTAAAATCTTTCTGAAATGCCCATTTTGACGCATTTGCAAATGACAACTTTTGAAAATAGTGTGGCAAAAGAAATGGCTCATATTTTGATTTTGGTTTTATTGCTCTTCTGCGGCAGATTTGTTTCATGTGGGAAAGGGTTAAGTATTTCCCTCATATAGATGTTTCTGATGCCTCTGCAGCAGACAGCTTTTTGAAAACATAGTGACAAAAGAAGAAATTGCTCAAAACAAGCAATTTCTCCTTTTGCCACAATGTTTTCCACTATCAGTCATAGGTTATCAAATAAATTATAGATATATTCCATTTTTTGACAAAATATGTTAAGTCATCTGCTGTAGATTTGTTGCATGTAGGAAAGGATTAAGTCATTTAGAACAAATATAAAGAACAGTCTGGTTATATAGACAAGCGAAACAGTTGCCAGACATGCAAGTTCTCTCGAACCCATTTCCCGCATACGATAAATCTGCAGCAGACGATTTGGTGAACATCTAAACAAAAATATGGAAAAAAGTGTAGTTATTGAATAGAGTTAACATCATTGTGACAAAAGTCATCTACTCCAGGTGGGTCAGAATACATCTCCAAGTGGGAAAGGGATAACTCGCTTCACGGTCAGTCATTTTAACCCTTTCTCACATACAGCCGCTTTTTGATGCCTTTCCAGCAGACGACTTTTGAAACAAATGGAGAATAAATACAAACCGACAGTTGTTCTCAAATAATCTTCCGATTATCATCATTTACAAAAAACAATAATGGCACTTTGTGTGACAAGGGTTCCTATATAGGTTAACCCTTTCCCTCATACGACAATTCTGCAGCAGACGACTTTGAACGTATTTTGTTAAAACATAGAAAATCGCCATAATTGAATGGATAACCAGTATGACGAAAAGTGGAAAACATTGTGGCAAAAGGAGAAATTGCACATTTTGTTTTCAAAAATCTGTCTGCTGCAGAGGCGTCAGAAAGCATCTATATGAGGGAAAGGTTTAACAGAACTTGAGAAACATAACAATCATTTTGCAATTTGTATAAACTGATTCTTCTCTTTTTGTATTTTATTGCCTTCAAGTAGGATATACCTCTGGCATGCCAAAAGATGTATCTCAGTATAAAGAGAAATTCCTTTCCCTTATTCTGAAAATTACAGCTTTATATCACAGCTCTAGAAAAGGGGCATTTATCATGTACTAAAAATCCTTATTAGACACTCAAACCCTATGTTGTGGGTACTCAAAAGAATTGTCTCATTGAGACAAGCCTTTTGAGTATCCATAACATAAGATATGGTTGAAAAATAAGGGAAATATCGTGGGGAAAAGACCAGTTTACTCCCCCTTATCTAGTCGTCTGCTTAATGTTTTGGCAGCAGCCGACATAATACTTTCAATTGTCAGGGATTTTTGTATTTTTCCCACCTCAAGCCTGGTTAGTAATTGGAAAATTGCAAGTATGGATAATGTCAGGTAATCATTGGCTTAACCCTTTCCCTCATATAGACGCTTTCTGGCACCTCTGCAGCAGATGGCTTTTTGAAAAAAATAAGAGACAAAAGAAGAAATTGCTCAAAACAAGCAATTTCTCCTTTTGACACAATGTTTTCCACTTTTAGTCATAGGTCATCCATTCAATTATAGAGATTTTCTATTTTTTGACAAAATAGGAACAAAGTCGTCTGCTGCAGAATTGTCGTTTGAGGGAAAGGGTAAACAAGAATAATTAAGCCTCTCAAAGATACAGAATACTTAACCTCTAATCCTTACAGCAGCAGTTCTCTTTCAAAAAATATTGTGGGAAAAGCAGAAATTACTCAAAGTAAGTAAATTGATATTTTTTACAGAGCAATGTCTTTTCAACTCTTAATTTCATCATTAAAATGCTTCCATCTTACAATAGTTACTCGTGTGTTTTTAATAACCCATTCCAAAATACAACAAATCTGATGCAGATTATGAGCAATTTCTTCTTTTGACACAAATTGTTTTCAAGTCGTCTGCTGCAGATATACATTCTGTCAGGATCAGGTTAGTTTTGTCAAGTACAGAATTCCAGAGCTTGGCGTGAAACAGTTGTAACTAAAAACCTATGGATTAGGGGCAATTTTGACCCTTTTGTAAATTTCCATTGTTTACCAAGAAAAATTATTTAATGGTTATAAAGACTTTATGGCGAGGTAATTAACCTTGGTAAAAAAAAAAACCAATTTTAGTTACAACTGATTCACGCCAAGCCCTTGATTAATGTTGGCCACAATGTTTTCATCTTTATTTAACAATTAAGCTATCTTTTATGGAGATTTTTCAGGTTTTTGTTACTACATGTATGTTTCAAAGTTGTCTGCTGCAGATCTGTTGTATGTGGGAAAGGGCCTTGAATGTTCATTATGTGAAAACTATAAAGACCAGTTTTGATATAAGAATCCTTTTTTAAATGACAGGTTCTTTTCTGAAGATTCCTACATTCCAAGATTCAATAAAAACAGTTACACAAGAATAAAATCACTGGGAACTAGGTCAAAATTGAATTCAATTATACATTTGTTTATTTATATGACTCTCATCTTATTTTAATGAGCCTCATCTAGCTGTGAGTAATGAAATCTTGGATGAATCCCATTGAAAGAACTAGAACTGTAGCCCCATTTGTTTAATGGGAATTTACCTTTGTGTGATCCTGTTACACTTCATGCTCAGGTGTACTAAACAGTTTTTAACCCTTCCCCTCATATAGACGCTTTCTGACGCCTCTGCAGCAGACGGCTTTTTGAAAACAGTGACAAAAGAAGAAATTGCTCAAAACGAGCAATTTCTCCTTTTGCCACATTGTTTTCCACTTTTAGTCATAGGTTATCCATCCAATTATAGAGATTTTCTATGTTTTGACAAAATAGGTTCAAAGCCGTCTGCTGCAGAATTGTCGTATGAGGGAAAGGGTTAACTGAATTGGCATAAATAAGGGGTATATCAGTCAAGTACTATCCTGAGTCTCACTCAGATCAAGGCCACCATTTTTACATCAATATCAATATATCTATATAAAAATGTAACCCTTTTCAACATACAACAAATTTGCAGCAGAAAAACATATATACGTAACAATATAGAAATTCTCTGTAAATGAAAGCGTAATTAAGAACTAAAGTGGTATATATTGTGGCAACAGGAGAAATTTCTCAAAATGTTTTCAACTTTTAGTGTGCAGAAGAGCGAACGTGAACGCTTGTCGAAAAAAAGGCATTACTGAATTATTTATTATTGAGTTATGTGACTTAAATGGTAGAGAGGAAAGAGTGAACCAAGTTTAATACGAAACTGTTGAACGTTTTTTAGTTATGAGGTAAGGTTAAAGTTTTGTGACAACACAGACCCTGAGACGCCCCCGCCAAGGATCATCACAATTCCTGACCTTTTTTCCTCGAAAAACCGGCGAGCTTAATATCGTCTTTTGCATTTGAAAGTGGGAAAGGATTAAATCTAAAACATTGACCCCTATTGTTTCAGCTCTGTTAGAACAAATTTTGAAGTCTAGACAACAAATACATTTTTTTTTTTATGAAGTTATCTGTTTTGTAAACATCAAAGGACAAAAATTAAAATTGGGAAGCATAATTACTTATACATAACAGAAACACTTATTGTAAATAATGAAATATTGCTAATGTTTTCCCATAATTTAACCCTTTCCAACATATAGACGCTTTTTGACGCCTCTGCAGCAGACGGCTTTTTGAAAACATAGTGACAAAAGAAGGAATTGCTCAAGCAATTTCTCCTTTTGCCACAATGTTTTCCACTTTTAGTCATAGTTTATCCATTCAATTATATAGATATTATATTTTTTGACAAAATATATTCAAAGTCAACCGCTGCAGAAAATCTCCATAATTGAATGGATAACCTATGACAAAAAGTGGAAAACATTGTGGCAAAAGGAGAAATTGCACGTTTTGTGCAATTTCTTCTTTTGTCACTATGTTTTCAAAAAGCCGTCTGCTGCAGAGGCGTCAGAAAGCGTCTATATGAGGGAAAGGATTAATAAATGATTTTCTGATATTTTGCCTGAATATTTTAACATGCTCTGCGGCAGATTCGTTGTATGTGGGAAAGTGTTAGATTCATTACAATTTTATTGTATCATCTTGGTTTCATTTCAACATTTTGATCTCACATCTTTATTGTATTTTTATTTCATGCAAAAGGCATTAGGGTAGATTCTTAACCATTTCCCACTTGCAGACACATCTGTAACAGATGACTATTGAAATCATCATGGCAAAAGGGGAATATCTCTCATTATGAGCAATTTCTCCTTTTTCCACAATGCGTTTGACTCTATTCAACATTTAGACCTTCGATTATAGAGATTTTCTATATTTTTGCCTTGATGTTTTCAAATGAGTCTACAGCGGCAGATTTAATAGTTTTGGAAAAGGGTTATATGCAGAAGATACAAATCAAAATTGATCTCTTTCAAGAAGGAAATTTTAATCCTTTCCCATTTGCACAAAACTTTTAAAAACATTGTTGCAAAAGAAGAAATTACTCATTATGAGCCATTTCTCTTTTTGGCACAATGTTTTCACTCTTTCAAAAATTAATTTTCATTTATAGATCGAGGTTAATTTTCCATAATTTAATGCAGAATGGTTTCAAGTCTCAGCTGCTTATATTTTGTATGTGGCAAAGAGTTAATTAACCCTTTCCCACAAACAACAGATCTGTATAAACCAACTTTGAAACCATTTATATAAACATATGGAAACAATCTATAAATGCAACTACAATTATTTAATAATGATGTAGCTATTGTGGCAAATGGAGAAATTGTTCATCGAGAGCAATTTCTCTTTTCGTCATAATGTGTTTTCATAATTCGTCTGCAGCAGAGGCATCAAAAGGCGTCTGTATGTGGGAAAGGGTTGAAGGAGTGCAATTTTCAGAACACAAGCAAAGAGGCAAGCAAACAATGTTTATGCTCTGTAAACATTGTATATGCCCTGTTTATGTCAATTACAATTCCTTTAGACCAACCCTCACAGTACAGGTGCAATATGATGAAATAGTTTCTGACAGACAATACAACTACCTGAGCTCCATGATCAGAACTGCTGCTCCCTTCATTTCCCTAGGCAGCTGACATTTTGTATATATATAGTAAACAAGATGTGTTTGTGAAACACTGATGCCCCCGAATGGCAACATCTAGGTCAAAGGTCAAGGTCGCAAGGTCAAATATTTTGGTACTGACAGAAAGGTCATGTCACAAGGAATACACATGTGAAATATGGTAGCCGTACCTGTTATGGTTCAAAAGTAGTGGTCAAGGTTAAAGTTTTTATCGGCAGATGGGGCATCTAGGTCAAAGGTCAAGGTCGCAAGGTCAAAAATTTTGGTACTGACAGAAAGGTCATGTCACAAGGAATACACATGTGAAATATGCCAACCAGTTTCTTTTATTCTACTAATCAGGGCAACGCTAATAATCTTTAACCCTTTCCCTCATACGACAATTAAGCAGCAGACGACTTTGAACGTATTTTGTCAAAACATAGAAAATCTCCATAATTGAATGGATAACCCATGACAAAAAGTGGAAAAACATTGTGGCAAAAGGAGAAATTGCACGTTTTGTGCAATTTCTTCTTTTGTCACTATGTTTTCAAAAAGCCGTCTGCTGCAGAGGCATCAGAAAGCGTCTATATGAGGGAAAGGGTTAACTATATATATTATATTTGTTTAATTTGGGTTTTACACTATTTTTAACATTATTTCAAAGCGATAGTTCACTTTATATATTCATGATCCCTGGGTAAACAAACCAGTACTAGGCTACTGTAAATGTGCCTTTCCACCATTACCGCCAGGTTACAAATCCCCAAAGGTTACAAATCCCCAATGAAAACCACTCGGCCATGCCAGATTCCAACATGTGACAAGAGGTATAAAACCTGAGCAGATCTATTCCACGTTTTCTTTCTTGGGGAAAGTTTATAAATTTATTCCTTCATAGATCCAACCTGTGTCAAAAACATTTTG
Source organism: Serripes groenlandicus (assembly GCA_031761405.1). NCBI lineage: Eukaryota > Metazoa > Mollusca > Bivalvia > Cardiida > Cardiidae > Serripes > Serripes groenlandicus. Next base: position 180,419,766 of record JASEVX010000001.1, on the reverse strand, counting down.
AAAACATCAAGGTAAAATTACGGAATATCTTTCTTACTGAAAGTATACTTTTTAAATTACTGAAAATCTTTCTTGCTGAAAGTATAGTTATAAAAAGAGTTGTAAAGTGGCAAACAAGAGAAATTGCCAATCCTGCGTAATTCATTCTTTTGTCATAATGTTTTCAAAAGTCCTCTTCTGCAGGTGCTTCAAAATGTGTCTGCATGTGGAAAAAGGTTTAAATGTATCATCATCATGAACGCTATCTGATCATACATGCCTTTCCTACCTGCACACACATCATGACGCATCTGCAGCAGAAGACTTTCAAAAACATATTGGCAAAAAATAACAAATTGCTAATAATGATTGAGCAATTTTCTACTTTTGCCACAATTTTTTAAACTCATCAATAATTAAGCTTTTTAAGAGATGCTAAATATATATTTGACCAGATGTTTTCAGTTGTCTGCTGCAGATTTGTTGAATGTGTTATAATGAGCAACTTCTCCTTTTGTCAAACTGTTTTCAACTCTTAGTCCATAGTTATTTATTGACTAGTGTTTTACGCCGCTTTCAACAATTTTTTCAGTTATATCATGGCGTTCCCCGGTAGTTACCAGTATTACTGGTCCATTTATCCTGACACCAGCCAGTCAGTCATAATGCTAACCCTGCAACCCTGAGCACCAAGGAGGACAGCCACTACTACCAAGTTTTTGGTATGACCCAGCTGGGGATCGAATCCAGTAATGCTTTAATTTAAAGAGATTTTACATATTTTTGCCAATATATTATCAAAGTAAGTCGTCTACTGCAGATTTGTTGTATATGAGAAAGGGTTAAATTGTCCATACTTTGTTAAAGTATTTATTTACATATATATTCGTTTTGAAGTGTTTAAAAATTGTATGTGTTGGATTGAATCAAATCAAATAGCGAGCAAAATCAAACAGAATGTATAACAAAAATTTGATAATGGTAACATTATCATAAGCTTTATCTACAGTATAAAACACAAACATATATGCATATTGTATTAAAAGTGTTTAAGTGGTATTATTGAAAAAAAGTGCTCACAAGCTCATCTCCTCTTTCTGATATGGTTAAGTTGACATTCACGCCTGATTGGTCCTCACTCGTTATTTATATGTTTTGATCATGCAAATATATGTGAGTTTTATCTATAGTATCAATATCAAATACTTCTGAATTATTTATAAACCTTTACCCTTTGATATAAATCTGGCTAAATGGCGACAAATATTAACCTTTTCCCATATTCAGACGACTTTTGAAAACATTGCGCATACTGAGCAATTTCTCCTTTTGCCACAATGTTTACAACTCTTACTAATAAATAAGGTCTCATTTACAGAATTGTTTTTGCCTTTATGATTTTGAAGATTTATTGGATGTAGGAAAGGGTTGGAATCAGAAAATAATGTTGAAGCAGTACAGTGAATGATTTCAACACGGCTATCTTTTAACTTCTTAATTGTTTTTCTTCCAGACAAAATATTTAACTAACAGGGTATAATGTTAAATAGTAGCCATTTAAATAGAGTTAAAATCTAATTACCGAAAAACTCTCGTTAAGCAGTTTTTCACCACCTTACATTCATAAAAACAGTTTAATATCTACAACGTAATGATCCAATTTTATCATCTATGAGATAAAGTGGTTTAACAACAGTAACCCAAAAATCTTACCTGCTATTAACACAGCCAATATACCGATCTAATAAAATCTATACATACAACTAACTCTCTGAATATTTTAAACAGTTGAGGTAATTCCAAAAGTATTTAATCCCTCCCTTACTGCTTTAACTGTTCACCAATATTCTACCTATGTACATCTATCTTTAGAGCAAAGAAAAAAATAAATCGGCAGTTATATATATATATATACACCATGTACAAACAGTCAAAGGAAAATAATCGATACAATCTAGTCACTCTCTTTTCTACGCGAATCTAGTGAATGTAGCAAATCTCACGGACCGGTGAGACAGAGGAAGAGTGGAGATTATTGAAAACTAATCTACCGGGTCAGCCATTATTCCCTCCCAACTGATCACACCTCGCAATGAAAGCAGAAATGAGGCTGTCAGAACCGTTAATAACCATGTATCCAATTAGATATGATCTCTCTCATTTTACCTATTTATCCCTTTAACCCCACATGTTCATGTAATCAACTCTTCCATGTTTATGTCTGGATCAGCGCATGGTATGTTGTGGTTGTTTGGAAAGAGTTGTTTTTAAAAATCTCCTTGGAAAAATATTATAACATCAATAGTCAATTTGAAAGTACTTTTTTGATACATAGAGTTGAAATCTTGTGGGAAAAGGAGAAATTAAACAGTGTTTTCAAAAAGTTGTCTTCTTCATCATAACATGATGATATCAAAAGTGTTCTGCGTCAAGGAAACAGTTTACTAGAACTGTGCGAGTGAACTCCCCCTCCCCCTCATGCACATTCTCAGGCATAGTTCTTCAATTGTGTAAAGTTTCATCAAAATCCATCTAGTGGATTAGGAGGAGTTGCCCTTACAACACTATTACCACTTATTGCAATATCTAGGAAGCTCAAACTTCAATTATGTCACTGACCATAACAAGCACCAGGATAATCTTCCTTCATGCACACCCACAGGTATAGTTCTTCAATTGTGTAAAGTTTCATCAAAATCCATCTAGTGGATTAGGAGGAGTTGGCCTAACAAGACTATGACCACTTATCCCAATATCTAGGAAGCTTAAACTTCAATTATGTCACTGACCATAACTAGCACCAGGATTATCTTCCCTCATGCACATAGATTTATACTTCCACATGATGCAGTATTTAAATTATTTTAAGTTCAACAATCTCCCCAGTTATGATTTAAGACCAGAATTATCTCTCTTCATGCATATCCCCAGGTTTTGTTCATTAACTGTGTCAACCCTTTCCCACATACAGACGCTTTCCTGAGACAGGAGGTGGGGCATATTGACTGATGGAGCAGTTTAAGTGGAGCTTTCAATCACAATACCTTTCGATTAATCCTATGTTGTAGGATACATCTCATCTGTATGAACAAGAAATGCTTATTATGTGGCACTCTGGTAGCAAGGCAATTACATCAGGGTTTAATCCTTTCCCTCATACGACAATTCTGCAGCAGACAACTTTGAACTTATTTTGTCAAAACATAGAAAATCTCCATATTGAATGGATAACCTATGACAAAAAGTGGAAAACATTGTGGCAAAAGGAGAAATTGCACGTTTTGTGCAATTTCTTCTTTTGTCACTGTTTTCAAAAAGCTGTCTGCTGCAGAGGCGTCAGAAAGCGTCTATATGAGGGAAAGGGTTAAATACCATCTTTAGCAGTATTTAATTTTCTAGGTAATTTTAACTTTCACTGAAACCTGTGTATCAGTGCCAAGGTGGTTTGCAACCTTACATTATAAGAGTGATATAGGGCAAGGAAAATGTTATTAGGCTCCCATGATCAGACTATTGCGGTCGAAAAGTTTTCAATGGATGTTGACCAGTATGACAGCCGCCCAAAAAAAAGTGTGTGCACTGTAAAATAGTCCACCAATTCTTATTGAATACCCAAAAAACAGCAAATGCTATGTTGTGTATATAACTTTGTAATTACGCAGTTCCTGTTGAAAACATGCTCCTGGTTTTTGTTATGGTGTTAATGGACAGTAACTAGCCATTCTGCCAATCTAAATGATAAATTGGGTTGTTTCCAAAACTTGTACATTATACAAATCAATATACGGACAACAACATCACACAGACGTGGTCAAAATGTTTTGAGAACAGATTTACACTTGAGGTTTTCATCAGGTGTCTAGTTTGTATGGTGTTTTACACCACTTTCAACAATGTTCAGCTATATCACGGTGTTCCCCGAGTAAATTACCAGTACAACTGGTCCATGTATCCCGACACCGTCAAGTCAGTCATAATGCTTACCCCACACACATGAGCGCCAAGGAAGGAGAGCCAATTCACAATCATTTTTAAAGTATTTTGTAATACTGGGCGGGGGATTGAACCCGTAACCGAGGAGGTCTATCAGGTGCCTTTATTAGGTTCAACAGCTTGGCCTTTTCCTCCACAATATCTCTATTATTACTACACTAAGTCCTATGTTATTGGTACTCAGGTGAGACGATTGTATTGAGTACATGTACCAACAATATAGGGTTTAACCCTTTCCCACATACAGCAATTCTGCAGCAGACGACTTTGAAAACAGTTATTCAAAAATATGGAAAATCTCTATAAATGAAAGAACAATTATTGAAAAAAAAAGGTTGAAAACATTGTGACAAAAGGAGAAATAGCTCGGTTTTGCCACAATGTTTTCAAAAGATTTTAAACGTCATCCGACTCAAAGGGGTCAGAAAGCGTCTGTATGTGGGAAAGAGTTAAGTGTTGAATAAAAATTTAAATACGTGAATTACAGACACCTTAATCAAAATCAAAGACAAGTATAAATTGGTTTAACTTACAGACATTACATTTTCATAACCCTTTCCCACTGGCAACTTTTGAAAAACATAAATACAAAATTAATGTAGATATTGATCATGATGAGCAATTTCTCCTTTTGCCAAAAACATTTCCAACTCTGTTCTTTCCAACTCTGTTCAATACTTGCACTTTCCATTTTAGAGATTTTCCATATGTTTGTCTAGATATATTCATATTTACTTCTGCCAAATCTTGTATTTGGGAAAGGGTAAATGCAATGAATTAAATGTCTGCACTTAAAAGGGGAGTTATTGTTAAATAGAACAAAGACATTAAAGGTTTATTAGTTTATTGGCATGTAAACACTGCCTTTTGTTTGTTTAAATGGTGTTTAATGCCCCTTTCAACAATATTTCAGTTATATCACTACATTTCAAAGGTAAATTTACCTGTACTACATGTATTATATATCCTAACATCAATACATCAGTCATAATTCTATTCCTGCAACCTTGAGCTTCAAGGAGGGAAGCCATTACTACCATTCTTAAAGTCTTAGGTATGACCAGAATGGGGATTGAACCCTGCAATTTGTAAATTGCCATTTATTAGTGTTTAAATGCTCAAGCACGGTATCATTTTTTTCCAAACCCTTGCCCACATACAAAAAATCGGCAGAAGACGACTTTAAAACTAGTATAGAGTTGAAAACATTGAGGCAAAAGGATAAATAGCTCATTATGAGCAATTGCTCCATTTGCGATAATGTTTTCCAAAGTCGTCTGCTGCAGAGGTGTCAGAAAGTGTGTGTTTGTGGAGAAGGGTTAAGTGCCAACAATATGTAAATTAATGCTTTGAAAAAAGTGTAGATCATTAAACAGTCATCGTAGCTAGAGCTTGGCTGATTCTAATCCCCTGAGAAACCCCTGTAGATGCTACACATTGACAATACAAATTTCGGTGTTGCACTGCCTCATATAAGGGCGTGCAAAAGTATGCCATTTAGTGGCATGGAGCCACTACGTTAACCCTTTCCCTCATACAACAATTCTGCAGCAGACAACTTTGAACATATTTTGTCAAATAAGCCCTACTGGCATTGATCTGGCTTGTTTCAAAAGGAACCAATATGTCATCAATATTCAAATACCATCTAAGTTTGGTGAAGATCAGATAGTAAATGGAAGCTCTATTGTGTTCACAAGCTGTATTATAGCAATTTTGACAATTTCAAGGGCCATAATCCAGCCATGCATGGGTAGATCTGGCCGTTTTTTAGAAATGAACCAAACTCTCATGGATATATCTAACTACTGTATAAGTTTGATTGAGATACAATCAAAAATAAGGAATGTATCATGTTAACAAGCTCTATTATAGCAATTTTGACCATTTCAAGGGCCATAATCCAGTCATGCATGGGCAGATCTGGCTGGTTTTCGAAAGGAACCGAGCTCTCATGGATATCTAACTACTGTATAAGTTTGGTTGAGATACAATCAAAAGTGAAGACTGTATCGTGTTAACAAGCTCTTTTATAGTAATTTTGACCATTTCAAGGGCCATAATCCAGTCATGCATGGGCGGATCTATGGCTGGTTTTTGAAAGGAACCAAGCTCATGGATATCTAACTACTGTATAAGTTTGGTTGAGATACAATCAAAAGTGAAGACTGTATCGTGTTAACAAGCTCTTTTATAGTAATTTTGACCATTTCAAGGGCCATAATCCAGTCATGCATGGGCGGATCTGTGGCTGGTTTTCAAAAGGAACCGAGCTCTCATGGATATCTAATTACTGTATAAGTTTGGTTGAGATACAATCAAAAGTGAAGACTGTATTGTGTTAACAAGAAATTGTTTACGGACGGACGGACGCACGCACGCACAGACGACGGACAAATCGCCACGACATAAGCCCTTCTGGCCTTTGGCCAGTAGAGCTAAAAATAGAAAATCTCTATGATTGAATGGATAACCTATGACTAAAAGTGGAAAACATTGTGGCAAAAGGAGAAATTGCTCGTTTTGAGCAATTTCTTCTTTTGTCACTGTGTTTTCAAAAAGCCATTCGCTGCAGAGGCGTCAGAAAGCATCTATATGAGGGAAAGGGTTAACACAATAATCGAGAAATATATATAATGTGCCTCATCGTGTCATTTGTCACACATCAGTTACAAACAGTTCACAAGATGATGTGCAACCTTATCATGACCTGCCTATTGGCCACGCAGCACAGTTACATTTTATCATTAAATGGTTTCACTTTACAGTGTATAGATGAACTGTTCATGAAAGTGAATCTGTGACAAATTGTTTTAATCACTTTTAAACTACACCATGAATGAACTCAAGTTTTCATCTACCTGTGACCCACCCCCAGAAGTACTTCTCTCATTTGGTAACCAAATTGATGCCATGTTGTATACCATTTTGCACGGAAATGATAAAATCACCTGTAGCCACTTTTAACCCTCTAACACATACAACAAATATGCAGCACTGGCAGATGACTTTAAAAACATCCTGGCCATAAATATGACAAACTTCAATAAATGAGACATCTATTATTAACATATTTCATTTTATGTGGAAAAAGACTTGCACACACATCGATAAAGATCAAAAGGACACAGATTGAAAAATTCCATGACTAATTGGCAAACAGTGTTTATCGGAATGCCTTACATTTTATTTTTTTGCAGAATACCACTGAATTATTAAAGGAGAAATGGCTCATTAGGAAAACTGTTGTCTGCTGCAGATGCATCAAAATATGTGTACATGATAATAAGGGATAAAGCACTCTTGTCCAGCCTTTCAAGGGTAAATTGCTTTCATAACTAATGGGGGTGGGGGTGGGGGGAAAATAATAAATGTGAATGAATTAGTAGGTAGAGTAAATATTTATTTTATAACCTCAATGTGGGAGTGATAATATGATACATATAGATCCACCCACCCTATCACCTGTAATGTTAATTAACACTTTCTAACATATAGACGCATCCTGACACGACTTTTGAAATCACAATAATTTCCACTCTATTTAATAAAAAATACCATCATTTATAGAGATTTTCTATATTGTGAACTTGATAATTTCAAAGTCGTCTGTTGCAGTTGTGTTGTATGTTGGAAAGGGTTAACAAGCTATAATAACTTAACCCTTTCCCTCATATAGACGCTTTCTGACGCCTCTGCAGCAGACGGCTTTTTAAAAACATAGTAACAAAAGAAGAAATTGCACAAAACGTGCAATTTCTCCTTTTGTCACAATGTTTTCCACTTTTAGTCATAGGTTATCCATTCAATTATAGAGATTTTCCATTATTTGACAAAATATGTTCGAAGTCTTCTGCTGCAAAATTGTCGTATGAGGGAAAGTGTTAATACATGTACCTGAGGCTGGAAGTTAAACAGGGGAGATAATCCATGTAAAATGGAAGAGTTACAGCCTTTATAGGATGCATGTACAATGAATTATATGTCTGCTAAGTTTCAAAGCCATAAATAGATTAGGAGAAATGTTGACCTGAAGATCTGAACACAAACCTAAACTATTTTAAACTTGCCGACACATTTTGAAGCATTAGCAGCAGACAATCTTTTAAAACATTGTGGCACAAGGAGAAATTGCTCAATATTGCCTGACTGAACGCTATTTTCAAATGGTATTTTAATATATCAAAGCAGCCAGTTCCCCTAACGTGTGTTTGTTGGTATTCTTGCACCTGCACTTATTTCCAGGCAAATGACTACCTTCCTTAATTGATAATATAGCCAGCCCATTGGTGGAGAAGAAATACTGCTAGTAACAACGTCAATCATCAGAAAGAATAAACGGCCAAACAAGGGTTCAAACTTACAACCTAATAAGCTATCAAGACTAGACAAAATCAAGATAGCAATGCCAATGACAATAGTGAGGAATATACGTTAATAGCCTGTCAGGATATTGAGTTATAAACTGCTCTTTATGAACAATTTCTCTTTTTAAATAATGTTTTCCCTGATATCATGATGTAAGCACTTAAACCCTAAACCATGATATACTGCAAATTGACACATCGGCAGCAGACGTTTGAAAATATTGCTTTAAGGTTTTCAACACTATTCAATAACTATATCTCCATTTATAGTGATTTTCAACTGTTAAACTCAATGTTTTCAAAGTCATCTTCTGCTGGTTTGTTATAAGTGTAAGGGGTCAAAATCAATTCATAGTATTATGATTCTAATGACCATTAAAGGGGATCAATATATGTTGTCATCATTTTATTTTGTTAAAGTTTAACCCAACGGCAGTTAACTTGAAAAGCATAAAGGCAAAACACATAGAAATGGAGTATTCCTGCAGGAAGCAGGATGTTGACAGTGAAAGTGATAAGCTCTCAGAACTTGATGTATGTTGGAAAGGGTTAATGATGATCAACTTAAATAGTACTCTATCCATGGGCCATTCTTATAATGAGCCTGTCCATGGGAAAAGTTGTCTTTTGTGGACTGTAGATCCAAATCAGTAAGTTCCAGAGCTTCCAGATAAGGCGCGTATTTCACAACCCCAAATCCTTATTTGACCTTTGATCCTATGTTGCGGGTACTCAAAAGAATCGTCTTACTGAGAAGACTCTTTTGAGGACCCTCAATATAGGGTCAAGTTGTGTCACAAAACAGATATTGATTGGAAAATACCAGTTTACTCCTCCTAAACTAGTCCTTCAAATTGTTCCATGTAAAGTCCAGTGTCTCCCATGCATTTAGACAGAGACCATTTATCAATCATGCTTCTTTTATTAACGTACGTTTACACCCATTATGATGGTTTATGACCGTTTACTTTGACCATGATTACCCCCAGTTGTGGGTCTATCAATTATTACAAGCACACCACTGATGCCAGTTCACCCTTTCCCTCATACGACAATTCTGCAGCAGACGACTTTGAACGTATTGGAATATCTCAATAATTGAATGGTTAACCTATGACTAAAAGTGGAAAACATTGTGGCAAAAGGAGAAATTGCACGTTTTGTGCAATTTCTTCTTTTGTCACTATGTTTTCAAAAAGCTGTTTGCTGCAGAGGCGTCAGAAAGCATCTATATCAGGGAAAGGGTTAAAGAAGTGCCTCCTGAAAATGGGTCTTTTACAAACTGGAGACAACTCGGGCACTTGCACAATACAATAGTTCCCTCTCATTTCTCTAAAGGAAATCCAAGGACTCTTCAAAGGCATTTCAAGGACATTATTGAGATTTTCAAGGATAAAAAAATATGAATATTTGTGAAAAACGTAAACCAAAATTAGCTTTCATTTATGCTTCTCTTTTACACACATTTAGAAATATAACCTGATAAATCCAGGTTATAGCAGTTATGTTCTTTTTAACCCTTTCCAACTTGGAACTCTGATAATATTTTAAGAGCTTCTCCAGCATCAACAGCAATTAGACCAACATATACATGTAACTCTTGCCAAAAAGCTAGATTTGTAGCCACACATCATACAAAGCTGTGTACAGTTAATACTCTTTGAAACTGATGCCAACGAGAGCATCAAAATGCTTTGTTTTGCTCTATTTGTTTAGGCCGAGTTTTATAGTCGCATTCAACATTATTACAGTTATATTCTGGGTTAATGACCAGTAACTACCTTCCAGTTTCCCCTGACACCAATGAGTGGATCTTAAAACATTTAAATATTCCAGCGACCATGAGGCCCATGGAGCGAAGCAAATACTACCATTCTGACTGTCTTTGGTATGACCTTGCTCTGATTGTTTAACATGTTTATACTACAAACACCAGGCACCAATAACATCCATTATCTGATCAGATGTTTGTAGATGACTCAGCAAATGGGAAAACTTCCATAGACAAGTCATTAAAAATCTAACCAAATGAAGAGTGAAATTCAGATTCAAAATACCTTGTTGGAAAAATAGAATCAACCATTTTATGCAAGTACCTCTTTTCTAGAAATGCTTAAGAAGTCAAATGCTGAAGATGGATTGCTGTAGTTATGTTGAAAGAGAAGGTTAGCACTTTCCCTGCAGGCATGAAAAAATTATGCATTATGAACAATTGTGGAAAATGAAGAAATGCTCATCATGAACAATTTCTCTTTGTCTCAAGTGGAGAAGTGGTAGAGAGCATCTGCCTCGGTTGTGGAAGGTCACAGGTTCGATCCCTGGTCATGTCATACCAAAGACTTTAAAAGAATGGTAGTAATGGCTGCCCTCCCTGGCGCTCAGGGATGCAGGGGTTAGCACAACAATTAACTGTCTTGTGGTGTCTGGATAGATGGACCAGTACTCCTGGTAATTACCCAGAAAACGACGTGATATAACTGGAAAATTGCTGAAAGCAGCAAAAAAACACCAACAATCAAACAATCCTTTTGTTACAATATTTTCAACCCTTGAAGTATGTGTGGGTTAATGGTTAGAGTTAATTGTTATAGCCCAACATCCAATTAACACCTTTTAGCCATTACCATTGATGCAACAATCATCTGCAGCAGCCAAAATCGAAAACATTTAGGCCAAACTATAAATACTCTTTGTTATTGAGAGTATGATTATTTAACCCTTTTCCTCCTAGAGATGCATTTTGACACATCTGCAGCAAACGACTTTTGAAAACATTGTGACACAAGGAGAAATTGCTCAAACGAGCAATTTCTCCTTCTGCCACAATGTTTTCAACTTTTTTCAGTAATTTTACCTTCATCTATAGAGATTTTCCGAGTGTTTGCCTAGATATTTTCAGGGGAAAGGGTTAAAGCTTTACCACTTGCAGACACATTTTGTAGTATTTGTAGTAAAAATATAACTTTACATAAGCAGAAATTGGTCATCATTAGCAATTTTTCCTTTTGCCACAATATTTTCAACTCCTATCCTTTTATTTTACCTTCAGTTAAAGAGAACTTCATCATGTTTGCCTCGATGTGTTTTGAGTGGTCTGGGCACATTATAATCTTAGTAATTGCAGAAAAAGCAACAAAATTTGAACATTTCAATAGGTGTATTTCAGTGATGCTAATCAAAATGTTATAAACGTTAAGAGAATTTTAAATCTTTAACCCTTTCCCACCTGCAGATGCATTTTGACGCAATAGCAGCAGACTTCTTTTGAAAACATTGTGGCCAAAGGTGAAATTGCTCATGATGGGCATTTTCTCCTTTAGCTACAATGTTTTCAACTTTAAGCTAAGAAATCTTTTATGGAGATTTTTCAGGTTTTTGTCACTATGTTTTCAAAGTCATCTGCTGCATTTGTTGTATGTGGGAAAAGGTAAACATAACTTTCCATTTTCTCTCTGAACCCTACCAAAGGAGTATTTGTCAAATATGTGGTTAATTCTTGAGTCCGTTGCCATGGCAACATTTTCCCTGTCACCGTTTTATAATAAAATGAATATAAAAGCCATGTTTCTTAGGAGACAAAATCTCACTTTCCCCCCTATCAAATTCGCTATATTTCTACATAACCCTTTCTCTTAGACACGAATTGGACAATCTGCACCAGATGACCTTGGAAAAGGTTTAAGCTTTTTCCTGATAAAGTCTACTATGCAAAAGTTGACTCTTAAAAATATTTTGACAAAAAGGAGAAATTACTCAAAAACAACAAATAATTCTTTATTCTTCCCTATATTTTCAACACAAAATGAAATATATGCAACTTTTAATCTTTCTCAGATCTTTAATACAAACATTTCCTCAAATGATAAATCTCAACACTCAGGGTTTTCTTCTGTTGCAATTGTATTTCCTTCTAAAAATATCAGCAGCCAGAATAATAACAGAGGCTCACAGGGAAGACTGGGCATGCCCAACTGTGCAGCCTCAGAAATATAAATAAAGTCTTTATTATTATTATTATTACTTTTATTATAGGTCAGCTAACCATGTGTTTTGTGGGTGTCTCACACCAGAAAGCTGCCTTTCCACATAGAGATTTAAGCATGATGGTGGATGATGAATGACGTTTGTCAATAATCCAAGATTAACTAGAAATATCACTGAAGGTGATGAATACCCCCAGCTGGTGCCTGACAATATACATATGTATGAGAAATTCAAGGGGCCATAACTCATTTAAAAATAATTCCAGTGCAACACGCCAACAATATGCACAACTAGGCTTGGTATCAATCATTCTTGTGAAGTTATATTGAATTCTGACCAAGGGTTGCTGAGAAATAGTGTTCACAAGAAATGTCCACAGACCAACTATGTATGATAAATTCAAGGGGCCATAACTCATTTAAAAATAATTCCAGTGCAACACGCCGACAATATGCACAACTAGGCTTGGTATCAATCATTCTTGTGAAGTTATATTGAATTCTGACCAAGGGTTGCTGATAAATAGTGTTCACAAGAAATGTCCACAGACCAACGGACCGACCGACCAACGGACCGACAAGCGTGACTCCTATATAGCCCCCATATACTATGTATCTGGGGGTATAATGACTAAGCACTCATGTTGCTAGGATTCATAGCCCTTGATGTTACAACTGAGCGATTGTGGCTCAACCCAATGAAGTTGTCACACATCAACATATGGAGAAATATGTCCAGGAACCATGTCTGCGGTGTAGTTGTTAACCCTTTCCCTCATATAGATGCTTTCTGCCACCTCTGCAGCAGACAGCATTTTTAAAACATAGTGACAAAAGAATAAATGGCTCAAAATGAGCAATTTTCCTTTTGCCACAATGTTTTCCACTTTTTGTCATAGGTTATCCATTCAATTAAAGAGTTTTTACCATTTTTTGACAAAATAATTATGTTCAAAGTCGTTTGCTGCAGAATTGTTGTATGAGGGAAACGAAGGGTTAAGAGTGTCAAAATTGAAAGTGGGAGACCAGAGTTTGGTCCCCAGTCAAGTCAAATCGAAGGCTTTAATAACTGGTAAGCAATGGCTTCACTCTCTGATGCTCAGCGCTGCGCTAATAGCATAATGACTGATAGATCGGTGTCAGGATAAATAATACCAGAAGTACTGATATTTTTACCCAGGACACACCTTGATATAACTGAACAAGAGGTCTATGCTCTACTGGGACAGTTCTTTGGTCCAGAGCATGTATGTATGGTGAAGATCGGATAGTAAATGGAGGCTCTATTGTGTTCACAAGCTGTATTATAGCAATTTTGACAATTTCAAGGGCCATAATCCAGTCTTGCATGGGCGGATCTGGCTGCTTTGCAAAAGGAACCAAGCTCTCATCAATATTTAACTACTATCTAAGTTTTGTGAAGATCAGGTAGTAAATGGAGCCTCTATTGTGTTCACAAGCTCTATTATAGTAATTTTGACAATTTCAAGGGCCATAATCAGTCTTGCATGAGCGGATCTGGCTGGTTTGCGAAAGGAACCAAGCTCTCATGGATATCTTAGAACTTCTGTATAAGTTTGATCGAGATACAATCAAAACTGAAGACTGAATCGCGTTCACAAGCAATTGTTTACGGACGCACGTACGACGGACACCACGCCACGGCATAAGCTCTTCTGGCCTTTGGCCAGTAGAGCTAAAAATGATTTAAAGCTGCATAAAACACCATTCTAATAAAACTGTATCTACATATTATGAACGTTGGTTTATTGTGATACAGTCCTGTATCATCTTGAATAAACAAGATATCATTACAACCATTAAATCCTGAATATAGCAGTCCCAAAAGAGGGTACATAAAAATCAACAATAAGATGTCATGTTCAATGAGTATTTTCAGAACAAAATTCAGACAAAGACCATAAAAATGTCTACATTTATACAGCTAGATAAACATTTGATATCCACCCATATAAACCAACAAAACTTAACCTGTCACTTCATAATGCTATTTGAGCCCTTGCCAACACAACTGACGACTATGAAATCATCTATGGTAAGTCTCTACAGACAGACGGATGGACAGACAGACTATGACGACGACGAATGATGAGTAATCACATTAGCTCACCCCACTACAAATTTAGCACATTGTATCATACTTATATAGCATTCAATAATTCTTTTCTGCAATTATGTATGTATATTAAATGTCTTTTCAGTTTCAATTTGCATGTATATGCCACCAATATGAATAACATGTCCAGTCTGAACTTTGGGTTTTACTTTGCGCCGCTGCGTTACTTCATTTACGCCTAGATTGTTCCAAAGGCATATCCAGGGAGATTGGCTGTATGTGTAATTATTCTTTTGACGTTTGAAGGTAAAAACTGTATCTTTTTTTTCCTGCATTGTCTTGTTCGTTCTTTAGTTATTTTGATTTTTGTGACAAAAGGAGTTGTTGTTCATGATAAACAATAACAGCTCTTTCAATTATTATACATGTACTTATATTTATAGTGATTTTTCCACATTTTTGCCTCATATATTTTCAAAGGTGTCTGCTGTAAATTTATTGCATGTGTGAAAGGGTTAACCACATATGACAAATTCGCAGCAGAAGCCTTTGAAAACATCTATGTAAAAAAACTCGGATAATATGTATAACTGAAAATATGTTTATTATATACAGTTGAAAACATTGCGGCAAAAGGAGAAATTGCTCATTTTTAGCAATTTCTCCTTTAGTCACAATGCTTTCAGAAGTCATCTGTTTTAGAATCACTACTCTATCTATCCCCCCTTAGACGGAATGTGTCGGCCGGATCAGTCTGCGCGGACAGCGCAGGCTGATCTGGTCGATACATTACGCAGATATATTGATATGAGCCGTTCCGCGAGAAAACCAATATTATGGTCTCTGCGTAAAGAATGGACTCGGATCAGCCTAAGCATGCCGCGCAGGGTAACCCGGACAGGGCACTTTTCGCCTCCTGTGGGTTTTCTGTTTCAGGAATCATTACCTCTACCTGTCAGAAAGCGCCTATATGTGGGAAAAGGGTTAATGCCTGCATCAAGAAAGTGAGTTCTCTTTTTTAGATTAACATCAAATTGGAAGTCTTCGTTCAAGATTGCTGTTCATCTGGATATACAAGATAATGGTCTGAGAGAGAAATGTTTATAAAGTTGTGTCATCTCATTACTTTGTAATATTTATGACTTTAAGTTGTAAACTTTTATGGCTTGCATATTGTGTTTTATCCTTTCTCTCATACAGTGAATCTGCAATAGAAGACTATAACATATCTAGGCAAAAGTATGGAAAATATCTATAAATGAAAGTGTATTTATTGATAAGAAAATGGAAACATCGCGACGAATGGAGAAATTGTTCGTTATAAGCTGTTCCCAATTTTGCCCAAATATTTTCAATAGTCAATTCTGCAGCAGATGTATCTAAATGAGTTTATAGGTGGAAAAGGGTTAAAACATTGATTTTAAAAAACCTCTGTATCATATTATTCATTATTAACCCTTTTCCACATACACTGAATCTGCTGCAGACAACACTAAGAACATCTAGGCAAAAATGTTTCTGTATCCTAGTATTCATTAACCCTTTCCCACATACACTGTATCTGCAGCAGACGACTCTTAGAACATCTAGGCAAAAATACAAACAAGAGGGCCATGATGGCCCTTGAATCGCTCACCTGATTTTTTATTTTTTTTTCACTTTAGCTATATAAGCCCCGCCCCCTGGCAGCCATAGTTTCCGACCAATCAACTTGGCTTGAAGGAATCTGATAGAGGGTCACCCTAGGAACATTTCTACAAAATTATTTGAAAATCGGCCAGATACTTTTGGAGGAGAAGATTTTTTAAGTTTTCACTATAGCCATATAATGCAAAATAGCCCTGCCCACTGGCGGCCATGTTTTTTGACCAATCAACATGGCTTGAAGGAATCTGAAAGTGGGTCATCCAAGGAACATTTCTACAAAATTATTTGAAAATCGCTTTTGGAGGAGAAGATTTTTTAAGTTTGCACTATAGCCATATAAGGCAAAATAGCCGGCCCCCCTGGCGGCCGTGTTTTTCGACCAATCAACATGGCTTGAAGGAATCTGGTAGAGGGTCATCCTAGGAACATTTATACAAAATTATTTGAAAATCTGCCAAGCAGTTTGGGAGATGAAGAATTTTGAAGTTTTTTTCGTTTCGTTGCCATGGAAACCAGAATTCTGCATGGATCCCAAAAATTTGAAGGAATTCTGGTGAGGTCATTGAGAGGATGCTTTCTGTGAAGTTTCATCCCAATTGACCTACTGGTTACTGAGGAGAAGATGTTGAAGATATTTTAAGTTTTCACTTTGGCCATATAAGGCAAAATAGCCCCCGCCCCCTGGCGGCCATGTTTTTCGACTAATCAACATTGCTTGAAGGAATCTGATAGAGGGTCACCCAAGGAACATTTCTACAAAATTATTTGAAAATCGGCCTGACACTTATGGAGGAGAAGATTTTTTAAGTTTTCACTATAGCCATAAAAGGCAAAGTAGCCCCGCCCCCTGGCGGCCATGTTTTTTGACCAATCAACATGGCTTGAAGGAATCTGATAGATGATCACCCAAGGAACATTTCTACAAAATTATTTGAAAATCGGCCTGACACTTCTGGTGGAGAAGATTTTTTAATTTGCACTATAGCCATATAAGGCAAAATAGCCCGCCCCCCCTGGCGGCCATGTTTTTCGACCAATCAACATGGCTTGAAGGAATCTGATAGAGGGTCACCCAAGGTACATTTCTACAAAATTATTTGAAAATCGGCCTTACACTTTCGGAGGAGAAGATTTTTTAAGTTTTCACTATAGCCATATAAGGCAAACTAGCCCCGCCCCCCCTGGCAGCCATGTTTTTCGACCAATCAATACGGCTTGAAGGAATCTGATAGAGGATCATCCAAGGAACATTTCTACAAAATTATTTGAAAATCTGCCAACCAGTTTGGGAGAAGAAGAATTTTGAAGTTTTTTTCGTTTCGTTGCCATGGAAACCAGAATTCTGCATGGACCCCAAAAATTTGAAGGAAATCTGGTGAGGTCATTGAGAGGATGCTTTCTGTGAAGTTTCATCCCAATTGACTTGCTGGTTACTGAGGAGAAGAAGTTGACGCACGACGGACGACGCACGACGCACGACGGACGCCGGACAAAAGGCGATCACAATAACTCACCTTGAGCAAAGCTCAGGTGAGCTAAAAAAAGTGTCATTATTCGATTCAGTTGAAAGCACTTTTGCAAAAGCCTCTGTTAGAGATGTGTCAATATAATTATATTCTGCAAGTGAGAAAATATTAAATTCCAATTGGATGAAATTGATAGATTCTTAGTGGAGATTAATCGCAGCTTGTCAAGGTTTATGTTAAACTGTTTTACATCCAATGTGAAACAAGTTCTTACCATTTATATAAAACCTTTTCCCCACGGCAGATGTATTCCAATGCATAATCTAGCAGACATCTTTTCAAAGTGTAGTGGCAAAAAGAAGAAATTGCCCATAATGAGGAATTACTTCATTCACCGAAATGATTTTAATCTTTATTCTTTCATTCATAGATTTTTTTCATATTTTAGTCTAAATATTTTCAAAGAAGCAATTTCTCCTTTATCCACATTGTTTGGTACTAATTGCTTCAAAATTATAATACATGTGTTATTTTCATATTTATTTCGACTTCAATAACATATAATTTCAGTCTTACAAAGAATCTATAATAAACAACTGAAAACTTATACATGGAATGGTAAACTTTGGTTTGAGGAACTTAACCCTTTCCCTCATACGCCAATTCTGCAGCAGACGACTTTGAACGTATTTTGTCAAAACATAGAAAATCTCCATAATTGAATGGATAACCTATGACAAAAAGTGGAAAACATTGTGGCAAAAGAAAGAAATTACACGTTTTGTGCAATTTCTTCTTTTGTCACTATGTTTTCAAAAAGATGTCTGCTGCAGAGGCGTCAGAAAGCGTCTATATGAGGGAAAGGGTTAAATTGGTGGAGACGAAAACATTATTAGAAATTTCTCTTTTTCTAATACTATTTCTGAAAATTGTCTTGCAGCATGCAAATTCCAAAGGTCAAGATATCTGTACCTAACAAATGGGTAGGATTGATTGGGGTCTATTTCAAATTACCTATAGTTCTGACGGATCTGAAGTTACTCAATGCAAACCACACGCCCCTTGTCAATCCAATTATTCCAAATGGATAACTCCTTTTTTCAAATATGAAATTGAATTTTCAAGCATGATCAGTTGTCTATGTAAACTGTCACCAAAGTTGGTTATGTGCTAATTAACCAAATTCCCACATGCTGACACATTCTGGCACATCTCCAGCAGACAACTTTTGAAAACATTCTGACAAAAGGAGAAATTGTTTACAATGATCAATTTCTTCTTTTGCCTCATTTTTTCAATTCTTGTACATTCATTTATTGAGATCTTTTATAGTTGTACATAGATTTTTTCAAAGTTGTCTGCTGCAGCTTAGTTGTATGAAGGAAATAGTAAACAGGTGTGCACATATTTCCTTCTTAACCCTTACGACAATTCTGCAGCAGACAACTTTGAACATATTTTGTGAAAAAATAGAATATCTCTATAATTGAACGGATAATCTATGACTAAAAGTGTAAAACATTGTGTCAAAAGGAACAAGAGGCCCATGAGGGCCTATGCTCTACTGGCATTGATCTGGCTTGTTTCAAAAGGAACCAATATGTCATCAATATTCAAATACCATCTAAGTTTGGTGAAGATCAGATAGTAAATGGAAACTCTATTGTGTTCACAAGCTGTATTATAGCAATTTTGACAATTTCAAGGGCCATAATCCAGCCATGCATGGGTAGATCTGGCCGTTTTTTAGAAATGAACCAAACTCTCATGAATATCTAACTACTGTATAAGTTTGATTGAGATACAATAAAAAATAAGGACTGTATCATGTTAACAAGCCCTATTATAGCAATTTTGACAATTTCAAGGGCCATAATTCAGTCATGCATGGGGCGGATCTGGCTTGTTTTCGAAAGGAATCAAGCTCTCATGGATATCTAACTACTGTATAAGTTTGGTTGAGATACAATAAAAAAAAAAAGACTGTATCGTGTTAACAAGCTCTATTATAGCAATTTTGACCATTTCAAGGGCCATAATCCAGTCATGCATCGACAGATCTGGCTGGTTTTCGAAAGGAACGGAGCTCTCATGGATATCTAACTACTGTATAAGTTTGGTTGAGATACAATCAAAAGTGGAGACTGTATCGTGTTAACAAGCTCTTTTATAGCAATTTTGACACTTTCAAGGGCCATAATCCAGTCATGCATGGGCGGATCTGTGGCTGGTTTTCGAAAGGAACCGAGCTCTCATGGATATCTAACTACTGTATAAGTTTGGTTGAGATACAATCAAAAGTGAAGACTGTGTCGTGTTAACAAGCTCTTTTATAGCAATTTTGACCATTTCAAGGGCCATAATCCAGTCATGCATGGGCGGATCTGGCTGGTTTTCGAAAGGAACCGAGCTCTCATAGATATCTAACTACTGTATAAGTTTGGTTGAGATACAATCAAAAGTGAAGACTGTATCGTGTTAACAAGAAATTGTTTACGGACGGACGGACGACGGACAAATCGCCACGACATAAGCCCTTCTGGCCTTTGGCCAGTAGAGCTAAAAATTGCTCGTTATGAGCAATTTCTTCTTTTGTCACTATGTTTTCAAAAAGCCGTCTGCTGCAGAGGCGTCAGAAAGCGTCTATATGAGGGAAAGGGTTAACTCTTTCCCATATAAATATCAATCTGCAGCAAAAAACTTCAGGCCCTCAGTTAATTAAGATATGCCATATATGTAGATTATACTTGTTAGTTTTTACTGAATGTGAAAATGCAACTTTGTTTAACCCTTTCCAACATACAGACGCTTTCTGATGCCTCTGCTGCAGACACCTTTTGGAAACATTGTGATAAAAGGAGAAATTGCTCATTATGAGCAATTTCTCCTTTTGTCACAATGTTTTAACTCTTTTCCATTATTATACTTTCATTTATAGAGATTTCTTAAGTTTTTGTCTATAGTTATATGTAAATTTGTCATGTGGGAAAGGGTTAAGCTCAAGTCTGCTACAAATGGCTATGAGTAATTAGTATCACTTACTGTGATAAGCCTGTAATCAGCAGTTAGGAAGGGAAGGGATTTAAAGAGCATCACACATTTGAGATTCTTCACTCTCTAATTAAATGGCAGCACATTTAGAATTTGAAACATACCAGTCATTGCTGTCACTTTACTGGCATCTAGTATGATATGCGTAGCTCGTTTTTGAAGTTTTGTTAGTAAGTATTTTGAGAACACAAACCCAAAACTGTACAGGAGTAGTCCAACACTCGTAAATTGTACAAAGAATAAAATACTTTTTTAGCATGTATCAGAAGATATATTAATTCTAGCATCAGGAGATATATTTTCAATCTTTGCTGCAAGCATCAGGAGATATTTTTCAATCTTTGCAATAAAAATGCAAGCCGGGTAACAATCGCGTTACACAGATAAAAAACATGTATAGGTTTTTTAAGAAATTAAAGTGTTTGTGTGTTATCCGGAGGAATTGTATTTGTTTTATTTGTATATATAGCTGCATGTCTATGTTCTGACCCAATAGGTCAATATTTACATTTGTAAGAATACGATATTTACATTCGGAAGAATACGATATTTACATTCGGAAGAATACGATATTTACATTCGGAAGAATACGATATTTACATTCGGAAGAATACGATATTTACATTCGGAAGAATACGATATTTACATTCGTAAGAATACGATATTTACATTCGTAAGAATACGATATTTACATTCGGAAGAAATACGATATTTACATTCGTAAGAATACGATATTTACATTCGTAAGAATACGATATTTACATTCGGAAGAATACGATATTTACATTCGTAAGAATACGATATTTACATTCGGAAGAATACGATATTTACATTCGGAAGAATACGATATTTACATTCGGAAGAATACGATATTTACATTCGTAAGAATACGATATTTACATTTGTAAGAATACGATATTTACATTCGGAAGAATACGATATTTACATTCGGAAGAATACGATATTTACATTCGGCATTCGGAAGAATAGTCTGTCTTGTAACTGCAGGTGTCGAAAAAAATCTACATCATTTCCAAGAAAGATTATATATATGCTGTGATCCATTTAACCTGACAGTGAATGAAGTCTGGGGCGATACTTCAAATTGTAAAACTCTGCAGGACATGACCCTTATGAAGAAAACCATATCTTTGTTTTTTTGTTAATGTTTGTCAAATACTTCATTTACCAAAATGATCATAAATGTTTACCCATGGTTGAATTAAGTAAATATATCAATGGTTTACAAAAATAAACTGTCTAATACATGGGGTCAAAATAGAATACTATCGGCATGCAATTAACCCTTTCTCACATACAACAAATTTGCAGTAGACAATAAAGAAAGTTTAATTATCGAAAAAGAATTGAAAACATTGTCATTAATAAGAACATTTCTACTTTTGTCACAACGTTTTCAAAAGGGGTCTACAGTAAATGAGTTAAAATGTCAAAAACTTTACAGAGATCTGATTCAGATGAAGATTGATGAAATATGTGTCCCTCTAGGAATGAATGCATGTTCACAGGTTTTTTCTAAATTTTGACCTTGAACCTAGATATTTACCTCTAGTTTTTTAAATCGATTAAGATTTGATGGATTTTCTAATTCATGATGATTGGTTTAATTGGTTAAAAAAAACTAGGATATATACAATACAAATAAGTTAGGATATAATACACAGTACTTTTATAAATACTTAGCTCAAAGTTTCAAGCCGCTATCATTCAGTCAGTAATGAGGAAGTCTATTGATCCAAGAGTATTGAGTTTGAACCCCGGATTGGCCATTCATTCTTTATCATGATTGAAAAAGTTTATTCGTCTTCCAACAATGAACTAGATAGGGAAGGCAACCAGTTACATGGACACTACAAAGGCGCGTTATGTTTCTATGGTGAGTAGGTAATCACAAAGTCTAGACCCTAACCCTTTCCCAGATAAATCAATTCTGCAGCAGATGACTTTGATAACATACCCGAAATTGTTTGAAAACTCCCTTCAAATGAAAGTACAATAACTAAATAGAGTTGAAATCATGTTGACAAAAGGAGAAATTGCTTGTTTTGAGCAATTTCTTCTTTTGTCGCCATGTTTTCAAAAAGCTGTCTACTGCAGAGACGTCATAACATGTCTATAAGAGGGAAAGGGTTAATTTGATTTCTTTTTTTAATGTGAACTCTAAACCAGAGTGAATATTTCTTTACATTGTGTTAAAAAGCTGCTGTTCCTTCAATGTAATTTATGACGAATGTTGTAAATGTACCAAGCAAAGCAAAGCAATCAGTCGTCCAATGATGTAGATCAATCAAATTCAAGAGTGCAGTGCAGGAGTATACCGAGTTCATGCGTTCATGTGCATGACGATGCATGAACTAATGAAATGAGAACCAAATTGATGAGGGCATTGTGTGGTCCAATCAAAAGAGAGTTTTGATGACCCGAGTTCAACACTTAACCCTTTCCCTCATATAGACGCTTTCTGACGCCTCTGCAGCAGACAGCTTTTTGAAAACATAGTGACAAAAGAAGAAATTGCACAAAACGTACAATTTCTCCTTTTGTCACAATGTTTTCCACTTTGAGTCGTAGGTTATCCATTCAATTATAGAGATTTTCCATTATTTGACAAAATGTGTTCAAAGTCGTCTGCTGCAGAATTGTCGTATGAGGGAAAGGGTTAAACCGCTTTCATTGGTTACTTCTACTGACATCAGTGTTAAAACTGAGGTGTAGGCGCCAAATATTTACCCTTTTTCACCTGCAGACGCGTATTGACGCGATAGCAGCAGACGACTTTTGAAAACATTGTGGCCAAAGGTGAAATTGCTCATCATGAGCAATTTCTCCTTTGGCCACAATGTTTTCAACTCTATTCAATAAGTTTTGAAAGTCGTCTGCTGCAGAATTATTGTATTTGTGAAAGGGTGAATATTAACAGACATTTAAGTGTTGACAATAAAATTGTTGATATGAATTATGGTTATGATTGATCCTAAACCTGTATAGTAAATATATAAATTGTCGATATACAATGTGCATGTCTTTAACCCTTTCCCTCATATAGACGCTTTCTGACGCCTCTGCAGCTGACAGCTTTTTGAAAACAGTGACAAAAAAAGAAATTGCTCAAAACGAGCAGTTTCTCCTTTTGACACAATGTTTTCCATTCAGTTATAGAGATTTTCTATTTTTTGACAAATTATTTTTAAAGTCATCTGCTGCAGAATTGTTGTATGATGGAAAGGGTTAACTGGGGCATATCTAGAGAGAGAGAGATAACCTAAAAGTGTAACATTGTTGTACAGAAGCAAGAAAGCCAGGAAACACAATGTTA
The DNA here is from genome assembly GCA_031761405.1 of Serripes groenlandicus. Classification (NCBI taxonomy): domain Eukaryota; kingdom Metazoa; phylum Mollusca; class Bivalvia; order Cardiida; family Cardiidae; genus Serripes; species Serripes groenlandicus. The sequence goes on along the minus strand of JASEVX010000001.1, from coordinate 180,395,866 downwards.
ATAGGTGAACTTACTGTCCTGATAATTACTTGAATACCCTCGAAAACATTTAATTCTGATATTACTTGTAGGCGATCTAAGCGAAAGTTGCTGTGTGGTATTTCCCTATTTTGGTTAACATTTCCATAAAGTTTGTCATCACATATCTAAAACCAAGCCTTTGAAATGGCTACAGACGAAGCTTGACCAATCTGCTGTCAGCCTTACCAGTGAATAATAGGGTTGAAAACATTGTGGTAACAGAGGAAACTTAACTCATTATCAGCAATTACTCCTTTTACCAATGTTTTAAAACAAGAGCTGTCCGTAAGACTATTCCACCCCTTATTAGTTACTGAGATATGGACTCTAATGTAGTTGCATGCAAAACATTAACCACAGTTTCTTAACCCTTTCCCTCATATAGACGCTTTCTGACGCCTCTGCAGCAGACGGCTTTTTGAAAACATAGTGACAAAAGAAGAAATTGCACAAAACGTGCAATTTCTCCTTTTGCCACAATGTTTTCCACTTTTTGTCATAGGTTATCCATTTAATTATGGAGATTTTCTATTTTTTCACAAAATACGTTCAAAGTCGTCTGCTGCAGAATTGTCGTATGAGGGAAAGGGTTAAAGGGTGATAATTTGCATTATATGCAGGATATAGAGTTATCTTACTTGATTATTTACATAGGTGTGATGGTTGGGAAGGGTTGTATATAAAGTTTCAATGCTATGCATCAAGTACAGTCAAACTTGCGAGATCAGCAGCCACCCAAGGGACATGATAAAACAGGCTGCTTAAGACAGGTGGCTGCTGATCACAATTTTCATGACTTGATCAGATCTTTCGGTCTAAAACGCTCATAAAGCTCTTTCAATTTATCAATTTTGCCCGACAGCGTAAACAGAAAAGAAACCAAAATCACAACACCTTGTTCATGAATCATGCAACGATCATTCGGCTTTTCGGCACACATCGGCTGATTTCGGTACCCTACATCTAACATGTTAACAGCTATTACGCGTATGAAAAAACTCTGATCATTTTACACCTGGCAAATCTGGGTCGCGTGTTGGCTGATGGTTGTACACAATAGGATTACAGTTAATCTCAACCAATTAGTGTGGCCGTTGGCCGCGTTTCAAAGGGGAACGCTGATCAAGGCAGTTTATAGTGTATAATTGGTTGGGAGGGATTTAAAGTGACCGTTTAAAGCCGGTGACCGTTGATCTCATGTGACCGCTCACACAAGTTTGACTGTAGTTACTAAGATAGGGACTCTTAATTTAGTTGCATGCAAAACTTTAACCAAAATTTCCAAGTCAAAAAAGGGTCATAACTTGCATCAAATGCAAGATAGAGTTATCTTACTTAACAACAGATGTTTGTCAAACATAATATACCCTCCCTGAGCTCCATGTTGTCAGGAATATTTGGATGATTTTTGACCCGATGTCATCTACTGGTCACCCCAAGCTTCCATGTCAAATTTGTGGGCCATGGGTGCAGGCAATGTCGAGTTATCACTCGGACAAGGTTTTCAGGTTCAAGGGCACTGTGACCTTGACCTTTGACCCAATGACCTCAAAATCAATAGGGGTCATCTACTGGTCACCCCCAGTCTCCATGTCAAGTTTGAGGGCCATGGGTGAAGGCAATGTTGAGTTATCACTCAGACAAGCTTTTCGCGTTCAAGGTCAGTGACCTGACCTTTGACCTGATGACCTCAAAATCAATAGAGTTCATCTACCGGTCATCCCCAACCTCCAAGTCAAGTTTGAGGACCATAGGTCCAGGCATTGTTGAGTTATCACTCGGACAAGCTTTGGTCTACGACAACATTTTGCGTTCAAGGTCACTGTGACCATGACCTTTAATCAGATGAACTCGAAATCAATAGGGGTCATCTACTGGTCACCCCAAGCCTCCATGTCAAGTTTGGGGGCCATGGATGCAGGCAAGCAATGTAGAGTTATCAATTGGACAAGATTTCGCGTTCAAGGTCACTGGGACCTTGACCTTTAATTTGATGACCTCAAAATCAATAGCGGTCATCTACTGGTCACCCCAAGCCTCCAAGTCAAGTTTGGGGCCAAGGTTGCAGGCAATGTTGAACTAGAAATATCACTGAAGATGATAAATACCCCCAAAACAGCACCTTGACTCAAAATATGGCTTCCGACCGACCAACAAAAGGGCCAAAACTATTTAAAATAACATGCAATTGTTAAGACCTTTATGATATGCACATCTCCTCTTGGTATAGAAGCTTCATGTAAAATGTTATTGAATTCAACCCAGTGGTTTGTAAGAAATAGGCTGGACAAAATATGGCTTCTGACCGACCAACAACTTAATAAGTAAAAGGGCCATAACTCTGTAAAATAACATGCAATTGTAAGACCTTAAGGGTATGCACATCTCCTCTTGGTATAGAAGTATGTAAATGTTATTGAATTCCACTCAGTGGTTTGTAAGAAATAGGCCAGACAAAATATGACCAACAACTTAATAAGTAAAAGGGCCATAACTCTGTAAACAAGAAAAAGGAACAAAGGGCAATAACTCTGTAATTATGTAAATTAGAGTTATGGTTCTTGTACACTGAACTTCCTCTGATTATGCTCTACCATTGTATGCAGTTTTATTAGATTCCATCTGTTAGTTATTAAGTAATTCTCCGGACAAGAAAAAGTAACAAAGGGCAATAACTCTGTATTTAGATTAAATAGAGTTATGGTTCCTGTACACTGCACTTCCTCTCAATGTGTTGTATCATCCTATGAAGTTTTATTAAATTCCAACAATTAGTTTTAAAGTTATGCTCCGGACAAGACTCTACGAATAAGAAAAAGTAACAAAGGGCAGTAACTCTGTATTTAGATAAAATAGAGTTATGGTTCCTGTACACCGCACTTCCTCTCAATGTGTTGTATCATCCTATGAAGTTTCGTTCAAATCCTATGTTGCATTGTTAAGATATGGTCCGGACAAAATATGGCTTCCGACCGACCGACCAACCGACTGACCGACACAGTGACTCCTATATACCCCCCCCAAAACTTTTTTTTTTTGGGGGGGGTATAATTATCACTCGGACAAGGTTTTCGTTTTTCAAGGCCAGTGACCTTGACCTTTGACCTAATTATCTCAAAATCAATAGGGTTCATGCACTGGTCAGGTCCAACCTCCAAGTCCAGTTTGAGGACCATAGGTCTAGGCATTGTTGAATTATCACTTGGACAAGCTTTGGTCTACTGACGGATGGACCGATATACCGACCGACCGAAATGTGCAAAGCAATATACCCCTCTTCTTTGAAGGGGGCATTATAAGATACATAGATGTGATAGTTTGGAAGGGTTGCATACGGTTTCAATGCAATGCATCAAGTAGTTACTGAGATATGGACTCTTAATGTAGTTGCATGGAAAACTCTAACCAGAATTTCTAAGTCATAAAAAGGCCATAACTTGCATAAAATGCAGGAAAGAGATATTAAATTTGATTGTTTACACAAGTGGGATAGTTGGATACAGATCCAATTCGAGCAGTGAGCCGTGATGAAAGGTCATACATTGTTCTATTATCTAAAATAGAGATGAGCATAAAACTATGTGCCGTTTTGATTATAAGTAAAATGCTGACACACCACCAGTTTGAAGGTAAAGTTAGCGGTTTAACAAGAGCGTTGAACTCGTAATGCTAAGGTCCTGAGTTTGAGTCGTAATGGATACATCTTTTTATTTTATGTTTTTTTATGTTTTTTCCACTTAATTGATAATCGCGCAATGTCCTTAATTTCCATGCAGTCGGGGTCGCATTATAGTGATGATGATGATATATTGTTAACACTATTTCTGTCCAGGTTTTTGATGATCTTTATGTAAAATAGTAATAATAAATATTAACAAGAGCACCGCCTGCGGGTGCCTGACGCTCGTCTGATATTACCCTTATTTTTTATTTATTTTATATAAAAAATCTTCAAATTCGGAATGAATATTTACATATTACACAATACCATTAATGATCTTAAATAAATACTTACTACAAACAAACAAGAGGCCCATGAGGGCCTATGCTCTACTGGTATGGTTCTTTGGTCATTTTCAATCCAGAGCATGTATGTATGGTGAAGATCGGATAGTAAATGGAGGCTCTTTTGTGTTCACAAGCTGTATTATAGCAATTTTTACAATTTCATGGGCCATAATCCAGTCTTGCATGGGCAAATCTGGCTGGTTTTCAAAAGGAACCAAGCTCTCATCAATATTTAACTACTATCTACGTTTGGTGAAGATCAGATAGTAAATGGAGCCTCTATTGTGTTCACATGCTCAATTATAGCAATTTGGACAATTTCAAGGGCCATAATCCAGTCTTGCATGGGCGGATCTGGCTGGTTTACGAAAGGAACCGAGCTCTCATGGATATCTAACTACTGTATAAGTTTGGTTGAGATACAATCAAAAGTGAAGACTGTATCTTGTTAACAAGCTCTTTTATAGCAATTTTGACCATTTCAAGGGCCATAATCCAGTCATGCATGGGCGGAACTGGCTGGTTTTCGAAAGGAACCGAGCTCTCATGGATATCTAACTACTGTATAAGTTTGGTTGAGATACAATCAAAAGTGAAGACTGTATCGTGTTAACAAGCTCTTTTATAGCAATTTTGACCATTTCAAGGCCATAATCCAGTCATGCATGGGCGGATCTGGCTTGTTTTCGAAAGGAACCGAGCTCTCATGGATATCTAACTACTGTATAAGTTTGGTTGAGATACAATCAAAAGTGAAGACTGTAACGTGTTAACAAGAAATTGTTTACGGACGCACGCACGCACGGACGACGGACAAATCGCCACGACATAAGCCCTTCTGGCCTTTGGCCAGTAGAGCTAAAAATGGTTACAATGTGAAGAAGGGTATTATAGACCCCACCAATTCTAAAAATCGCCCAAAATACATCAAAATTGATGTTTTTTACCCCCCAAAATAGGCCACACTCAGCATATTTAGCATACAATGTGAAGAAGGGTATTAGATGAACAAGTTTTTTAAGTTTCAAAGTAATAGGTTTGATAGTTTCCATGTATGTGACCTAAACACAAAACTTAACCAACACCACTGCCAATTCTCAAAATCAACCAAATACATCAAAATTGATGTTTTTTACCCACAAAAAACAGGCCACACTCAGCATCTTTAGCATACAATGTGAAGAAGGGTATAAGATGAACAAGTTTTCCAAGTTTCAAAGTATTAGGTTTGATAGTTTCCATGTATGTGACCTAAATGCAAAACATAACCAACACTGCCGACGCCGACGCCAATCAAGTGACAACAATATCTCGTCTTTTTTCCTTCAAAAAATCAGACATGCTCAAAATAAAGAAAATAATCAAATCTAAAAATAAAACAAAAAAATAAAGTAATAAACAAGAGGGCCAAGATGGCCCTAAATCGATCACCTAATTGATAGTAAATTAGTAGCAAATATTTAAACTGGTCTATTGGAATGGTAGAAGTTGGTTGTTATTTGTAGCTAAAAGTTCAATTTACCCCTTTTGTGATGACGCCTGGTTGATATGATTGTGTAACCAATCAAAACGGCTTAACTTAAACAAATTAAAAAGAGGATCATTAGAGAAAGATTCGTATTATATTTTCTTAAAATCAGACAAACACTTTCATAAAGATGGAATTTTCAAATTCTGTCATTTTGCCCCTTTTCTGATGCCGCCTGACTGCCATGTTTTTCGACCAATCAGTATGACTTGAACAATTTTTATAGAGGGCCACCCAAGGAACATTTCTACCAAATTATATTTGAATCTGACAGGCAGATTCGGAGGAGAAGATTTTTAAAGTTTGGACATTTTGTCCCCTTTCTGATGCCGCAGCAACCAAAGTTCTTAATGGAATTTTAATCTTTGAACAATTTTGAAAGAGGACCACTAAAGGAACATTCCTGTGATGTTTTGTGGAAATTGGTCTATTGGAATGGTAGGAGTTGGTTGTAATTTGTAGCTAAAAGTTCAATTTACCCCTTTAGTGAGGACTCCTGGTAGCTATGATTGTGTAACCAATCAAAACGGCTTCAACAAATTAAATAGAGGATCATTAAAGTAAGATTCGTATTATATTTTCTTAAAATCAGACAAGCACTTTCATAAAAATGGAATTTTCAAATTTTGTCATTTTGCCCCTTTTCTGATCCCGCCTGACTGCCATGTTTTTCGACCAATCAGTATGGCTTGAACAATTTTGATAGAGGGTCACCCAAGGAACATTTCTACCAAATTATATTTGAATCTAACAGGCAGATTCGGAGAAGAAGATTTTTAAAGTTTGGACATTTTGTCCCCTTTCTGATGCAACCAAAGTTCTCAATGGAATTTAAATCTTTGAACAATTTTGAAAGAGGACCACCAAAGGAACATTCCTGTGATGTTTTGGTGGAAATTGTTCTTGCGGTTCAGGAGGAGATGATGTTTAAAGCTAAAAGTTAACGACGGACGACGGACACAAAGTGATCAGAATAGCTCACCTTGAGCCTTTGGCTCTAGGTGATCTAAAAATACATACATACAAACAAATAGAAAAAAAAAAGAAAATTGATGCACAGGTTTGAAATCGTTAATCTTACAGCCTCAATCGACTGATCTAAGATGCTATTATCATAATTTCGAGTTTAAACCAATGTTTATAAATACATTTATTTAACTGTACCAAGGCGTTCCGAATAAAAAATTTACCTGCTCCCCCTACAACATGGACTCGGCTGATCTTTGATCCTTCAGATTTCAAACTCAGAGTATAGCATTGCAGAAAGTTTCAATGCAATACATCTAGTAGTTACTGAGCTATGGTGAAATATATGTACTTGCAAGCAAAACCTTAACCCAGGTGTGACGCGGACGCAGACACCAGGGTGAGTAGAATAGAAAATGTTTTGCTGCAAATAGAACGGTATGTAGGAAAGTGTTAAGATATTCATAGTTTTGAAACCTTGAGACAAGATATATAGTCATGGTGTATCTCTAATAGCCTGCAGATAACTTTTGATTCATAGTAGGAAAAGGATAAATTGCTAAAACTGTGCAAGTTCTTCTTTTTCTCGCAATGCTTTAATCTTAATATTTTACTCGTTATAATTTCTACTTTTAGAGACAAAACAATTTTTTACTGCAGATATTTTTGTTATAAAAGATTCTAATAATATAAAATTAGGTAAACAGTTTAAAGTAAACCAAAAATGTTTATTGCATTAACGACACTTTGATAATTCTGCAGCAGCGCACATTAAAGGTGAAGAGTACAAATCTGGATGTTTAGGTGACATCATTCTGTTTCCATGGTTACCAGGAGTACATGCCAGGAATATCTGACAAATAAAGGCAACATTCGACACTCAGAACATACACACATGTACGATATTGGATATATTTTAGTGTGTGCCATTTTCAAAACCTCTCAAAATGTCAAAAAAAACCAGCATGTCACCAGATATTTATCAAAGCTCCAGTTAAGGGCATATTTCCTTATTGGTACCTCAAAACACCTTTGCTGTAGGTACTTAACCCTTTCCCACATACAACAAATCTGCAGCAGACTACTTTGAAAATATACCCAAAAAAAATGGAAACTCCCTTTAAAAGAAAGTATAATAATAAAACAGAGGGTTTGGTTTAACCAGCAGACAACTTTTGATAACATTGAGGCTAAAAGAGAAATTGCTCATCATGATCAATTTCTCCTTTTGGCACAATTTCTTTTACACTATTCTTAAACTTAACTTTTATATAGAAGAGATTTTCCTTTTTTTCTTCAAATGATTTTCAAGTTGTCTGCTGATTTGTTGTGTGCAGGGTTTACTGTGATAATGGGCCTCAAGGGATCCTCGCTTGTCCTTTAGGGGTATATAATATTTATGATGAATGACCCACGCCGTTGAAAAAACAAATTCCAGAAATTTTGTGACAAGTAGCTACCTAGATCAGCCTACACCTCAGTTATTTTAGTAAAACTTTGTTCAACAATTTTTCAGTTATATCGCAGCATTTCCTGGGTAAGTTACCAGCACGACTGGTCCATTTATCCTGACACCAGTCAGTCGTAATGCTAACCCGCAACCCTGATCGCCAAGGAGGGAAAGCCATAATACTACCATGTTCAATGAAGTGATAATTGGCATACATTTTAAAGCCATGTTCATTTGAAAAACACAAAAATTATTTTTACTTTAGTATAGCCATACCATTTACCTTTAACCCTTTCCCACATACAACAAATCTGCAGCAGATGACTTTGAAGACATCTGGGGGAAAAGTTGTGGAAAATCTCTGTAAATGAAGGTATAATTACTGAAAATGGTTGAAAACATTGTTTCAAAAGGAGAAATTGCTTGTTTTAATTAATTTCACCTTTAAAGTCACAATGTTTTTAGAAGTTATCTGCTGCAGAGGCGTCATCATGGGTCCATATGTGGTAAGTGGTAAAGGGTTGATTATTACCTTTTTGAAGATTGTCTGCTTTACAAACATCTAAGGAAATCAAAGCGCCAATGGCACTGTAGTGGCGATCGTATGGAAAATCCTGCAAAGTAACAAGCAGTATATCGTGTAGGGCTTGCGATTTTCAATAATAGTGCACTCTGGTGCGGGTAAATTTGAGAATGTATCAACCCTGCATCTTTTGACAGTAGAATAATGTTAGTTTGCCAGAATGAGGTCTCGGTGATTCTTTTAGTTACGTTCTGAAACTGGTCATGATGTGTTAAAAATTAGGCCATTCCAAATTTATGAAAAATCTAGTTGGTACTCGATAGACTACCGTTTTAGCTCATTAGAATGGCTATTTGTAATCTAAATTGTTCGGGTAATCACATGTTCATCACCAGGTCGCTAGGCCATATTAAGATAAAATATTTTGTACACTTTAGAAATGACAAAATTATCAAGAAAGGAGAGAAAACAGTATCCATTAGTTTGGTGTTTGTTTCAATGATGTCCCATATTAAACAGGTCTGTTCAATTTAGTCCCTTCACATAATCACATTGCATGATTGAGGGTTGTCAGAGACATATAAACACAGTGTATTTATATGTCTCTGAGGTTGTTAAACTGCTTCGAAAAATGTGAGTGCAATAACAAACACAAAACATGCACAAAAAGCACAATTTCATTATTTGCCAAACTGTTCAATTTATAAAAATATAGGCATATATATTATAATGCTCGATCTCCAAACTAAATTAGGCTACACTTTCAGCATTGATTGCTAATTGACTCTAAAACGTGCAGACGTGTATACATAACGTGTGTACACACTGACATCGTGTGTCCTTTACACCTTTGTAAACCAGTCTTATCATCTAGACGCTTTCATATATTTAAACAACTACAAAATAAAGCGTTTATAATATTGAGATTTAAGAACACCCGAGTCTCGCGAGCTATTTATAGAACATTTTGGAATTTCCAGATTTGAGTATCATCAGAGTTATTTGCAAGGCAGATAGAACGTGCAATGATATTTATTATCTGCCCAATCATGATGAAGATAATATTTACATATTTTAACTCTATGTAGAAAATGTCTCGATAAAACTCAAATACTAGTAACAATCTGGTACCAAAGTAGCACTGACATAATTATTATTAATCACGTTTGCATCAATGATGGAACTATAACTGATGTGAGTAAATTGGTTTGCAGTAAGGAAAATAAATATCAACGGGCTTTTCAAAACCGACTATGTAAATATGTTTCGTTGTTGTTGTTTCTATTAGCATTGTGGCGATTGTCAAACCAATCGCCACAAAAATAAATCTGGATATTTGGATCTATTATAAATACAGAATTGTAAAATATTGCTGGAAAAGGTTCCGTCCCCCCCCTCCAAAAATTGTTTTCTTAAATTAAATGCCGCAGAGGCATCTTGTTGAATCATAAGTTATTATATTCTTTTACCCTACTGTTTCCAAAATAGGTAATTTAAGCTGTTTAGAGACACATTTTCATGTGGGCATTTAATGTTTCATAGTCTATTATTCGCCTCAATGTTCTAATCGACTAAGCCCCTGGTGGTTTGCAGCTCTGATTTGATGGACTGTCAAAAAGCTAATTACCAGCACCTTCAGTTCTGCAGCTTTCAGCTAATTAAATTTATGAAATGACATTTAAACTAAATGTGTCATAATCTCTTTCACAACCAAATAGTAAGGCAGATTTGTTTTATAGAAACGCTTTTCATAAAATACTAGTTCTTTTCATGTTTTTACTGGTTTCAAAAACTAGTCACATTCAAGATGCCAACAAAATTTCTTAAAAGATGGCCATAATGTTGGCCCTCATTTGGTCACATGAGTAAACATGGGGAACAAGAGGACCAAGGTGGCCCTACATCGATCACCAGAGTGACAGTATAGTAGAAAATGTGCAACTTCAAATATCCGAGTAAATTTGATTAAAACTTGGAATGAAACTGAAACAAGTGGACATTGTAAATAATGTAGCCTTATGAAAACAGTTTTACAACAAATCAATATGACTTGGAATAATTTATGTAGAGTTACTGATGGAACACTTCTGCAAAATACATAGAAATCTGAGATGAACTTTTCTGAAGAATGGGATTATAAAGTTTTGTCATCTTGCCCCTTTTCTGATTCTGCCTGGTCAATATTGCTTGACAATCTGTGTTACATAAGGAACTTTCTACCTATTGATTGGAAGCTGATTAAGAGGAGAAAACAGTTTAGGCATTGCCTCCACATTTCTGATGCCGCAGCAACCCAAGTTCGACATAGATTTAAAATCTTTATACAAATTTGAACATTCCTGTGAAGTTTGATTAGATCGGTCAAATAGAAAGAGATGTAATTTGAAAATGAAATTTCATTTCACTACTTTTCTGATGCTGCCATGTTGCTATGTCTTTCTGCCAATTAATAGGGCTAGAACTAATTGGGTAAAGGCCAACTCAGCAAACATTTCCACTAATTTATATCTTTCAAGCAGACAAGTTCTGTCATTAGAATGGAATTTTAAAGTTTTGTCATATTGTCCCTTTTCTGATGTGGCCTGGCTGCCATGTTTTTCAACCAATCAATATGTTTTAAACATTTTTTGTAAAGGGGTTGTCCATGGAACATCTCTACCAAATCATCGTGGAGTTGAACTAGAAAACCTTTAATGGAAGATCAAACCGGAACCAGTTAGTAAAATCAATAACAGTTGACATACCTAATTATGACCATATTTGAAACATTTTCCTCAAAATATTTTAACCCTTTGACTGCAGTGCATGTTGGGATTTTGCTAAGCCTCTGCCACCAATTAAGAGACATCTATGCCATCTGACCAGGTTCTATACTCTTGGCTGCTCAGCTCAACAAGGTTATTTTGATATTTTCAGAACTGATGTTGGACTCAGACTCTTCCAAATACAAAACTAGACAAGTCCATTTTAAAAATAAAGCATTGTATTGGTAAACAGGCAAAGCAATGAAATAAAAAGTAAGTCATTAAAAGCTTGCAGTTTTATATGTGAATATCTAGTTGTTAACCCTATACCACATACAATAAATTTGAAGCAGACAACTTAGAAAATATATGCAAAAATATGAATTCTTTTTAAATTAATGAAAGCAATGTAACTGTTATTGATGTACAATTATTGACCAGAACTGACAACATTAACCCTTTCCCTCATACAACAATTCTGCAGATGACGACTTGTTTTGAGCAATTTCTTCTTTTGTCACTATAATGTTTTCTAAAAGCTGTCTGCTGCAGAGACTTCAGTATAATGTGCAAGCTTACAAGACACATGTTAAACTCAAAGAACTCTACAAACTGCTAGCACTAGCAGAAAGTCGACAATTAACGATGACTTATGCTTTGTTTAGGTGTCTTCGACAAGGTCCGTGTCTAAATTCCCGACTTTCATCAAATCATTTGAGCGCTTTAAATTACAACGACTGGCAAACGCGTATATTTATGCAATATTTATATAAAATCGCAAGGCCTACACCGAGATACTACTTTTTCTATACGATCGCCACTATAGTGCCATCGGCGCTTTGATTTTAATTATTGTCTTTGATTATTGTCTTTTCTAAGAACTCTCTGACAAAACCTTCAAGGACAGGTATTGGTAATCTGTATATGCCTCTGACATTTTCTGCAAGAAACCTAATGGTAGCACTTTGATATAACACTTCTGGTTATGATCATTTGTAAAATCCATTTCAACTTGAACCATAATGTGTTGTTTATCAGATATGATACTTTTTAACCCTTTCTTACATACAACAAAATTTCAGCAGATGACTTTTAAAACATGCAGGCAAAAGAATGAAAAGTGTATTTAAATGAAAGTTAGAGTCATGGACTGAGTTAAAAACAGTGGGGTCAAAGAAGAAAATGCTAATTATGAGCAATTTCTTCTTCAGCCACAATGTTTGCAATAGTCGTTTGCTTCAGATGCATATATACAAGTGGGAAATTGTAATATTTGTAAACATTAGAAGTATAAGGAGATTGAAAAACCCTTTCCCTCATATAGACGCTTTCTGAAGCCCCTGCAGCAGACAGCTTTTTGAAAACATGGCGACAAAAGAAGAAATTGCTCATGTTTTCAACTCTATTGAATTATCGTTCTTTCATTTAAAGGGATTTTCTATGCTCTTGCCAAGGGGAAATGAGGACATTATCCCACAATGTTTTCTAAAGTAGTTTGCTGATGAGGTATCAAAAGCCTCATGTATCACGCTGTAAATAATGGTTCGGTGATTTGGTAATTTTGACTCAATATGACCCAAATTTGAACTTAGCCTAGATTATCACCAGGACATATATTCTGACAAAGTTTCAACATGCTCCCCATCCTGACAAAGTTTCAACATGCTCTCCATCTTTATTAATGTTTTATGTTTGCAACATCAATACAGTTCACAATAAACAGTGAGAATTGATATAATGTAATGTTACGGAACAGCTCTGAATATAGACTTAGTATACCTTAAACCATTCCCACATACACAAAATCTGCAGCAGACGTGGGCTTTAAAATATCTAGACAAAAACACAGAAAATATATATAATGTAAAGGTACAATTCCTTATAAGAATGAAAACATTGTGACAAAAGGGGAAATTGCTAGTATTGAGCAATTTCTCCTTTTGTCACAAAGTTTTCAAAAGTCGTCTGCTGCAGAGGCGTCAGAATTTGACTATATCGAGGGCTTGGCGTGAAACGGTTGTAACTTAAAACCTATTTTGAAAACCCTGGTTTAGGGGCAATTTTGACCCTTTTGTAAACAATGCAAATTTAGGTGCCATTGCTCAGAACGAGCAATGGCACCTAAATTTACATTGTTTACCAAGAAAAGTGATTTAACGCTTATAAAGACTTTATAGCGAGGTGATTAACCTTGGTAAAAAAATACCAATTTTAGATACAACCGTTTCACGCCAAGCCCTCGATATGTGGGAAAGGGCTAACCTAACTTAGTGACCCATATTACTTACTACAGCCTGTCCAATCCCCATATATAGAAATCAGACAACTCTGGCATTGAAACCATTAAACAGATAAAAAAGCAAATATGGCAGAATGCACCGAGACACATAATCAATAAGGGGTGAATTTGGCAAGAACTGGGACCATATTTCTGATTGCCCATCCCCTGTCTATTATCCCTTTCCCACATATCACAATTCTGCAGCAGACTAGTTCGAAAGCATCTAGGCGAAACAATGGAAATTATCAATAAAAGAAAGTATATCCATAAAATGTAAATGAAAACATTGTGGCAATAGGAGAAATTGCACGTTATAAGCTTTTCTGCATTTGCTACAATGTTTTCAAAATACATCTGCTGCAGATATGGCAGAAGAATGTGTCTGTGGAAAAGGGATACGATTAGATTTTATGTTTTTCTTGACCCATATACAGACACATCATTAATTCTAGCGTAACATGAGCTTTCATTATGGCACCATAGCTAACCTTAATAATTAAGTGCTCCTTTTATTGGAATGCAGATTCATTTTGACATATCTGCAGCTGACAACTTTTGAAAGTATTGTGAAACAAGAGCACCACGTACGGCACAGACGCTCGACTGATAGGGAGAAAAATAAATAAACAAGAGGGCCATGATGGCCCTATATCGCTCACCTGATTTAATAGAATTTCAATAGTTTTCAAAGTTTTTACTCTTTTTAGGCCAATACTTTTGGACAAGAAGATTTTTAAAGTTTTAACAATGCACATATAAGGAAAACAAGCTCCGCCCCCTGGCGACCATGTTTTTCAACGGATCAAAAATATTTGAACAATCTTCGTAAAAGGAACATTTGTGCAAAATAATTTTTAAATCGGGCCAGTCACTTTTGGACAAGAAGATTTTTAAAGTTTTAACAATGCACATATAAGAAAAACAAGCTCCGCCCCCTGGCCGCCATGTTTTTCAACGGATTGGAAATATTTGTACAATCTTGGTAAAGGGTGCCCCAAGGAACATTTGTGCAAAATAATTTTTTAAATCGGGCCAGTTCTTTTGGACAAGAAGATTTTTAAATTTTTAACAATGCACATATAAGGAAAACTAGCTCCGCCCCATGGCGACCATGCTTTTCAACGGATCGGAAATATTTGAACAATCTTGGTAAAGGGTGCCCTAAGGAACATTTGTGCAAAATAATTTTCAAATTGGGCCAGTACTTTTGGACAAGAAGATTTTTAAAGTTTTAACAATGCACATATAAGGAAAACAAGCTCCGCCCCCTGGCGGCCATGTTTTTCAACGGATCAAAAATATTTGAACAATCTTGGTAAAGGGTGCACCAAGGAACATTTGTGCAAAATTATTTTCAAATCGGCCCAGTACTTTTGGACAAGAAGATTTTTCAAAGTTTAAACAATGCACATATAAGGAAAACAGGCTCCGCCCCCTGGCGGCCATGTTTTTCAATGGATTGGAAATATTTGAACAATCTTGGTTAAGAGTGTCCCAAGGAACATTTGTGAAAAATAATTTTCAAATCGAGCCAGTACTTTTGGACAAGAAGATTTTTAAAGTTTTAACAATGCACATATAAGGAAAATAAGCTCCGCCCCCTGGCGGCCATGTTTTTCAACGGATCTGAAATATTTGAACAATCTTGGTAGAGGGTACCCCAAGGAACATTTGTGCAAAATAATTTTCAAATCGGGCCAGTACTTTTGGACAAGAAGATTTTTTAAGATTTGGCAATTTTCCCCTTTTCTGATGCCGCAGCAACAAAAGTTCTACTTGGAATTAATTTCTTTGAACAACTTTGAAAGAGGACTACCTAAGGACCATTCCTGTGAAGTTATTTTGAAATCTGTCCATTGGTTTAGTAGGAGAAGTCATTTGTAGGAAATTGTTAACAGACGCCGACGACGACGCCGGACGGTGAGTGATCACAAAAGCTCACCTTGCACTTCGTGCTTAGGTGAGCTAAACAAAAAACCTTAACTGGACGGCCACGCCGCCGCCGCCAGGGTCATGACAATAGCTCTCGTTTAAAAGTCGAGCTAAAAATGAGAAATTTCTCATCACAAGTAATGTCTCCTTTTGTCACAATGTTTTCAATTCTATTTATATATGAGCTGTCCCGCTAGAAAACCAACATTATGGCCTCTGCGTAATGTATCGATCCAGATCAGAGTAATGATTCCTGAAACAGAACATCCACAGGAGGCAAAAAAGTGTCTATCCGGGTAAGCCTGCGCGGCATGCTTAGGCTGATCTGGGTCGATATTTTACGCAGAGTTCACAATGTTGATTTTCTCCTGATTTTCTCGCGGGACGGCTCATAAAGAGTTTTCCATAAATTATGTTTGAATAGATGCCTATCCCCTGTCTATTAAGATTATATTTGATGTTTCTTATGACCATTACAGATGCCTAACAGGCTTTTCCTGGTCCTAAAGTATCAAGAGCTGTCACAAGGGCATTAAAGCTCTTCCTAATTGGTGCTTCTTTTATTTGACCCTTTACCACATGCAGACACATTTTAACGCTTTTCCTCATACGACAATTCTGCAGCAGACGACTAAGAACATATTTTGTCAAAAACTAGAAAATCTCTATAATTGAATGGATAACAATGTTTAAAAGTGGAAAACATTGTGGCAAAAGGAGAAATTGCTCGTTTTGAGCAATTTCTTCTTTTATCACTATGTTTTCTAAAAGCCGTCTGCTGCAAAGGCATCAGAGAGTGTCTATATGAGGGAAAGGATTAAGATTATTAGAAGCCCCCAGTAGCTTCCTGTAGGAATGCTTCGAATTTTAGCACAAGGAGATATTTAGACCTGCCAGTGTGACCACATATCGGGATTTCTCTTGTCATGTCCTTACCAAGTATATTAATTTAAGGTAAATGACTTTTAAAACATCCCTTTTACACTCTATATACATGAGAGCTTTACAAATTAAAAAAAAAAGATAAAGGCCAGTATATTAATTTAATGTATGAACATTTTTAGTTAAGCGAAATTCACACTGTATCTAGTCTAAACAGTAAAATAGAGAACCCTTCTACGGAATTGGTTACCTGCCTCATACGCTTTATTATTTCAACAGTATCTCAAACCAGTTACCAACAAAAGGCGCGCTAAATGTAGTCTGGTTCCTTACATCCTATGATATATTACGCAGTAATTAGATGAAGAAGCCAAACTTTTCAATTTATATTTTTGACAAAAGATGCATGACGGTGAGTGATCTCAGATTAGCTGATAGAGTCTATTGCTGGAAGAAAAATGACACTAATCACAATTGACTTTTGTCAATTATCAATTAGAATTGATTGCCCGATCGGGGATCAAACTCACAACCCCTGGATTGCTATACCTCATTATTTACGACTCAACTATCACAGTTCAATCCCAAAGGTTGACCCTGCTCTCAAGGGGTTCAAAGCCTTCATCAGATCGATCAGGTTGATTCATGATGAGTATAATCTGCAGCAGACGAATTTGAAAGTATCTGACAAAAATGTTGCAAATCGCTGTGGGTGAAATGTATGGTAAACACAATGTTTTCCACTTTTTGTCATATGTTATCCATTCAATTATGGAGTTTTTCTATATTTTGACAAAATACGTTCAAAGTCGTCTGCTGCAGAATTGTCGTATGAGGGAAAGGGTTAAAACATTGCATTTCTTGGCCGAGTTACCAGTACTACTGGTCCATTTATCCTGACACCAGTCAGTCAATCGTAATACAAACCCTACAACCGTGAGCGCTAAGGAAGGCAGCCATTTTATAAAGTATTTGGTATAACCCTACCATGGAGGAAATCCAAATCCTCCCGCATCCTAGGCTGATGCTCTACCACTACACCACCGAGGGGGCGGTAACAGAAGTGAGATTGTCAGTTGAGGTTCATAGGTTGTTTTGTTTTTTGACGATGTCAACACAATAACTAATGAAAGGGTTAATGGATTTGTATATTTGAGCCAGTCATCATCTAGCCATTTCAAGTGTTTACTTATCTGTGTACAGTGAAGACTCAGGCAAACCTTAGCAACAGCACAGTCACACCAAATTCTTCACTATCCCTCTACGTGTAATTCAGTCATAAATGCATCTTTTGACAGAAACTAGAACTGTAGCCCTATTAGTAATACGTGTACGCCAAATTTACCTGTTAACGACCCCATTATGAAGAGACTATAAGACCCTAAATCACCGGACACAGTTCATTTCTCTTTGACAGGATTTTCCTTCATGTTCTTTAACCCTTTCCTACATACAACAAATCTGCAGCAGATGACTTTGAAAACATAGTAACAAAAACCTGAACATTCTCCATAAAAGTAAGCTTAATTAATAAATAAAATTGAAAACATTGTGGCTAAAGGAGAAATTGCTCATCATGAGCAATTTCACCTTTGGCCACAATGTTTTCAAAAGTCGTCTGCTGCTATTGAGTCAAAATGCGTCTGCAGGTGGGAAAGGGTTTAATAAAAGGTTTATGATATAATGGGAGTCTATTATAAAGGACATGACTAGTAAATAATTCAGAAATAGTTGTTTACCGCCATATTGGGTGTTTGGTTACCATGACCATATCGTAATAGGTCAGAATAAAGCCCTGTTAATCACCCATTACCTTAATTGCTGTTTTTAGACTACTAGGCAAATATTCAAATACCAGTAGCCTATAAGTCAGTGCAGCAGTCCGTTTCATCGTCCAAGGGTGTTATGAGGAACACATGTGTTGATATCCAATAGGTCAGTTAGTGAGAACATGACAGTGATATGTCCGGGAGAAGTTATCCCTATGTGTCACCTTGCCCGCTCATAATGAGAAATTTCTCCTTTGGCCACAATGTTTTCAACTATAATTGTCTCGTTCAATATTTGATTTTTGAATAATATTACTTATTAAGCTGCATGATTTTTTTTATCTCCATTCAATTGTTAAACATTCATTTTCCCATTTTTTGACTGATGTATTCGACATTATCTGGTGAAATTTTGTTGAATGTGGGACATGTATAATGCATTTCCTATGGAAAAATATATGTCTCTAGGGTAGGTCATTTTTGACATAATGCAAACAAATGTGAGAGTACCACTTTTGTGAACTAGATACCAAATAACAAAGCTCTAACACTTGCAATGGCAACCAAAAGTTTTGTTGAAGGACAAATCTACAATGTCCCACAGAGAGTAAACTCTGCAGCAGACGACTTTAAACGTATTTTGTCAAAAAATAAAAAATCTCCATAGTTGAATGGATACAACCTATGAAAAAAGGTGGAAAACATTGTGGCAAAAGGAGAAATTGCACGTTTTGTGCAATTTCTTCTTTTGTCACTATGTTTTCAAAAAGCCGTCTGCTCAGATGAGCCAACAGGAGTGTCGCAGAGCGAACGCCAATGGTCATCTGATTTTTACTAAGTTGAAAAAGGGGTATTTCTGAATAATTATTAAAGCCAGTGTTAATTGTGACATGCGTATTGTTCCTGAGAACATGTGTACCAAGTTTCATTTGAAAAATGTTGAAGGGTTTTTGGTTATGAGGTTAGGCACAGATGCTGACGACGACCCCCAAGGGTATCACAATACCCAGATGTTTTTTTTTCAAACAAGAGGGCCATGATGGCCCTGGATCGCTCACCTTAATTATACAATGTACTGCAATGCAAAACACATCAAGACAATTATTCTGAATGCAACCTCCACAGTGTTAACAATACTTTCCTTCATTTGGCCTAGTGATCTATATTTTTTACCTGATATGACCCATATTCCAACATGGACTAGATATCATCAAGACAACATTCTGACTAAGTTTCAACTTGCTCAAAGTAAAAATGCGGCCTCCGGAGTTTGTACAATATTTTCCTTTATTGACCTAGTTTCTGATCCAATATGACCCATATTTGAACTTGACCTAGATATAATTCAGACAAACATTCTGACCAAATTTCAAGCTGCTGAAGCAAACAATGCGGCATCCAAAGTGTTCACAAGATTTTCCTTCAATTTGATCTAGTGACCTAGTTTTTGATCCAGCATGACCCATATTCAAACTTGGCCTACATATCATCAAGAAAAACATTCTGATAAAGTTTTATCATGCTGAAATTAAAAATGCAGTATCCAGAGTGTTAACATGATTACCCTTCAATTTGGTCTAGTGACCTAGTTTTTAACCCGGCATGACCCATATCAAAACTTGGCCTAGATATCATTTATACAAACATTCTGACCAAATTTCAAATTGCTGAAGCAAAAAATGCAGCTTTTACAGAGTTAACAAGATTTTCCCTCAATTTGGCCTAGTGACCTAGTTTCTGATCCAATATGACCCATATTTGAACTTGAACTAGATATCTTTAAGACAAACATTCTGACAAAATTTCAAGCTGCTGAAGCAAAAAATGCGGCATCCAAAGTGTAAAAAAGATTTTCTTTCAATTTGGGCTAGTGACCTAGTTTTTGACCCGACATGACCCATATTCGAACTTGGCCTAGATATTATTCAGCTCAATATTCTGAACAAATTTCGAGCCGCTGAAGCAAAACATGCGGCTTCTACAGAGTTAACAAGATTTTCCCTCAATTTGGCCTGGTGACCTAGTTTCTGACCCAATATGACCCATATTTGAACTTGACCTAGATATATTTAAGACAAACATTCTGAACAAATTTCAAGCTGCTGCAGCAAAAAATGCGGCATCAAAAGTGTTAACAAGATTTTCTTTCAATTTGACCTAGTGACCTAGTTTTTGACCCGGCATAACCCATATTCGAACTTGACCTAGATATTTTTAAGACAAACATTTTGACAAAATTTCAAACTGCTGAAGCAAAAATTGCGGCCTCTGGAGTGTTAACAAGATTTTCCTTCAATTTGACCTGGTGACCTACTTTTTGACCCAACGTGACCCATGTTCGAACT
The DNA here is from genome assembly GCA_031761405.1 of Serripes groenlandicus. NCBI lineage: Eukaryota > Metazoa > Mollusca > Bivalvia > Cardiida > Cardiidae > Serripes > Serripes groenlandicus. The sequence continues at coordinate 180,375,417 of JASEVX010000001.1, read as the reverse complement.
TGACCTACATATCATCAAGACAAACATTCTGATAAAGTTTCAATATGCTCAAGTTGAAAATGTGGCCTCCAGAGTGTTAACAAGATTTTCCTTCAATTCGACCTAGTGACCTAGTTTTTGACCTCATATCGCCCAGTTTCGAACTTGTCCAAGATTTTATGGAGATGAACGTTCTGATAAACTTTCATGAAGATTGGATGCAAAATGTAGCCCGTAGAGTGTTAACAAGCTCAAATGTTGACGAAGGACGACGGACGCCGGACGGACGCCGGACAAAATGTGATCACAATAGCTCACCTTGCACTTCGTGCATAGGTGAGCTAAAAACAAACAAAATAAAAATTAATTTTGTTGAAAACATATTGGTAACAGAAACAGAAGAAGATTGCCTTTTTGTAAGATATTTTTCTGTTTCCCACAATGAATTGAAAGGTTTAATGCTGCAAACCTTATAAAGTATGAACTGTATTAAATGAGAAATTTATCCCTTTCTCACATGAAGCTGAGACAACATTGTGGCAAAAAGAAAAATTATCATTCAATAAAAATATTCTTTCATTTATTGAGATTTACAATATTTCAGGCAGATGATTACATAGTTGTCAACAGCATATTCAGTTGTTTGTTCTGTATGTGGGATATGTATACAACAATTTCTCCTACGACACTGGAGATTTATTGAATCAGATAAAGGGTTCCATCCATCAAGCTAATTGATATTCAAGCAAATAAAAACAGCTTACTGCTTTATCTCTCCCATACACATGTGTCTCCAAACCATAATCTCTTATTTCAGCAAAACTTGTCCACGCTAAATAACAAGAGGATCATGATGGTTCTTTATCGCTCGTCTTATTGTAATATCCAAAGTTTTTACTCTGTACATATAGTCATGTTTTCCAATGGATCAGAATAATTTGATCAATCTTTGTAGAGAGTCCCCAAAGGATGTTTTTTCCCCCAATGGATCACAATAATTTAAACAACCTTTATCACAATAATTTAAACAACCTTTATAAAGGCTGTATACTTTTGTACAGGCGTCAGAAAGCATCTGTATGTGGGAAAGGGTTAATGGTTGTGGGATATCTCCAGATTTGTTGTATGTGGGAAAGGAATGATATATATCCCCTCTTTCACTAGACAGGCATATAAATATATAAATACTCAACCCTTTCCCACCTGCAGACCCATTTTGATGCAATAGCAGCAGACAACTTTTGAAAACATTGTGGTGCCAAAGCTATCTTTTATTGAGATTTTTCAGGTTTTTGTCACTATGTGTTCAAAGTCGTCTGCTGCAAATGTGTTGTATGTGGGGAAGGGTTAAAGATATTTTAAGGGTTGTTGGATATCGGATTTGAAAAGTCCTATGCACCAGAGATGTCAACATGCTCTCTGCATCAAGGGAAAGGTTACATTACCATAAAGCACCAGGCCACTCCTCTCTCTATCACTGACAAACCAATTAGGCACACAATGAGCAAACTGCTAATCAGACACTCTCACAAATATTGTACAAAGCAAACATGATTTTAGCATGACAAAAAGGTACAAGTTGACATTTCTGAACAGTGTAGGTTTAGAACACCCTGTACATTTGTTAGCCCAACCAGGATCTACACAAGTTGCCAAGCTTCTTTCAAAAGCTTTCGTTAGTAATTTGTGAAAAGTTTTGATCTTGATCAGACTGTGACTGGATAAACAGGCTGAACTGGATCTTCACTGTTAACATTTGCTGCTAACTTGCACCTTTTCCCATAGACTGGCTCATTTATTGAACATATTAATCAATACATAATTCTGACAACTTTTACTTTACATTCTTACTTTTTGTTCTAGATTTTCAATATGTTGTTGTCTATATGTTGCACAACAAAATATAGTGATCACCATTTAACATGGTATATGGCATGGTATATTAGAATATTCTGAACTTTAAAAAGATGATGTTGAAATTCCTCAATATGGCATTATATTAATTTTTACTCTTATATGGCATTTAAAGAGCCGTCTGCCTTTAACCCTTTCCAACCTGCAGAAACATTTTGACACATCTACAGCAGTCAATTTTTTGAAAATATTGTAGCAAAAGAAGAAATTGATCATCATTTGCAGTTTATCATCAACATCATCAAATTTTCCTCCTAATTAGATGTGTTGTAATGAGATGGGTAAAAGGACACTTATTCTTTCTATTGTGTAAGTGTCAGCTAAAAATTCATTATCTAGTTGACTTCTCAACAGCTCACTAACTTACATTTTTTGTTTGTTATACAAGAACTGTTTTCTTTACGAGGGAGTCAAAGAACTAGTGACTTGGGACTAGACTGGTAACAGTCCATTCATACTTTAAAATATTTTTTAAAGTTTTATATATGCATTTTGAAGCAATATATATAGCAGCAGACGACTTTTGAAGACATTGTGGCCAAAGGAGAAATTGCTCATGATGAGCAATTTCTCCTTTGGCCACTATGTTTTTAACTTTATTTAACAATTAAGCTATCTTTTAGGGAAATTTTTCAGTTTTTTGTCCCCATGTTTTCAAAGTCGTCTGCTACAGATTTGTCGTATGTGGGAAAGGTTTAACATTCTATGCAATCTACAACACTCAAGACATCTTTATCTCTGAACTCCAAATGTTGTTCAGTAATTGGAAGTTTTTAGTTTTATTGGGGTTTAACGCCGTTTCCAACATTATTTCAGTTAAATCAAGTTAAGTGCAAGTTCCCTAATTCATGATCACTGGGTAAACAAATCAGTACAAGGCTACATGGGAAATGTGCCTTGCCCAAGGGAACTCAACCATGACCACAATGACTGGGGATAGAACCTGGGATGCCAAACTTCAAATCCACGACGCCAATCACTCGCCAACCGATTCTGAATAACTGGGAGCTACTCAAAGAAGAAGAAGTTATTCAATGCTGATTTTGTCAAATAACAATAATCTTAGGGACTGATTCCAGTATAGCTTTTGCAGCAGACGACTTTGAACATATTTTGTCAAAACATAGAAAATCTTCATAATTGAATGGATAACCTATGACAAAAAGTGGAAAACATTGTGGCAAAAGGAGAAATTGCACAATTTCTTCTTTTGTCACTATGTTTTCAAAAAGCCGTCTGCTGCAGAGGCGTCAGAAAGTGTCTATATGAGGGAAAGGGTTAAAAGTCTTCGGAAAAAAAATAACATGTTCCTACCTTCTCTTTTCTCTCAATGGAATTCAACAGTGCACTGAAAAAACAAACAATAAACAAGTCCAATAAAAAGTGAAGAACTGTAAATCTGGTTTATTCACCTCCGCTTATGCCAATTGGTATCTCTTGGCTCTCAACCGTCACAGGCTAATTGACTAACAATGTATTCAGTCAAGTTTCCCGTCGAGTGACAATAGGAGAGATATTGATTCACGTTTGAGGACGTTTCCTCCACTGGAACTGCGCCTCTAATGTCCATATTCACCCAAAATGAGCTTTAACCCATTCCCACACATAGACGCTATCTGACGGCTCAGCAGCAGATGAATTTTTAAACATTGTGACAAAAGGTGAATTTTTTTTTTTTTGGCTAGATGCTTTCAAAGTCTTCTGCTGCAATTTTGTTGTATGTGGGGAAGTGTTAATGTGCGGGAAATGTCCTTCTTGAATGTTTTGGGTGAGTGGACTGATTTGACTTTACAGCCATTTGAAAAACATTCTGGCAAAATGAGGAATATCTTGATCTTGTGACAATATTTCCAACACTGTTCAATAACTAATTACTTTTTCATCTATAAAAAATTATTTATTCAGTCATCCGATGCAAATGTGTTAAATGATGGAAAGGGTTAATTATTTTGTATTTCATTATGTGTTTTAAACAACTTTTGTACTTTTTTACATTGCAGGTCCCTTAATTTTTTTATATAAGAAATCTAGGGGCCGGGTTTAAGGCAAAATCAATCTGGACACACATCGCCACAATTTGTCATCAAATAAATAGAGGATATTACATGAGTGGTCATTCAATACGACATTTTATATTAAACGAGTGTTCTAAAATTGATAAAAACGAGCCTTGGCGAGTTTTTAGCAATTTTAGAAAACGAGTTTAATAAAATTTTGTATTGAATGACTACGAATGTTATATTCTATTTATATCATAAATTCCAATTCGACGATTATTAGCGCAAAATATATATAACGTCGCTATATAGCACGGTCATTTTCAATGCTTTTCATTATGACGTTACGTAACATTGTTATTACACTAGTTGAATACGCAATTTATTCAATGGCTTTATTACACTCCCGGCGACGTCATTTATGATATAAAGGGGGAAATTGTTTGTTTTGGGTGTTATTGCCTCTTTCAACAGCTACGGTCATATCACAGTGAAAAGGAAATACAATATTGGTCCCAGACCTCAATATCAACATCGAGATAAAATATAAGGTATGAAACCAATATTACTCCACCTGCCGGAGCTTAACCCTTTCCCTCATACGACAATTCTGCAGCAGATGACTTTGAACGTATTTTGTCAAAAAATAGAAAATCTCCATAATTGAATGGATAACCTATGACAAAAAGTGGAAAACATTGTGGCACAAGGAGAAATTGCATGTTTTGTGCAATTTCTTCTTTTGTCACTATGTTTTCAAAAAGCCGTCTGCTGCAGAGGTTTCAGAAAGCATCTATATGAGGGAAAGGGTTAAAAGTCCCCCACCCTAGCCACAGGGCCTTAAGGGGAATTAAAGAGAATTTCCAGAAGATGCAACAATGACTCATATCTTCATAACAATTGTGACGTGTAGTCAAGGGTCTGTTGAGTACCCATGCAGATGCTAACATCCATCTTTTCTGTTTGCAGATTTAACAAGACACCTGAAGTGGTATTGCATGTCTCTTTTCTTTCTTATCTTTGAATATAAACCCTTTCACATATGCAGATGCATTTCAACACATCTGTAGCAGACGACATTTGAAAACATTTAGTCCAAAGAAGAAATTACTCATTTTGAACAATTTCTCCTTTTGCCAGTGTTTTCAATTCTATTCAATTACTAAACTTTTATTTGTAGCGATTGGCATGATACTGGATAATATTCAGTTGTAGGAAAGCTATTTAGGTGTTAGAAAGCGTTGGATTAAATTCTAAAATCCTTATTTGACGCTTTACCATTTCCGCCTACTGACGCAATTACCCTGCAGACAACTTAAGAAATATTGTGCCATGGGGAGAGCAATTTGTAATCTTACTTTCTTTTTCAGAGATTTTTCATATTTCTACCTAGATGTTTTCAGCCCCCTTCTGAAGATTTGTTGTAAGTGGGAAAGAGTTAAAAAATGTGTTATGCAATTCAAAATAATTGACACAGTGAGTGGATTCTCTTGAGTATCACAGCATAGTGTTTGTTTTAGCAATCTCTGAGATTATTATTGAGAAAATACCACTTATGCCGCATTGCGTCTTAGACCTCCTCAGAAAATCCAAAATCAAAAACTTAAATAGTTTCCAAAGCGGACACATATTTTTGTTATGTCTCATTCGACTTCCACAAAACATTCTACATGTATTTGGAAAAGCAGCCAATTGATTGGAAAAACTTGTGTGAAGTACGTACTGGTGTTAGAAGACCAGGAAACACATGGGTAGGTGAGCTGGATGCTGTGATACAACACCACATATTGAAGACTTTTTGTCACAATAATTCCAACACTATTCAATAAATATAGCATTACAGATTTCTTTTTACATTTACAACAAGTCGTATCCTGCTGATGTGCTATGAGAAATGGTTTACTCTTTCAGCGCCTGTCTTAATAGCAATATTGAAACTATGCAAACAATACAGATTCAGGTTAGTCAGCTTGTAACGATCCCCAGCATTGTTTGCCTTTTAGTTATCAAAATATTGCAAATCCATCTTTCTACAGTCATGAAAAATGGAGTCACCCAATTTTGAACACGGAAGAGTCTACTGTGTGGAAATCAGCACTGAAAGAGTTGAAAGCTTCAATCAATCAAACGAGCAAATCCTGCTGGGAGTAAGATGATCCATGCATTAGCAATTTCCTACTCTGAAAATAAGCCATACAATAGAAGTATGTTTCTAGATCTATATGGAAGGGTATTAACGCATAAATTACATCTTTCCTTCGTACATTACAACTTGCATTCGTACATTCACATCTTGCATTCGTACATTCACATCTTGCATTCGTACATTCACATCTTGCATTCGTACATTCACATCTTGCTTTGTGACATTAACATCTTGCTTTGTGACTTGCACATCTTGCTTTGTGACTTGCACATCATGCTTTGTACATCTTGCGTTGTGACATGCACATCTTGCTTCCGTACATTTACATTTTGCGTTCATACATTCAATATTACATTCGGTTATCTGACATTAGGATCGTCCTTGAACATTTTGCTTGATGGCATGATGCATTTTTTTATTTAATGTTTTAGCCTTATTTCAAATTCTTCGCTAGATCGGCGATTCAACGTCTAACTGTAAACAAATAATAGAACATGTCACAGAACTGAACGCGACCAACACGATTTTTGACAGCAGAAGGCGCATGTTCGGAAACAAAATAAATTTGACTGTCGACTTACGACCTATGCGCCAGGTCAACACTTTCTGAACATAAGTTTGACTGTCGACCTACAACCTACGTGCCAGGTCAACACTATCTTAATGTAAGTTTGACTGTCGACCTACGACCTACGAGCCAGGTCGACACTTTCTGGAAATAAATGTGAGTGTCGACCTACGACCTACGCGCCAGGTCAACACTATCTTAATGTAAGTTTGACTGTCGACCTACGACCTACGAGCCAGGTCGACATTTTCTGGAAATAAATGTGACTGTCGACCTATGACCTACGAGCCAGGTCGACACTTTCTGAAAATAAACGTGAGTGTCGACCTACGACCTACGAGCCAGGTCGACACTTTCTGAAAATAAATGTGAGTGTCGACCTACGACCTACGAGCCAGGTCGACACTTTCTGAAAATAAATGTGAGTGTAGACCTACGACCTACGAGCCAGGTCGACACTTTCTGAAAATAAATGTGACTGTCGACCTACGACCTACGCGCCAGGTCAACACTTTCTGAACATAAGTTTGACAGTCGACCTACGCGCCAGATCAACACTATCTTAATGTAAATTTGACTGTCGACCTACGACCTACGCGCCAGGTCAACACTTTCTGAACATAAGTTTGACTGTCGACCTACGCGCCAGGTCAACACTATCTTAATGTAAGTTTGACTGTCGACCTATGACCTACGAGCCAGGTCGACACTTTCTGGAAATAAATGTGAGTGTCGACCTACGACCTACGCGCCAGGTCAACACTATCTTAATGTAAGTTTGACTGTCGACCTACGACCTACGAGCCAGGTCGACACTTTCTGGAAATAAATGTGACTGTCGACCTACGACCTACGAGCCATGTCGACACTTTCTGAAAATAAATGTGATTGTCGACCTACGACCTACGCGCCAGATCAACACTATCTTAATGTAAATTTGACTGTCGACCTACGACCTACGCGCCAGGTCAACACTTTCTGAACATAAGTTTGACTGTCGACCTACGACCTACGTGCCAGGTCAACACTATCTTAATGTAAGTTTGACTGTCGACCTACAACCTACGAGCCAGGTCGACACTTTCTGGAAATAAATGTGAGTGTCGACCTACGACCTACGCGCCAGGTCAACACTATCTTAATGTAAGTTTGACTGTCGACCTACGACCTACGAGCCAGGTCGACACTTTCTGGAAATAAATGTGACTGTCGACCTACGACCTACGAGCCATGTTGACACTTTCTGAAAATAAATGTGATTGTCGACCTACGACGTACGCGCCAGGTCAACACTATTTTAATGTAAATTTGACTGTCGACCTACGACATATGCGCCAGGTCAACACTTTCTGGACATAAGTTTGAGTGTCGACCTACGACCTACGCGCCAGGTCGACACTTTCTGAAAATAAATTTGAGTGTCGACCTACGAGCTACGACCTACGTGCTAACTTCACACACCTTATCTTCAAAGTATATTTGAAAGTCATTTACGGAAATTGCTGACAACACACACGTAGCGCCACCTGTTAGCATAATGTGGTTGTCGCGTCATTATTACACCAGGTGTCGCATCGTATTATGCCTTCTGTATTATGATGTTTACATTCGGCTTTCTACATTCGGCTATTCGTCATTGTTACTGCTATGCACACTGACATGTGTCATTCGTAAAGAGGAAGGCGTTATTGAAATTAGAATATAAACATGAATTCATCTCATCAAATTAATATTAATTGATGGTGTAAAATTACGATAATAACAGATAATATGTATGGCAATATGTGCATATCACATAGCAAGACATAAAGCAAGATGTGCATGTCACAAAGCAAGATGTACAAAGCAAGATGTGCATTTCAAAACGCAAGATGTACAAAGCATGATGTGCAAGTCACAGAGCAAGATGTGAATGTCACAAAGCAAGATGTGAATGTACGAATGCAAGATGTAAATGTACGAATGCAAGTTGTAATGTACGAAGGAAAGATGCAATTTATGCGTTAATACCCTTCCATAATCTAGATAAGGTCTAGATAAGATTGCACTTTTCCCTGTAATATCTCTCTTATTATCTAACTAATCCCTATGACGTTAGTACTCAAAAGAATCATCTCATTGAGTGCCCACAACATAGGGTTAAAGGGTCATATAAGGATTTTTGAACGTGCAAAACGCTCCTTATCTAGAACTCTGATGTCTGTCAAATGCAGTTCATTGGCTTCAGCCATGATGATACAAAACAGCTCTAACAAAATAGTTATACAAGAGTGTTCAAAGAAATCCAAGCCCTGATTGCTCACATTGAGGGCTATCAATTCAGGGTTTGTGAGTTAAATTAATCCTTTCCCTCATATAGACGCTTTCTGATGACTCTGCAGCAGACAGCTTTTTGAAACCATAGTGACAAAAGAAAAAATTGCTCAAAACGAGCAATTTCTCCTTTTGCCACAATGTTTTCCACTTTTAGTCTTAATCAGGTTATCCAATCAATTATAGAGATTGTCTATTTTTTGACAAAAGATGTTCAAAGTCGTCTGCTGCAGAATTGTCGTATGAGGGAAAGGGCTAAACTTATATTCATGCAGCCATTAATGTTCCAGAAGAAGATATTTTTTTTTCAGGACATTCTTTCGCCTTTTCAAACTGTCAGCAATAGATTACCTGAAGGCCAGATCTCTAGAATAGAGGCCTTCACCCCACCCATTACTGGATGCACGGTAACACTGGAAAATGTTAAAATGTCTTCTTAACCCTTTCCCTTATACGGCAATTCTGCAGCAGACGACTTTGAACGTATTTTGTCAAAAAATAGAAAATCTCCATAATTGAATGGATAAAAAGTGGAAAACATTGTGGCAAAAGGAGAAATTGCATGTTTTGTGCAATTTCTTCTTTTGTTTCTATGTTTTCAAAAAGCTGTCTGCTGCAGAGGCGTCAGAAAGTGTCTATATGAAGGAAAGGGTTAAGTTGAATTCAAAGGAATACAAAAACATGCGCCTTTCCAACGGAGGTCTAGATGGTATTTACCGGGTAGAAAATATATATATCAGGTATTAAACGGGTTATGTATTTTTGACATCCAAACTTTAGGTCCAACTGGTTTGGTATCACTATATTTGTACCATTTTGATACCAGAGAGCTTTCCACCCTATTTCACACAATATTTTGGTAAGACCCATGGCCCTACATCATCTAATCTCTCATTAACTGGTTTGCCACTAATGATTTTTTTTTTCTTTCAATAATTACACTTGTACCTTGAGAAAGCAATTTCCTAGAAATTGAAATATTATTTTGGGACACATTAAATGCAATGAGAACATGCGTTGTAGCTTTTAACAATGTTGTTTGTTTTTCACAAATTTGAATTCTCTATACAGTTCCCTTATTTATGAAATGAATTCAAAATTAGCCTCTTACAAATGAGTCAAAACACATGAAAAACCTTAGCCTCTTGTAAAGATCCAGATCAGTCTGTACATCTACAAAAGGACATGCCCATATACAGTAAAACCTGTGCTAATTTAAAGACCACCTTTGTATAGCAATTAACTCCCTGTCTAAAATAACCACACTTTTAATTTCCCAATTATTCATTTTTCTGCCTAAATGACCCTGTAATTGAAGACCACCTGTGAACAAAGACTAATATTGTACACTTCCCATCATTGGTCTTTAAACACAGGTTCGACCGTAGTTGTACAAGCCTCTCCAGAAAACCTGACCAAAAATCTAGCTAAACAAGTATGTAATTTCATTATTATTGCAATTATCTTTATACCATTAACCCTTTCCCACATACAACAAATCTGTAGCAGACGACTTTGGTAACATCCAGGCAAAAATATGGGTAAAAATGTCTACAAATGAAAGTTTTTAAAATTATTGAAAAAGAATATAGAAAACAATGTAGCAAAAAGAGAAATTGCTAATTATGTGGGAAAATGTTAAACATGTACCCAATACAATACTTAGAGTCTTGTACATGCTTCTGAACGGTCTATCAATGTCAATGGCCAATTTGCAACTTTTTGCAACAGAGTTATAAGTGTTGTTGGAAAAGGGCCCTCTTTGTGCAATTGCCTTCTAAGACTGTTTGTTGCAGAAGCTTCAAAAGTTGTCTTTATCCTTTACCTCATGTAGACACTTTCTGATGCCTATGCAGCAGACCACTTTTTGAAAACATTGTGACAAAAGAAGAAATTGCACAAAACGTGCAATTTCTCCTTTTGACACAATGTTTTCCGCTTTTCGTCATAGGTTATCCATTCAATTATAAAGATTTTCTATGTTTTAACAAAATATGTTCAAAGTCGTCTGCTCCTTTTGCAACAATAATATTCAACTTTATTCAATAATATGTAATTGTTCTTCCATTTATCCAGAGTTTCTATATTTTTTACTTAATATTTTAAAAGTCGTCTGCTGCAAATTTGTTGCAAGTGAGAAAGGGTTAATCAAAGATGTGGTTCAACACTCTTCAAATATGATCTTAACCTTTGAGCAGCAACAAGCAAGGATCATCATTCCTCTAGCTAGACATCTTGATGTTGTGGACATTTATTTGTACAAAGATATTTCAAAATAATTCCACACAAGGACAAGAAATGACACCTGGTATTGATTGGGGTTTACCGCCGTTTTTAACAATTTCTCAGTTATATCACGGCGACCAGTTCACCTACTCATGCATTTCCTGGTTGTCTCACACCAGTACTCCACACAGCAATCTTCCCAAGCAACTGGCTGCTTTTCCACATAGACTTAGCCCATTGATGGAAGACGAATGACGCATGTCACATTGATTTTTGTCAATCGTCGGAAAGAAAGTTGGCCGAGCCCGGATTCGAACTCACAACCCCTGGATTGACAGCCAGCGCCGCTACCGACTGAGCCACCGGGGCTTGGCTGAAAAGGAATGAAACTAATGATGACCACATTTTCATAATATCTATCTATTGATAACCCTTTCCCACATACAACAATTCTGCAGCAGACGACTTTGCAAACAAGGTGGCAAAAACCAGAAAATATCCATAAAAGATAGCTTAATTGTTAAATAAAGTTAAAAATAATGGCCACAATGTTTTCAAAGGTCGTCTGCTGCTATTGCGTCAAAATGCGTCTGCAGGTTGGAAAGGGTTAACCAGCTATTTACCCATGACATCGGATACTAAAATCCCATTCAAAAGTGCTATATTTGACAGAAAACCCTTTTCCTATTTATAGCACCAGTGACCTTGGAACTGACCTTAAATAATCTTGTTGTTATGTCTATCTAACATACAACAAATACCAGCAGATGACTTTGATAACTGGAGTACAGAGCTCTAGACAAGGAGCGTTTTAATGCTCTAAAAATCCTTATTTGACCTCCAAAACCTAGGTTGTGAGTACTCAAAAAAAAAAATCGATTATTTTGAGTGCCCACAACATAGGTTTTAATGATTGCTAAGAGATGTTTCATATAAGAAAGACCTATATACTCCTCCTTATATAGTCCTCTGGGAGTAGAGGTGAACCAAATTTAGAACACAGTACCACAGCTTGAGATAAGGTGTGTTTTTCATCTTCTAATATTCTTATTTGATACTCAAACCTTGTGTTGTGCATACTCAAAAGAATCGTCTCTTGAAGACCACAACTTAGGCTTTGGCTGAGTAATAAGAGACATGTCATGGGGGAAAAGATATCACAACCATTTCTAAAGATGCAATAGCAAGAGATGCCATCTGGATAATTTTTCCTTTAAATGGGGCTGAGGTCAAGGTCACAGTAACACAATTTTGGTTTGCAACACATGCTCTCTCAAAAGGCATCATTGTATCAATTTGGTACTCTAGGTGCAATAGCATAGGAAATATATATAGCCAGGACAAAATGTATTCTTTAATTTAGGTCAGAGGTTAAGGTCATTGTAAAAGTATTCTAGGTGCAAGAGCATAGGAAATATAGCCAGGACAAAATGTATTCTTTAATATGGGTCAGATGTTAAGGTCAAGTACACAGTGACCCAATGTTTGTATGTGACACAACGTTGTGCCAAACAGAATTTTTTATGCACAAGGAAATATTGTCAGGACAAGTTTTTTCTTTAAATGGGGTAAGAGGTTTTGGTCAAGGGGACCCTATTTTTATAAGTTTTGGCATTTCTCCAGTTCTGATGCTGCAGCAACCTAAGTTCTGTATTTTGACACACCTGTAGCAGTTAACATTTGAAAACATTGTGGCAAAAGTAGATATTGCTTGGTGATAAATTTCTCAATTTGCCAAAATGTATTCAACTTTTTTAAAAAATTTGCCTATAATTTGTTTTTCACAGTTGTCTGATGCAGATTTGTTGAAAAGTGTTAACTATTTTTCCCTATGTCAAAATATTTCCTAAGGTCAACTGCTACAGAGGGTTAAGTCATCTATATTGGGGGAAGGATTGTTTACTATCCTTAAAGGGAAGTAGCACAATCATTACAAGAGGCAGTATATAGTATACAATAGACTGTAATATCTCCATAAAAGATAGCTTAATTGTTAAATAAAGTTGAAAACATTGTGGCCAAAGGTGAAATTGCTCATCATGAGCAATTTCACCTTTGGCCACAAGGTTTTCAAAAGTCGTCTGCTGCTTTTGCGTCTGCAGTTGAGAAAGGGTTAACAGGAAGTAGCGCAATCATTACAAGAGGCAGTATAATAGACTGTAATAGAGTCCAATTATGATGTAATTTGTGATTGCCAATCTCTCCTAGGTAACTATTGTCAACATATCAGCACTAGACTTGTAATTAGGGCCCCCTGTTTACCTTTTCCCCCATACAACAAACCTGCAGCAGACTACTTTTAGAATACTTTGACAACAAGAGGGCCATAATGGCCCTGGATCGCTCACCTGAGTCATGAAATGTGATTTGTCATGCCAACCACAATAACTCATTTTGCAGTCAGGTAAGCCAAAACAAGAGGCCCAAGAGGACCACAAAGCAAAAAAACCCACACCCTATGTTGCCTGTCTATTGTCAAGTTGATATGACTTTCAGAAGGTCACCCAAAAAATGTTTATGTACCAGTTAGTATTTAACAAGAATATTTCTAAGTTTTTCCCTATATACCTCTATGTAAAACAGGTGACCCCAAGGCCTTTACGTTTCAGACAAGAAGTTTGTTCCTATATATATCTTTATAAAACAGGTGACCCCTGAGGTGGGACCAGTTTTGACCCCAGAGGCATAATTTGAATAATCTTGGTAGAGGACAACTAGATAATGCTGCACACCAAATATCTAAGCTCTAGGCCTTTTGGTTTTAGACAAAAATATTTTCAAAGTTTTTCCCTATATATCTCTATGTATAATACAGGTGATTCCAGGGTGGGGCCAATTTTGAACCCAGGGGCATTATTTGAACAATCTCTGTAAAAGACTTCTAGACTATGCAGACACCAAATATCTAAGCTCTGGACCTTTTGGTTTCAGACAAGAAGATTTTCAAAGTTTTTCCCTATATATTTCTATGTAAAACAGGTGACTACCGGGGCAGGGCCAATTTTGATCCCAGGGGCATAATTTGAACAATCTTTGTAGAGGACCAGTAGAAAGTGCTACACATTAAATATCGAAGCTCTAGGCGTTTCATTTTTTTACCCCACATGATTAAGTTTGACCAAGATTGGATGGCATCTAAAATGTTAACAAGATTTGATGGCATCCAGAATTTTACCAATATTTTACTTCAACATGCGAATTTGGTCTTAACCCTTTCCCACATATGACAATTCTGCAGCAGACGACTTTGAAAACATAGTGACAAAAAGCTGAAAAAATCTCCATAAAAGATAGCTTAATTGTTATATAAAGTTGAAAACATTGTGGCCAAAGGAGAAATGTCATGAGCAATTTCACCTTTGACTACAATGTTTTTAAATGTCGTCTGCTGCTATTGCGTTAAAATGCCTCTGCAGGACTGGGAAAGGGTTAAGAAAAATTTGTTCCTCTTTGAAATGATGACTTCTACATTGTTTCAAAATTACAATTACATTTCACATACTACTTTTGCTATATAATTTCAATTTCGAAACACTACAAATCATGTAATTGGTTAACCCTTTCCCTCATTTCCCGACAATTCTGCAGCAGACGACTTTGAACATATTTTGTCAAAAAATGGAAAATCTCTGTAATTGAATGGATAACCTATGACTAAAAGTGGAAAACATAGTGGCAAAAGGAGAAATTGCTCGTTTTGAGCAATTTCTTCTTTTGTCGCTATGTTTTCAAAAAGCCATCTGCTGCAGAGGCGTCAGAAAGCGTCTATATGAGGGAAAGGGTTAACTAATCCCTGCTTCAGGTATAAAGCTATGTAACAAAGTAAAACATCAAAACACAGACAGAAGTAAGACAGCTGAAAGCCGTGAAAAACTTAAAACACCTATATAATACAAAAATAACCAAGGTAGATTAAGTGCCAATTGTTCGTACTAATTATAGCTCAAAACATGAAACCAACAAGCTTAATTTAGAAACATCTCTTTACACATAAATATATCAGTTCCAATTAGTTCAACAGTTAATTGTTATAAAACTCTATTAGCACTTTTCACATATTAAAAGATTTAACCATTTTCCTGTCAGAGCTGCATTTTAACCTGTTCTTACATGCAGATGCATTTGGAAATATCTGCAACAGGAAAACAGAAATGTGGCATTAAGAAGTACTTGCTGCTAATGAACAGTTTCTCTCTTTGCCACAATGTTGTCAACTCATTTCTTTAATGAAACTTTCATTTAAATCTTTTTAACTTGCAGACGTATTTTGAAATAATTGTGAAAAAAAGAATAAATTGTCACAATGTGTTTTGTTTTATTGGGGTTTTATGCCTCTTTCAACATTATTTCAGTTATATCTGACACGGCAACAGTTCACTTATTCATGATGCCTGGGTAAACAAACCAGTACTAGGCTAGGAAATATGCCTTTCCACCATGACCGAAGTGACGCAACTGGGGATCAAACCCGGGACACCCTGTTTCAAATCCGAGACGCTAACCACTTGACCACAGCGGATTCCTGTCACAATGTCTTTGCATGACTTTATTCAATATTAATTTTTGTACTTTCATTTAAAGAGATTTTCTATATTTTTGCCGAGATATGACATGGTCGTCTGCTGTTTATGTTACATTTGAGGTATAATTTTGATACAGGTAATGCTAATACCAAATATGGAAGGTCATTATGGAACTTTTTACTCTTTTTGAGGTAACTGCAGCCAAGTAACTCCTCTTTTTGTCACAATGTTTTCACATCAATTCAATAATTATACCTTTTTCATTTATAAAGACTTTTCAATATTTTTGTCTAGATATCTCCAAAGTTGTCTGCTGCAGATTTGTTGTATGTGAGGAAGGGGTTCGCTACACACTTAACCCTTTCCCCCATACAACAATTCTGCAGCAGACGACTTTGAACGTATTTTGTCAAAACATAGAAAATCTCTATAATTGAATGGATAACCTATGACAAAAAGTGGAAAACATTGTGGCAAAAGGAGAAATTGCACATTCTGTGCAATTTCTTCTTTTGTCACTTAATAATGTTTTCAAAAAGCCGTCTGCTGCAGAGGCGTCAGAAAGCGTCTATATGAGGGAAAGGGTTAACTACTCCCACATATAGACACTTTCTGACGCTTCTACAACAGACGACTTATTATAATCATTGTGACGAAAACAGAAATTACTCATGATAAGCAATTTAACCTTCTGCCACAAAGTTTTCAACTTAATGCAATGATTATACTTTTAGTTATAGAGATATTCCACATCATTGCATAGATGTTTTCAAAGTCTTCTGCTGCATATTTGATTATGTGGGAAAAGGTTTAAACTCCCGATGGCGCTACATTTTACAAGGAAAGAAGGCGAAAAGACCCTTTGATAGGAATGGTACCTTTGCAGCCACCATGAGATCTTGCAAATTTCCCTCAAACATTTGAGTCCATGTGGGCACATGATCCCCAATTGGGTATGTGACAGGGCTATCAGGGATGATCACCTGCAGAATACAATGATTTGGGGCATGGTTATATTGTGTGCAGCTTGCACTTTTCCATAGAATCAAATAGCATCAATTATTAATGTCTTTTCCAGGGAATTCCTTGCTAGAAGGGGGTCATTACCAAGACGTTGTGTAAATATGGTTTTAAATAATGTATTGGAATCTGATATGAAAGTGGTTCTACAATATTGCTGTTCAATTACCCTTAAGGCCTGTCACTTCCTGGTTTCAGAGAATTTGTTGTTTCCCAGACATGGTTTTAACCTTTTTCTCCTAAACACCAAATCTGAAGCTGACAACTTTTGAAACTATCTGGGCAAAACATACAGAACATTTTCTATAAATTATATGAGTATAGTTATTGAATTGAGATGAAAACAATGTGTCAAAGGCAATTTTTTTTCATTACTTTCAGAACTTGTCACTGGTATCAATGTATCAAGTTGTTCGAAAGGATTAATTCTTTCCCACTAGTAAATGCATTCTGAAGCTTTGAAAACATTGTGGAAAAAGGAAAAATTTCCATGATGATCAATTTCTCCATTTGCCACAATGTTATCAACTCTATTTAATAATTAAAGTCCCATTTATGGAGATTGTTCATATTTTTGCATCGATTTTTGTCGTCTGCTGCAGATTTGTTGTATGTGGGAGAAGATTTATGAAGGCAAAACATAATATAACTATATCTTGTGACATAATATTGATACATCAATTTTGCATGATGATGTATCCATTGATAAGAGTAGTTTTTTCTGTATAGATTGTTACTCAGTTTTTTCCAACTGTATGTGACTTTCAACAACATTTTTCACATCCTGATATGCACAACTTGAAACAACAATTGCGACCAATGTACACCCAGGATCCTTAGTATATTTGACTTTATAGACGATTCTTTTGAGTACCAACAGCATAGGGTTTGGTCAGATAATAAGAAAGATATAGAGGGGAAAGAAGCTCCTTATCTTGACCTTTGATAGATAAGAGAACAGTTCTGTACATGTAGTTATAAATAATATGTTGTCACAAAAATATTAGTGCAAAAACATTTGCAGTACAGCTAGCACAGATTTATATCACTGGATTGATTTTCAGAGTAAATTGATTTACAACATGCATTTTGTTCAATTCTATTTCCGCTAATCTAATTGGGGGGAAATTCAAACCAATGCCTTCCCTGCAGGTCCTATTGTTAACTCTTTTTACCACATATCCATGTTTTTGAGAAATCTGCAACCGACGACTTTTTGAAAATCGTGTGGAAAAAATAAGAAAGTGCACATACTGAGCAATTTCTCCTTTTGCAACACTGTTTTTAACTATGTTCAATAAATTAGCTTTTATTTATATAGATTTTTCCATAGCTTTGCCAACATGTTTTCAAAGTTGCCTGCTGCTGAAATTGTGTTGTATATGGGAAAGGGGGGTTAATGGGAAGGTTTTAAGATGTATGATTCAGAATATTATATTTCATTTGTTTCCCAATAAAAACCTTTATCCAATACAACGAATCTGCAGCAGACGACTTTAAAAAAACATGGAAACTCCTTTTAAATAAAAGCACAATAATTGAATAGAGTTGAAAACATGGTGAAACAAGAGGGCCATGATGGCCCTATATCGCTCACCTGATTTAATAGAACTTCCAATAGTTTTCAAAGTTTTTACTCTATACATATAAGGAAAACAATCAACCCCCTGTTTTTCAACGGATCGGATTAATTTGAACAACCTTGGTAGAAGGTTAACCAAGGAGCATTTGTGCAAAATAATTTTTAAATCAGGCAGGTGCTTTTGGACAAGAAGATTTTTAAAGATTTTACAATGCACATATAAGGAAAACAAGCCCCGCCCCTGGTGGCCATGTTTTTCAATGGATTGGATTAATTTGAACAATTTTGATAGAAGGTCCCCCAAGGAAGATTTGTTTCAAATTATCTTTAAATCATGCCAGTACTTTTTGACAAGAACATTTTTAAAGATTTTACAATGCACATATAAGGAAAACAAGCTCCGCCCCCTGGCGGCCATGTTTTGCAACGGATCGTAAATATTTTAACAATCTTGGTAAAGGGTGACCCAAGGAACATTTGTGCAAAATAATTTTCAAATCGGGCTAATACTTTTGGACAAGAAGATTTTTAAAGTTTTAACAATGCACATATAAGGAAAACAAGCTCCGCCCCCTGGCGGCCATGTTTTTCAACGGATTGGAAATATTTGAACAATCTTGGTAAAGGGTGCCCCAAGGAACGGTTGTGCAAAATAATTTTCAAATCAGGCCAGTACTTTTGGACAAGAAGATTTTTAAAGTTTTAACAATGCACATATAAGGAAAATAAGGTCCGCCCCCTGGCGGCCATGTTTTTCAACGGATCGGAAATATTTGAACAATCTTGGTAGAGGTTAACCCAAGGAACATTTGTGCAAAACAATTTTTAAATCGGGCCAGTACTTTTGGACAAGAAGATTTTTTAAGATTTGGCAATTTTCCCCTTTTATGATGCCGCAGCAACCAAAGTTCTACTTGGAATTAATTTCTTTGAACAACTTTGAAAGAGGACCACCTAAGGACCATTCCTGTGAAGTTATTTTGAAATCTGTCTGTTGGTTTAGTAGAAGAAGTCATTTGTAGGAAATTGTTAACAGACACCGACGACGATGACGCCGGACGCCGGACGGTGAGTGATCACAAAAGCTCACCTTGCACTTCGTGCTTAGGTGAGCTAAAAAGGAGAAATTGCTAGTTTTGAGCAATTTCTTCTTCTGTCGACGTGTTTTCAAAAAGCTGTCTGCTGCAAAAAGCGTCTATATGAGGGAAAGGTTTTTAGATGGTTATCATTGACATGCAGAGACTAAGATTGGGTAAACTGGTCCTGACTCCACAATATCTCTCTTGTTACTGAGTTAACCCTTTCCCACATACAGCAAATCTGCAGCAGACGACTTTGAAAAACAGAGATTTGTGTTCAAGGCACTTTTATGATGCCAATGTTTATTGTAAGGTAGGTGGTGATGTTATATGGGTAATTTCATTTCATATCAAATCATGTCCTATGGTAATATGTTCTCTCACTAGGAAATAATGGTTTTTCTCATTCCTGAATATTTCTTTAAATCCTCGCAATTATGTAATGTATTAAAAGACTATCAAATAAACCCTTTCCTGAATACAACAAACATCAAGCAACCAATGGCCTGGTAAAGCTAAATTGTTGCAAAGGATCTGTTTGTTTTATTGGGGATTTACAGCGTTTTCCACATTATTTCAGTTCACTTATTCATGATCCCTGGGTAAACAAACCAGTACTAGGCTAGAAAATGTGCCTTGCCAAAGGGCATTCCACTGTGACCTTCGTGCCGTGACTGGGGATCGAACCAGGGATGCGAATAGCAAAGGAACAAAAATTCAAGTAAAGCAGAGCTCTCTAAATAAGGGTCATTTTTCAGGCTCTTAAATCCTAATTTGATATCAAAAACCTATGCTGTGGGTACTCAAAAGAATTGTCTCACTGAGATGATTCTCTTCAGCACCCACAACATACGTTTAACCCTTTCCCTCATACGGCCATTCTGCAGCAGATGACTTTGAACGTATTTTGTCAAAAAATAGAAAATCTCCATAATTGAATGGATAACCTATGACTTAAGTGGAAAACATTGTGGCAAAAGGAGAAATTGCACGTTTTGTGCAATTTCTTCTTTTGTCACTATGTTTTCAAAAAGCCTGCGGCAGAGGCGTCAGAAAGCGTCTATATGAGGGAAAGGGTTAAATGAGTGCTAACATGGAAGCAAGACCTTTTTACTCTCCATTATTAAGTCCTCTGGTCATGTGTTGAAAAACTCAGACACTGTTACAGAAGGACTAAAATGATTTTACAATTTTCATAGCATTTGAAACATGGATTTTTGACAAATAAATGACTTCCATCATAATGAGAAATTTCTCCTTTTCACACAATTTGATCAACCCTATCCATGAAATGTTTATTAGTCGCCGGGCAGAAGCCCGCGACTTATATTTTTATATTTTTAATAGCTTTTTGGAAATGATATGGGAGGAGTTATTATTAGAAAAAAACAAATTTAAATGTCTTGAACATATTACAATTGCGTTTGTTTAAAAACACGGTTATGACACATCTAAAATGAAATAAATATTCCGATGTTTTAAGTATTTGCAGTTTCTTTATTTTGACTCGCATTTATGTTATTTTGTTTTATTTACGAAGACAAAACAGTCCCAAGTAGACTTGCACCAGACTGTTATGTGTCAATATCGAGATAAAAATCACTCCAAATTCTCCTTTTAATAGCAATTTTAACTTTCTTGTTCAAAGAGATGTCTTGATTTGTGAAGAATACATTTAATAACATTTATCCATGTCAATCTATGAATATGAACTGTTTCTAAGCTAAAACTGTTTATCACGTGACAAGCGAATCTCCTTTGCAGAGAGCCGTTCTTTACACTCACTTACAAATAGTTAAATATAGGTGATTTAAAATGTTTATTTGGTTCGAAACAAATGAAGAAAAGAAGAAACTCCGGGCTCTCGCGAGGGGGCGACTTAAGCGAAGTGGTCACCTTAAATTGCCAGACTTCGCCCATTCACTCGATCAAAGCGACGTCGACAATTTCCTACGAAGTTATCACACGCTGTAAATCATCACAGTCATGTGTCATGTCGCTTAATTCACTTCTCAGTATACACAGTTACGTAATCAGGAATTAACAACTGATAATGTATACCCATTTATTGTTTATGCATAACTGCAGTATGGATTTCCGGCAACATTGATGCATTGCATCAACTTTCTCTTGTACTATATTTACAAGAGAAAGTTGATGCAACACATCAATATCACCGGAAATCCATACTACAGTTATGCATAACACTTACATTATAGTAGTTGAAAAAACAGTTATCAACTGAGGGGCATATTGGAACATCAGGGGTGGGGTCAAGTGAAAATGTATCATAACTTGCATTTTTTTTATCAACAAAGTGAATGTCCTTCATTGAAATATAATAGCCTTTCATTGTTTATGATCAATCTCTATTCTAGGGTAGGTTGACCATACAAACAGCTAACTAATTATTGATCATAAACAGGAAATGAGTAATCTTTTCAATCATTAGTCTACTCTGTTTTAAAATAATATAATGATGAGCGCCCTTGTGTCAATGATGCATAACAATATGCAGATCGCAAGCAAAGTGCATCTAGGGAATCTAATGACACATTTAAAATTGTCAAGGACGAATAATTTTGTAAGAAAGACCGGATTCGTTTCTTCTTCGCATAGTTGTCGTTCTTTACACTCTCTTTATAAGCAGAGGGTGTGTTTAAAAAGTATATAATGATGAGCGCCCTTGTTTCAATGATGCATAACAATATGCAGATCACAAGCAAAATGCGTCTAGGGAATCTAATGACACATTTAAAATTGTCAAGGACGAAATAATTTTGTACGAAAGACCCGTTTCGTTTCTTCTTACCATAATTGTCGTTCTTTACACTCTCTTTATAGGCAGAGAGTGTTCATTCAAAGTAATTTTTATATTAAAACCAGTTTAATCTCAGTTTGTTCTTTTCTTCATTTGTTTTGAACCAAATAAACATTCTAAATCACCTATAATTAACTATTTGTAAGTGAGTATAAAAAACGGCTCTCTGCAAAGGAGATTTATCTACGCTGTGGGTATTCGGTAGTCACTTGATCAACATATTTAGCTTAGAAACAGTTCATATTTTAGATATACATGGTTAAACTGTATTCTTCACAAATCAAGACATCTCTTTGAACATGAAAGTAACTTTCAGTAAGTTAAAATTGCTATTAAAAGGAGAATTTGATGTGATTTTTATCTCGATATTGACACATAACAGTCTGCTGCGTGTCTAATAGGGACTGTTTTGTCTTCGTAAATAAAACAAAAAAACATAAATGCAAGTCAAAATAAAGAAACTGCAAATACTTAAAACATCGGAATATTTATTTCATTTTAGATGGGTCATAACTTAACCCTTTCCCTCATATAGACGCTTTCTGACGCCTCTGCAGCAGACGGCTATTTGAAAACATAGTGACAAAAGAAGAAATTGCACAAAACGTGCAATTTCTCCTTTTGCCACAATATTTTCCACTTTAAGTCATAGGTTATCCATTCAATTATAAAGATTTTCTATTTTTTGGCAAAACATGTTCAAAGTCATCTGCTGTAGAATTGTCCTATGAGGGAAAGGGTTAATGTTTTTAAACAAACGCAATTGTAATATGTTTAAATTTGTTTTTTTCTAATAATAATTTCTCCTCCCATGTCATTTCTGAAAAGCTATTAAAAATAAAAGTCGCGGGCTTCTGCCCGGCGACTAATATAGCTTTTCCATAATTTTGCCTAGATCTTTTCATATGTCATCTATAGCAGAATTGCTTGTACGTGTGAACTGTGAAGGGGTTGACCATTTCCCACATACATCAAATCCTGAGCAGACGACTCCGAAAAAATATACGAAAATATGTGAAAAATCTCCATAAATGGAAGTATAACTAGAATTGTTTTTGCAAAAAACAGATGTCTCCACCTCAAATATCTGTCAAAATCTCTCAAAACATTCCAACCTATAAAGCAGACAATGGGTTCTGCACATCGCCTTGATGAGGTAAACATGTGACCCAAGGTTCATGAAAATCCTTCAAGCCGTCTTGGAGATATGGAGCGGACATGAAATAAAGCCTCAAATCTTTGACCTTCAAGTGTGACCTTGACTTTGAACCCGTATGGTCGAGACATGGGTTCTGCACATCGCCTTGATGAGGTGAACATCTGACCCAAGTTTCTTAGAAATCCTTTAAGCCGTCTTGGAGATATGGAGCGGACATAAAATAAAGCCTCAAACCTTTGACCTTCAAGTGTGACCTTGACTTTGAACCGGTATGGTCGAGACATGGGGGTTCTGCACATCGCCTTGATGAGGTGAACACCTGACTCCGCCGTCTTGGAGATATGGAGTGGACACAAAATTAAACCTTAAACCTTTGACCTTCAAGCGTGACCTTGACATTGAACCGGTATAGTCGAGACATTGGTTCCGCACATCGCCTTGAAGAGGTGAACATCTGACCCAAGTTTCATGAAAATCCTTCAAGCCGTCTTGGAGATATGGAGCGGACACGAAATAAAGCCTCAAACATTTGACCTTCAAGCGTGACTTTGAACCGGTATGGTCGAGACATGGATTCTGCACATCGCCTTGATGAGGTAAACATCTGACCAAAGTTTCATGAAAATCCTTCAAGCCGTCTTGGAGATATGGAGCGGACACGAAATAAAGCCTTAAACCTTTGACCTTCAAGTGTGACCTTGACCTTGAACCAGTATGGTCGAGACATGAGTTCTGCACATCGCCTTGATGAGGTGAACATCTGACCCAAGTTTCTTAGAAATCCTTCAAGCCGTCTTGGAGATATGGAGCGGACACGAAATAAAGCCTCAAACCTTTGACCTTCAAGCGTGACCTTGAGCCGGGCTGGTTAAGACATGGGTTCTGCACATCGCCTTGATGAGGTGAACATGTTACCCAAGTTTCATGAAAATCCTTCAAGCCGTCTTGGAGATATGGAGCGGACACGAAATAAAGCCCCAAACCTTTGACCTTCAAATGTGACCTTGACCTTGAACCAGGATGGTCGAAACATGGGTGACCTTGGGTTCTGCACATCGCCTTGATGAGATGAACATGTGACCCAAGTTTCATGAAAATCCTTCAAGCCGTCTTCGGAGATATGGAGCGGACGCAATTTCGGACAGACAGACAGACAAAAACAATATATCTCCCCTGTATACAGAGGGAGACATAATTATTGAAAAGAGTTGAAAACATTGAGGTGACATCATGAGCAGATGACTAATGTCTTCTTTTGCCCAAATGATTTTGTCAGAAAGCAACTATATTAGGGAAAAGGTAGAGACATCAGCAAACAAACCATTTATCAGATTACTGATCAGATAATCCTTTCATGATTGAACTCCTCCCCACATGCAAACAACTCTCGGTGTCCACACATCTGCATCGGACACATTTTGAAAATGGTGTGGCAAATGGAGAAATTGCTCAGAATGACCATTTAAGGAAAGATTTAAGGAACATTTACTTTATTGGCCATTTGACAAATTATCAATCAGGGAACGGTTGAACCAGACAAATTGTTCACTGCATTACCAATGACCAGAGAATTAGATAATGGGAAGTAAACTGGTCTTTTCCCCACAATATCTCTCTTATTTCTCCACCAAACCCTATGTTGTGGGCATTCAAAATAATCGTCTCACTGAGACGATTCTTTTGAGTACCTGCAACATAGGTTTTGGAGGTCAAATAAGGATTTTAGAATAGAGCTCCACCAATGACCCTAGCTACAGTGATCTAGGTTGACAATTATAGGGTGTTATCTAATCTTCCTAGAACACCATCAAACTAATCTGCAGTCTGGTCAATTTCCACAGAGTAATTTCTGTGTTATATTTGACACAAAGTTTATTTGGATGGCAGTTTATATCTCTTTCAGTGTTATTTCTGTTTATAACAAGTTAATGAAGAACTGCAAGCAGTCCAGAAATCTCCAACCATTTTAGGTACAGAAGCAAACAGTAATTAACTTAAACCCTTTCCCACTTTAAACGAATCTGCAGAAGACGACTATGAAAATATCTAGGCAAAGTAAATCTCTTTGAAGGAAAGTTTATTTACTTAAGTACTTAATGGGTTCATGAGCAAATTTCTATTTTTGCCACAATGATTTTTTAAAGTCGTCTTCTTCAGATGCGTCAAAATGCATCAGTAAGTGGGAAAGAGTTAACATGGCAGTAATTGCAATTTTAACATTTGACAGACTTAATTGACTGATTAATTGATAGACACATGATAGGTCAACCTACATGCCCCTCCTGTGAAATGGGTAGGGGCCTATTTATTAGTTCTACCAGTATCCTGAAACTGGTATATCGCTCGTACAAGTAGTTTCTCAAAGAAGGGAAGCCACTCTTTGGCAATGAACTAGATAAGGAGGAGTTAACCCTTTCCCTCATATAGACGCTTTCTGACGCCTATGCAGCAGACAGCTTTTTGAAAACATAGTGACAAAAGAAGAAATTGCACAAAACGTGCAATTTCTCATTTTGCCACAATGTTTTCCACTTTTTGTCATAGGTTATCCATTCAATTATGGAGATTTTCTATTTTTTGACAAAATACGTTCAAAGTCGTCTGCTGCAGAATTGCCGTATGAGGGAAAGGGTTAATTGGTCTTTTCCAAACAATATCTCTCTTATGACTCGACCAAACCCTAAAATGTGGGTCATATAAGGTTGATTGAGTGATTGATTGAGGTTTAACGCCGTTTTTAAAAATTTCTCAGTCATATCAGGCGGCCAGTTCACCTACTCATATGTTTCCTGGTTTTCTCACACCAGAACTCCACACAACAATCTTCCCAAGCAACTGGCTGCTTTTCCACATAGACTTAGCCCATTGGTGGGAAGACGAATGACGCATGTCGCAATGACTTTTGTCAAACGTCGGAAAGAAAGTTGGCCGAGCCGGGATTCGAACTCACAACCCCTGGATTGACGGGTCATATAAGGATTTTGGAATGTGTAATACAGTCAAACTCGTGCTTAGGACCACCTTCATATAGCAATTCCCTTTAACAACCACACTTTTAATTTCCCAATAAATCATTTTCTGCCTTAACCCTTTCCCCAGGGAGTAAAATTAGCGGTCGCCCAGTCGCCCATTGCGACTAAATATTCGGCTGGACCACCTACGATTTCAAAATCGTCGTCCAGCCGGCGACCTTAAATATTGCATTTTCTATACTCTAGACCCCATGTTATTTTTGTTGTTGATGGAATCATCAAAAACTGATGAAGTTTATCAACTGTTAGAGAAATTGTCTTTTTTCTCATTGCCAGATCCAAAATAGCCCCTTTTTTTTTTAACTTGTTTCATCGGCGAATAAAACATGGAAGATTGAGAGATTCCAAATACAATTGTCAATATTAGGACCCCTCTAGGCGATAAATGAGCGACGGTTATCGGATTTATTCTACAGCGTAAACGAAATTGGGTACCTGTAATCTATAAATAGATACGGAAAATATCCCAAACAGACCAGATTATTTATAAGTATTACGTCAGCTTTTTCAAAATGTCTGCGCACAGTCAAATTTAACAAAACTTACAATGCGGCGTTTTCTCGACTGGGTTAGCGGACCCAAAAAGAAAAGATTGTTTTACAGGGTTCGAATTTAAGCTTGCAAACTCGCGAGTGCAAATTTCAAATTGCAAGGTGAGATTTCAGGAACCAGCATATTTTTGCGAGTGAAAATTTTGGGCCGATTAAAACGCATTTCTAATTGTCGATCTTTTACAGGGTTGTTTCTTTGACAAATCGCTGTTATTGCAATGATTTTTGAAATTTACCGAGTGGCTGGGAGTATATATATACTTTCAGTTTTGCAATATTAGCGGAAGTTTACAATCGACTCATGGGCATGCATATTCAACGGCCCCAATATTGATGACGTTTACTGTATACATTTGGGCTTTCGGAATTCTAAAATTAGTTTTAATTTACATATCGCAAATACGATGGTATATTTTGGGTTTCCCAAGTTGTATTCACAACGGAGATAGAAGAAATGGATGTCTTGCACTTAATTAATTTATTTATTAGGGTTTTACGCCGCTTTCAACAATATTTCAGTTATATCACGGCGACAGTTCACTTATTCATGATCCCTGGGTAAACAAACCAGTACCAGGCTAGAAAATGAAAAATAACAAGGTCACCGATTTAGGTCAGTCACTGAAACAGGGCAGTGTACGATTTATATGTCAACATTACATCTGATCCTAGCAGGAACATAATTTAAAATGATTTCAAGCAGGAATTGAGATTGATACTCTAGATTCATGTTTCCAATTTAAAAACAATAGTTCATCAGTTTTCATGAATGACTTTTCTTCATTTGGTTTTGCATTGAATAAATTTAAATAAAACTAGAACTATCACTGAAGATGATAAATACCCCCTAAACAGCACCTTGACCTACACCAAAACTTAATAAGTAAAAGGGCCCTATCTCTGTAAAACAACATGCAATTGTAACCCCTTTAGGATATGCACATCTCCTCTTGGGATAGAAGTTTCAAGTAAAATTTTATTGAATTCCACTTGGTGGTTTGTAAGAAATAGGCCGGACAAAATATGGCTTCCGACCAACAGACAGACAGAGACAGACAGCCCACCACATATACTCCTATATACCCCCTCTTCTTGGAAGGGGGGTATTAAAATAGATGTTTGCTTGTTGTAGTAGGCTACATATAATATGAATAAAAAAAAATCATATATGAATATGCGTAATTGTATTATTGAAAAGGTTGGCCACCAATTTTTTTTCTGGGCCACCATTATTCTATAGTAAGTGGTCCAGTTGGCCACCAAGCTCAACATGTTAGTCTTTATCCCTGTTTCCCTCATATAGATGCGTTCTGACGCAGACGACTTTGAACATATTTGATCAAATAATGGAAAATCTCTATAATTGAATGGATAACCTATGACAAAAAGTGGAAAACATTGTGGCAAAAGGAGAAATTGCACGTTTTGTGCAATTTCTTCTTTTGTCACTATATATGTTTTCGAAAAGCTGTCTGCTGCAGAGGCGTCAGAAAGCGTCTATATGACCCTGCAATCAAAGACCACCTGTGAACATAGACCAGATTGTTCACTTCCCACAGGTTGTACTGTACTCTTCGTATCTAGAGCTCGGCTTTGTTATATCACAACAAGAGATCGAACCCTGGTCTCCGGCTCTATAGGATGATGCTCTGATCACTAAGCCACATTATGGTTCTCTGAAGTGTCCCTTTATTGCTGTATAATATGACATGTAGGGCCTTTTACCATGGTAGAAGAATGTCAGGAGGTATTTCCTTTAACCCTTTCCCACATCCAAACAATTCTGCAGCAGACATGTTAAGTCAAAAATATGGAAACTTTAAATGAATGAATTTTTTTAATTATTAGATTATTAAATAAAGTTGAAAGACATTGTTGCAAAGTGAGAAACTGCCCATTATGAACACTATCTCAATCTGATTCCCACAATAGTTTCTAAAGTCGTCATCTGCAGGAGTGTAAGAGATTAGCATCTTTATGTGGGAGAGGATCAAGCCTTCGAATAAATGGACCCATTCTCGAAACATAGTAATTACGAGCTATTGTCTTTGAGACAGATTCTACCATTTTGACACATTCCCCCTGGAGGCCTGAAACCTCCTCTAAATTGATCAGAGCTATAAAATATAGTTCTCTACTTAATCCTTTCACACATACAAGAAATCTGCAGCAGACGACTTTGAAACATGTAGACTAAAATGATGTACAAAATCTCCATAAATGAGTTTAATTATTAACCCTTTCCCTCATACGACATTCTGAAGCAGACGACTTTGAACATATTTTGTCAAAAAACAGAAAATCTCTATAATTGAATGGATAACCTAACTAAAAGTGGAAAACATTGTGGCAAAAGGAGAAATTGCTTGTTTTGAGCAATTTCTTCATTTGTCATTTTGTTTTCCAAAACTGTCTACTGTAATTGCATCGAAATGCGCCTGCGAGTGGAAAAGGGTGAATTCTTTCATTTATTATACAAAGAATATAAAAGCTTCCTCTGATTATATATATACATGTATATATATATTTAACACTATTAAACACATTGTAGAAACTAGAGCACTACAAACTGGGGAACATACCCTTGCAATATAAGTTTGACTTTTGACCCGCAGTCTTTGACCTTTAAAGTCTTACCCTGAAAATGAATAGAACACATCTATTCACAATGGGGAATAAAGAAGCAAAGTATGATTATCATCAGTAATGCACAGATTTCTCAAAATCATATGGCCACAAGAAATTTTCATAATTGCCTTCAATAATCTAGACCATTGACCTATGACCAAGAGGTGCAAGTAAGCCAAGTTTGATTATCTATATTTGTAAGGTTTTGTACAGATTTTCAATGTATTTAAACTTTTTCTTCATACCTTTTCAAAGCCTTAAAGTCTAACAAAAGGACCAAGATAGCTCTAAATCAATCACCTGAGTGATAGTTTAGTAGCAAAATTTATGTTAAACTGCTAATATCCTGAACAATTTAACCCTTTCTCTCATATAGACACTTTCTGACGCCTCTGCAGCAGACAGCTTTTTGAAAACATAGTGACAAAAGAAGAAATTGCTCAAAACGAGCAATTTCTCCTTTTGACACAATGTTTTCCACTTTTAGTCATAGGTTATCCATTCAATTATAGAGATTTTCTATCTTTTGACAAAATATGTTCAAAGTCCTCGCTGCAGATGTATTGTATAAAGGAAAGGGTTAGTCAAGAGTGGGAATAAAACTTCAAGGAGTAGATACTGTAAACGAAACAGATTATTAGTCAATGACATTAATTTTGTAATAAGGCATTAAATCTTTGAACAATTTCAAAGAAGAAGTTTTGTCATTTTGCCTCTTTTCTGATGCCACCTACCCACCATGTTTGTCAAGCAATCAATATGGTGTGAACATTTTTACCAGAATTATCTTGGAAACTGAGAAGATACTTCATAGGAGAAGAACAGCAAATATTAAGCATCCCTCTCCGTTTTTGAGGCTGCAGCTACCAAAGTTTTCAAAAGAATTTAAATCTTTGAATAATTTTAAAAGAATTAAGACTACCAAAGAAACATTCCTGATGGGTTCGGTTGAAATTGGTGAAATGGTTAAGGAGGAGATGTCGTTTAAAGCTAAAAGTTTATGACCACAACGATGGACAGAGAGTGATCAGAATACATGTAGATTACATTAAGCCTTTGGCTCAGCAGATCTTAAAACAGGTATACAGTGTTAAGTTGTAAAAGAATCCCAAGTCAAGAAATAAAAAAGTTGTTTACCTAGTACTTCGCAATTGTTCAGCACTTATATAACACTTCAAAAACACTCCTAGAAACTCCCTCAACCCAAATCAGCCGTACAGCTTAGTGGCACTGTTTTATATCATCCGTCTGGCAATCACCATCTGAAGGGGAAGAAAGAGAATTCTGTTTTATTTATTTGTAAACAATTTTTAAAACACTGACATGATATCGTTAGTGTCGGCTGCTTTAGAAAACATCACAGAACAAAAGGGGTCATGATGGCCCTGGAACGCTCACCTGATTTTTTTTTTTTTTCACATTAGCCATCATGCATAATAAGCCCCGCCCCATGGCGGCCATAGTTTTCGACCAATCAACGTGGCTTGAAGGAATCTGATAGAGGGTCACTCTAGGAACATTTATACAACATTATTTGAAAAATGGCTTGCCACTTTCGGAGGAGAAGATTTTTTACGTTTTCACTATAGCCATATAACGCAAAATAGTCCCAGCCTGTGGTGGCCATGTTTTTTTACCCATCAACATGGCTTGAAGGAATCTGATACCTAGGACTATTTCTACAAAATTATTTAAAAATCGCCTGACACTTTCGGAGGAGAAGATTTTTTCAGTTTTCACTATAGCCATATAAGGCAAAATAGCCCCGCCACCCTGGTGGCCATGTTTTTCGACCAATCAACATGGCTTGAAGGAATCTGATAGAGGGTCACCCAAGTAACATTTCTACATAAATATTTGAAAATCGGCCTGACACTTTTGGAGAAGAAGATTTTTTAAGTTTCCACTTTAGCCATCCATATAAGGCAAAAAAGCCCTGCCCCATGGCGGCCATGTTTTTTGACCAATCATCATGACTTGAAGGAATCTGATAGAGGGTCACCCAAGGAACATTTCTACAAAATTATTTGAAAATTGGCCAACCAGTTTAGGAGAAGAAAATGTTTTAAGTTGTTTTTGTTTGGTTGCCATGGAAACCAGAATTCTGCATGGATCCCAACAATTTGAAGGAATTCTGGTGAGGACATTGAGAGGATGCTTTCTGCGAAGTTTCATCACAATTGATTGTTCGGATGCCGGACAAAAGGCAATCACAATAACTCACCTTGAGCACTTCATGCTCAGGTGAGCTAAAAGACAAAATTGGAAGCATGATTATCAAAGTCACACTATGCAGAATTGTTGTATATAGGAAAGGGGGCAGAGAATCCTAACAACAACTTCAGTTGACTGACGCCCTCTTGAAGTCTCAATCTAATTTTATTATTCAGTCAGTACTGCCCCTGATCAATATGCAGTCTTTGTTCCTACTAGACAATTGCTGATTATTACAGATATAGAAATTCAACAGATGCATAATCATACCAAATTTGGTAACTCCAGGTGTGAAATCACAGGAAATATAGCCCTGACAATTTGTTTGCTTCAATGGGGTCAGAGGTCAAGGTCAAGGTGACCTAATGTTGGATAACAAAACACTTGTCTCCCCAAGATGGATGTGCATACCAAATCTGGTATGGCTTATTGATATAGTATAGGAGATATCACGCAGACAAGGTTGGATGAAAGGACAGATGGAGGAGGAACTGACAGACAAGTAGCAAACCTATAGTCCCCAAAGAATACAGTTGGGAGGCTTATTTAAATAAGTAAGATTAACAGACACATTTTAACATATCTACAGCAGATTCTGAAAAGAGTTGAAAATGGGACAAATGGAGAAATCTTTTATGATAACTGCGACTGTGAGTCAGTTCTCAAAAGTTGTCCACTGCAGATGCATCAAAATGCGTCTGCTTTGCAAGTGGAGATTGGTTTACCCTTTCCTACACACAACCAATCTGCAGCATACTACATGAACTATGCAAATATCTAGACAAAAATTCTCTCTAGAAATTAAAGTTATATTACAGAAACATGTTGAAATCATTCTGGCAAAAGGAGAAATTGCTCATCAAAAGTCGTCTGCTGCAGATGCATCAAAATGCGTCTGCATTCCAAGTGGAAAGGGATTAAGGTACTGGTGTGAAAACCATAAGAACTATTTAATGGAAATATCTGATAAATGAAAAAAACATTTTAGTGAGAATATCAGGTTTTGCCAATTACAATTTCACAATTAAAACCCTTTCTCAAATACAGATGATTTCTGAGACCTCTGCAGCAGACGGCTTTTTGAAAACATAGTGACAAAAGAAGAAATTGCTCAAAACGAGCAATTTCTCCTTGCCACAATGTTTTCCACTTTTAGTCGTAGGTTATCCATTCAATTAAAGAGATTCTCTATTTTTTGATAAAATATGTTCAAAGTCGTCTGCTGCAGAATTGTTGTATGAGGGAAAGGGTAAACCCTTTATCAAATACAGGTGCTTTCTGATACCTCTGCAGCAGACAACTTTTGAAAACATTGTTGTAAAAGGAGAAATTCTCTTTGAGTCACAATGTTTTCAATTTTGTCCAAGTAGTCTGCAGCAGAATTGCGGTATGTGGGAAAGGGATAGCACCTCCACACCATTATCAAAAATCACTGCAGGAGAGTTTGAAGAAGCACATGATTGTGTTGCCTAACCAGATGCACAGATGAACAGATGGACTGACTGACAGATGATGGAGAAGATATACCTAAGCTTCATCCTACCATACATAAAAGCAAGATTGCCATCATATGGCCCTTGATCACACCTGAATTATGCAATGTGATTTGTCATGCCCACCAAAATAACTTATTTTTATTACCAAACAACATGCCTTGAAGTAATCTTGTAGAGGGACGCAAGGAATATTTCCAAAAAAATTATTTGGAAATTGGCCAGATATTTTCATAGAAGAAGTTTTCAATTTAACCATATAAGGCAAAACAGCCCCATCCCTGGCGACCACATAAATCCAGCAATCAACATGGATTGAAGAATACTGGTTACCAAAAGAACATTTCACTATAACCATATTTGGCAAACCAGCACTGCCCCCTGGCAGCCATGTTTTCCCACTAATCAGCATTGGCTTGAAGGAATCTGATAGAGGGTCACCAAAGGAACATTTCTGCACAATAATTTGGAAATTGGTCAGATACTTTTGGAGAAGAAGTTTTCAATATAGCCATATAAGGCAAAACAGCCCTGACCCCTGGTGGCCATGTTTTTGGACCAAACAACATGGCTTAAAGGAATCTGATAGAGGGTCACCCAAGGATAATTAATTCCTACAAAATTATTTGAAAATTTGCCAATCATGCAGTTTTGGAGAAGAATTTTAAAATTCTGCATTGATCAATAAAATTGGGAGGAATAACGGTGAGAATATTGAGAGGATGCTTTCTGTGAAGTTTCATCCAAATTCACCCTCTGGTTACAGAGAAGAAGATGTTGAAGCACGCCGGACACCGGACAAAAGGCAATTGCAATAACTCCCCTTGAGCAATTTGTGCTCAGGTGAGCTAAAAATTGTCCATCATGAGCAAATTTACATTTTACCACCATGTTTTAAAAATGTGCTTGCTGCAGATTCCTACAAATTGTGTGCAAGTGGGAAAGGGTTCAAATGACAGTGACATGGCAAGAGTCTCTATTGATCTACTTTATAATTTCACAGCATCTTCCAAACGTAAAAGCAAAATTTCCGGAGACATGCTAACTATACATTTACAAAGTGAATATATGATGAATTTCCAGACCTTCTTATTCCAATGCATTGTGGCATATAAAACAAGAGGGCCAAGATGGCCCTAAATCGATCACCTAATTGATAGTAAATTAGTAGCAAATATTTAACTGCAAATATCTGGAAAATTTTATCAGGGAGTGCAAATGAAACTGAAAGGAGTGGACACTTCTCAAGAAACAGCTTATCAGTTAAGGCCATTTATATCTTGAAATCTAACAAGAACTTTAATAAGAATGGAATTATAAAGTTTTTTTCATTTTGCACCTTTCCTGATGCCGCCTTGCTGCCCTGTTTTTCAACGAAATCAATATGGCTTCAACAGTTTATTTAGAGGGTCACAAAATTAAGAAACATTTCTACCAAATTATCTTGCAATCGCACAATTAAGTAGATTATGGAGGAAAAGGATTTTAAAATTTGGGTATTTTTCTCACTTTCTGATGCCGCAGCAACCAAAGTTCTCAATGAAATTTAAATCTTTGAACAATTTTGAAAGAGGACCACCAAAGGAACATTCTTGTGATGTTTTGTGGAAATTGGTCTATTGGAATGGTAGGAGTTGGTTGTCATTTGTAGCTAAAAGTTCAATTTAACCTTTTTGTGATGACGCCTGGTTGATATGATTGTGTAACCAATCAAAACGGCTTAAACAAATTAAATAGAGGATCATTACAGTAAGATTCGTATTATATTTTCTTAAAATCAGACAAACACTTTCATAAAAATGGAATTTTCAAATTTTGTCATTTTGCCCCTTTTCTGATGCCGCCTGACTGCCATGTTTTTCGACCAATCAGTATGGCTTGAACAATTTTTATAGAGGGTCACCCAAGGAACATTTCTACCAAATTATATTTGAATCTGACAGGCAGATTCGGAGGAGAAGATTTTTAAAGTTTGGACATGTTGTCCCCTTTCTGATGCCGCAGCAACCAAAGTTCTCATTGGAATTTTAATCTTTGAACAATTTTGAAAGAGGACCACCAAAGGAACATTCCTGTGATGTTTTGTGGTAATTGGTCTATTGGAATGGTAGGAGATGGTTGTCATTTGTAGCTAAAAGTTCAATTTACCCCTTTTGTGATGACGCCTGGTTGCTATGATTGTGTAACCAATCAAAACAGCTTAAACAAATTAAATAGAGGATCATTACAGTAAGATTCGTATTATATTTTCTAACAAGAAAATGTGTCCATGGAACACGGATGCCCCAGTTGTTAATGGACGAACAGACACACGAACAGACGAACGAACAGTTGGTCCAACCTCAAATTGATACAATTTTTTAAACAATGATATGTTGATTGTCATTTGTGTGAAGTTTCATAATGATAGGACATCAGGTTCACTAAAATCTAACTTGACCAAAAACTTTAACCTGAGAATGGAATGGACGAACAGACAGACGAACAGACGGACGAACAGTTGGTCCAACCTCAAATTGATACAATTTTTTAAACAATGATATGTTGATTGTCATTTGTGTGAAGTTTCATAATGATAGGACATCAGGTTCACTAAAATCTAACTTGACCAAAAACTTTAACCTGAGAATGGAATGGACGAACAGACAGATGAACAGACGGACGAACAGTTGGTCCAACCTCAAATTAATACAATTTTTTAAACAATGATATGTTGATTGTCATTTGTGTGAAGTTTCATAATGATAGTACATCAACTTCACTAAAATCTAACTTGACCAAAAACTTTAACCTGAGCGGGACGGACGAACGGACGAACGGACGGACGGACGGACTAACAGACCGGAAAACTATATGCCCCTCATACTTCGTATGCCGGGGCATAAAAATCAGACAAGCATTTGCATAAAAATGGAATTTTCAAATTTTGTCATTTTGCCCCTTTTTTGATGCCGCCTGACTGCATGTTTTTCGACCAATCAGTATGGCTTGAACAATTTTTATAGAGGGTCACCCAATGAACATTTCTACCAAATTATATTTGAATCTGAGAGGCAGATTCGGAGGAGAAGATTTTTAAAGTTTGGACCTTTTGCCCCCTTTCTGAGGCCGCAGCAACCAAAGTTCTAAATGGAATTTAAATCTTTGAACAACTTTGAAAGAGGCCAACCAGAGGAACAGTCCTGTGATGTTTCACGGAAATTGTCCTTGGAGTTTGGGAGGAGATGATGTTTAAAGCTAAAAGTTAACGCCGGACGGACGACGGA
Organism: Serripes groenlandicus; assembly: GCA_031761405.1. Taxonomy (NCBI): domain Eukaryota; kingdom Metazoa; phylum Mollusca; class Bivalvia; order Cardiida; family Cardiidae; genus Serripes; species Serripes groenlandicus. Next base: position 180,338,906 of record JASEVX010000001.1, on the reverse strand, counting down.
CGACGGACAAAAAGTGATCAGAATAGCTCACCTTGAGCCTTCGTCTCAGGTGATCTAAAAAACCTGTCTTTTCTTTTCATATCTACCCATTCAAGCAGAAAGGAGTTTGGAAACAGAATGGTGTTCAATATCACATGCTTAACCCTTTCCCTACAAACAGCAACTCTGCAGCAGTAGACTTTGAAAATCTTTATATTTAACAAAAACAATATTGTTGGATAGATTTAAAAACAAGGTTATCAGTTAACCTTTAAGTTGAATGTCTAGCTGAACAAGTATTGTTTCCTCATAATTGTCAATGACAAGTTAAGTCTAGCTGAACAAGTATTGTTTCCTCATAAGTGTCAATGACAAGTTAAAAGTCTAGCTGAACATGTATTGTTTCCTCATAACTGTCAATGACAAGTTAAATGTCTAGCTGAACAAGTACTGTCAATGACAAGTTAAACAAGAGCACCGCGTACGGCACAGACGCTTGACTGATAGAAAACAGAAAAAAAAAAGCTGAGCTAAACAAAAAACCTTAACCGGACGACCACACCGCCGCCGCCGGACGACGCCAGGGTCATGACAATACCTCTCGTATTCTTCGAATAGTCGAGCTTACAAGAGGGCCATAATGGCCCTATATCGCTCACCTGATTTTATTTTTTTTTCACTTTAGCCACATAAGACCCGCGGCCATAGTTTTCGACAAATCAACATGGCTTGAAGTAATCTTTTAGAGGGTCACCCTAGGAATATTTCTACAAATCGGCCAAACATTTTCGGAGGAGAAGATTTTTTAAGTTTTCACTCTGAAAGCCGTATAATAGCCTCGCCCCCTGGTGGCCATGTTTTTCGACCAATCAACATGTCTTGAAGGAATCTGATAGTGGGTCACTTAGGGAACATTGTGAATCTTCATCTTGAAAAATACTGAGAGGGCGTTGACCTTCTCCAGGAGCGAATGTAAATGTAGAATTTCTAGTTTTCAATATCTGCAACATCTAACAATGTGTCAATATTACCAATGTAAAGGACATGTGACAAATAAATGAAGTTTTTATCGTGACAACAAAGTGAATTACTGTTTTCGAAAGGAACCAAGATCTCATGTATATCTAGCTACTGTATAAGTTTGGTAAACATCGGATAATAAATGATGACTTTATCGTGTTCACAAGGTTAATTATAGCAATTTTGCCAATTTCAAGGGCCATAACCCAGTCTTGCTAGGCGGATCTGGCTGGTTTACAAAAGGAACCGAGCTCTCATGTATATCTAGCTACTGAATAGGTTTGGTAAACATCTGATAATAAATGAAGACTGTATCGTGTTCACAAGAAATTGTGGACGGACAACAGACGTCGGACACCGGACAAAGGGCGATCACAATAACTCACCTTGTCACTACGTGACAGGTGAGCTAAAAACCTAGCTGAACATATGAACGTGTCTAGCCAAACAAGTACTTTACCTTCCTAATTGTCAATGACAAGTTGAATGTCTAGTTGAACAAGTACTTTTTTCTCCTTTTTGTCAATGACAAGTTATATGTCTAGCTGGACATGTACTTTTTCCTCCTAATTGTCAATGACAAGTTAAATGTCTAGCCAAACAAGTACTTTTTCCTTCTAGTTCCCTTGAAAATGTGTTTATCATCAAAACATCATTAAGATCTTATTTTTTTGAAATTGGTGTCTTTGCATCAAATATTCATAAAACAAGTGGGCCACAAGGCATTGGATCGCTCACCTTAGAATGTGCTCTAAAGTCAAGATCAATTTTTTCAAGCCATTAAATTATTTTGATCAATTTAACTTAAAACTTTCCAATTTAAAGTGAACATGCATGCATTGAGTTTAACCCTTTCCCACATATAGACACTTATTGACACCTCAGCAGTAATTGCTCAAAATAAGCAATTCCCTCTTTTGCCACAATGTTTTCAACTTTATTAATAGAAAGGAAGGATAAGATTATATTTTCAGATTGGACCAGTACTTTTGAATTGGAAGATTTTTAAAGATTTCAATCTATGTACATAATTATAAGATAATCAATTAAGCCAGCCCCTAGGTGGCCACGTTTTTCAATGGATCACAATAATATGAACAGTCTTGGTATATGGTCACTCAAGGAATAAATAGAGTTGAAAACATGGTGGCTGAAGGAAAAATTGCTCATTATTTCATCAAGACATTTTCAAAAGTCGTCTGCTGCAGAGGCATCAAAATGCGCCTACATGTGGGAAATTTTCCGAAAGGGAAAGACACTACATTGTCAATCATGTTGTGTATTACACGGTAAGAGGCTAACGAAAGAACACTTCAGGCATTCTTATAAATGTCCAGCTCACATGAAAACTTGATTACTTTGAATGCGGGCAGTTCAGAAATGATGATTTTACTGGATCTTCCAATTAATACCAGAAAACTGCCTACTTCAGGCAAAATCCATCAAAAACGGAGATTAATGCTTAAAATGCCCCATGCATATTACTGGTACATGTTCACTTTTTCTATATAAACAATGCTCTAGAAAAAAATATTATCTACCCTGGTAATCAGGTCTTTTCGCCACAATATTTCCCTTATTACTCAACCAAATCACTGAGATGATTCTTTTGAGTACCCACAGCATAGGGTTTGAATGTCAAATGAGGATTTAAGAACATAAGTGAGACGATTCTTTTGAGTACCCACAGCATAGGGTTTGAATGTCAAATGAGGATTTAAGAACATGAAAAATGACCCTTATCAAGAGCTCTGCTGGTGGTAAATATTTAACAAGTGCATCGCAGACCATTCAATTCCCCTCAAAATGTTGTCTTGTCTAGGTGTATTATGATGACACATAACACTAGCTTTCTGAATATTCGGATTTTGGCCAGGGTCAAAAATAGAAATAATGGCAAATAGTAAGTTTTGGGTACAATTTTGGGTAAATGTTTGATTTTAAAAGCTCTAAGCATGGGATTGAATTTTTCAGTTGAACCCACTTCTCCTTCCGGTTAGACAACACTGGTTGCAGAATTAGGCGTGAATTTAGAGGTAAATTTGAAAACCAGCTTTTGCATCAAAAATTGCTTGAAAAGGAGCTTGAAAAGGAGCTGGAAATGTGGTATTTCTGACTGCATCCACAGATTGCCTATTGTTTTGAGAGAATTAGCAGCTCTTCAATGTTACACTAACCCCCTGTGTTTTTGTTGGGTGATTTTTGGAATAAAGGGTCAAATTGATCTTTCTGTCCTACTTTTTTCACCCTGTTTCAGACTACTTTTGTGGGCAATTTTTTCCATAATATTGACTGAGAGTGACTTCCAGTCAATTTTCTACAATTCTGGCACTCCTTGATACAGGAAAACCCTTTTTTATCGAACCAGTATGGATATTATGAGAAATACTGAGAGAATAAAAGTTGGGGTGTCCCAGGAAGCAGAAAATCAGCTTTCAACTGTGTTATGCCACCTTATAGTCACTGTGACCTTGACCTTTGACCTAGGTCTGTTTAGTACAGAAGTATTATAGCCACTGTGCCTTGACCTTTAACCTAGGTCGGTGAAACAAGAATCTGTCCGAGGTGTCCGGACACTGAACCTGTGAATGATGTATGAAGGAAATCTGTCAAAAAACGAAATGGCCCTTAGTTGCAAAGAAAGTAGCAACTACTAGTATTATTTATTTGTTTTCATGACTTTGACTTTATATTTTCAGTGACGTCTGCTGCAGATTTGTTGTATATGGGAAGAGGTAAACAAATGCCCTTTAATGCTTTTTTGGTATTTACAAATTTATTTTTACAACAATTTGAATATTCTTGATTCCATATATGAGTCTTTTAATACTTTATTGACTATGATGATGCATGTTATCCCTTTCCCAAACGCAGACGCATTTTGACGGATTTTAATGGCATTTGCAGCAGACAACTACCTCTATCAAATACTGAATGAGAATAGGTATTGAAGCTATTCAGAGAACAAGATCAACGTGAATAGCTTCAATACCTATTCTCATTCAGTATTTGATAGAGGTAGTTGTCTGCTGCAAATGCCATTAAAATCCGTATTGAAGCTATTCAGAGGACAAGATCAAAGTGAATAGTGTGTGTAGATGAAATGTGATACCATAGGAGCAGACCGTGACCTTTGAAAAACAAGAGGCCCATGAGGGCCTATGCTCTACTGGTATGGTTCTTTGGTCATTTTCAATCCAGAGCATGTATGTATGGTGAAGATCGGATAGTAAATGGAGGCTCTTTTGTGTTCACAAGCTGTATTATAGCAATTTTTACAATTTCATGGGCCATAATCCAGTCTTGCATGGGCGGATCTAGCTGGTTTTCAAAAGGAACCAAGCTCTCATCAATATTTAACTACTATCTAAGTTTGGTGAAGATCAGATAGTAAATGGAGCCTCTATTGTGTTCACATGCTCAATTATAGCAATTTGGACAATTTCAAGGGCCATAATCCAGTCTTGCATGGGCGGATCTGGCTGGTTTAGGAAAGGAACCGAGCTCTCATGGATATCTTACTACTGTATAAGTTTGGTTGAGATACAATCAAAAGTGAAGACTGTATCGTGTTAAAAAGTTCTTTTATAGCAATTTTGACCATTTCAAGGGCCATAATACAGTCATGCATGGGCGGATCTGGCTGGTTTTCGAAAGGAACCGAGCTCTCATGGATATCTAACTACTGTATAAGTTTGGTTGAGATACAATCAAACGTGAAGACTGTATCGTGTTAACAAGCTCTTTTATAGCAATTTTGACCATTTCAAGGGCCATAATCCAGTCTTGCATAGGCGGATCTGACTGGTTTTCAAAAGGAACCGAGCTCTCATAGATATCTAACTACTGTATAAGTTTAGTTGAGATACAATCAAAAGTGAAGACTGTATCGTGTTAACAAGCTCTTTTATAGCAATTTTGACCATTTCAAGGGCCATAATCCAGTCTTGCATGGGCGGATCTGGCTGGTTTTCGAAAGGAACCGAGCTCTCATGAATATCTAACTACTGTATAAGTTTGGTTGAGATACAATTAAAAGTGAAGACTGTATCGTGTTAACAAGCTCTTTTATAGCAATTTTGACCATTTCAAGGGCCATAATCCAGTCATGCATGGGCGGATCTGGCTGGTTTTCGAAAGGAATCGAGCTCTCATGGATATCTAACTACTGTATAAGTTTGGTTGAGATACAATCAAAAGTGAAGACTGTTTCGTGTTAACAAGAAATTGTTTACGGACGGACGGACACACGCACGCACGCACGGACGACGGACACATCGCCACGACATAAGCCCTTCTGGCCTTTGGCCAGTAGAGCTAAAAATTGGAAAAATACTTTTTTGTCTATATCCAATTTATACATCTAAATTTTTGCTGTTACAGTTATGGTTACTTTGTTTATTTTCTATACAGAGTTTTATTTATTTGATTGTGGATTTTACGGGGCTTTCAACATTATTTCAGTTATATCACGGCGACAGTTCACTTATTCATGATCCCTGGGTAAACAAACTAGTACTAGGCTAGAAAACGTGCCTTGCCCAAGGGCACTCCACCATGACCGTCGTGCCGCGACTGGGGATCTTCTTTACAGAGAAAGATAAACAAGAGGGCCATGGTGGCATAATAGCCCCGCCTCCTGGCGGCAATGTTTTTCAACCAATCAACATGGCTTAAAGGAATCTGATAGATGGTCATCCAAGGAACATTTCTACAATTTTTTTGAAAATTGGCCAACTAATTTGGGAGAAGAAGAATCTTTTAGTTTATTTTCGTTTCGTTGTCATGGAAACCAGAATTCTGCATAGATACCAAACATTTGAAGGAATTCTGGTGAGGTCAGTGGGAGGATGGTTTCTGTGAACTTTCATCCCAATTGACCTACTGGTTACTGACGAGAAGATATTGACGGACGACACACGCCGGACAAAAGGCAATCACATTAACTCACCTTGAGCACTTCATGCTCAGGTGAGCTAAAAATATCACACTAGGTTTTACAAACAGTTGTACATTTACTTTACGATTCAACTTCATGCAATGATTTACCAACCCCATTTATATAAAAATAATTTGTTATCCAATAAGATGCCCAATCAATTCTTTTGTTTAACCCTTTCCTTCATATAGACGCTTTTTGATGCCTCTGCAGCATATGGCTTTTTGAAAACATAGTGACAAAAGAAGAAATTGCTCAAAACAAGCAATTTCTCCTTTTGCCACAATGTTTTCCACTTTTAGTCATAGGTTATCCATTCAATTGTAAAGGTTTTCTATTTTTTGACATACATTCTGATAAAGTTTCAACATGCTCAAGTTAACAATGCGGCCTCCAGAGTGTATAAGTTAACAAGATTTTCCTTCAATTTGACCTAGTGACCTAGTTTTTGATCTCATTTGGCCCAGTTTCAAACTTGTTCAAGATTTGATGGAGATGAATGATGTTAGAAACTTTCTTGAAGCCTGTAGAGTGTTAAAAAGGCAATTGTTGACGACGCACGACAAATGGACGCCGTACAAAATGTGATCACAATAGCTGACCTTGAGCACTTCGTGCACAGGTGAGGAGCTAAAATATCAATCAACAAATCAATATACAGAGAATAGTTTTAAAATAGTTGTACATTTACTTTATGATTCAATTTCACGCCATTTATAGAAATAATTTTATCAAATAAGATGCCCAGTCAATTCCTTTGTTTAACAATGAAGTTTCAGAGAATTGTTTCAAAGAAAACTAAAAACTGCGTCCTCCATTAGCTTCCCCATAAAATATAGTGATGAATCTCAGGGCAAGCCATCTATGTCAGACAGGGTTAATATTGTCATATATTAACCCTTTCCCACATATGACAAATCTTCAGCAGACGACTTTGTAAACATACCTGCAAACATTTGGAAAATCTCTATGTAGGGAACTGTACATGTATACTTATTTAATAGAGTTGAAAAGATTGTGGCAGATGGAGAAATTGCTCATTATGAATAATTTCTCCATTTGTCACAATGTTTCAAAAGTCTTCTGCTGCAGAGGCGTCAAAAAACGTCAAAATGTTGGAAAGGGTTAACCCTTTCAATATTGAATCTGGACTTATCCAACTTTGCTATGAGAAAAGTCCATCGCTTATTTTAGCAGTATCAAGATCTAAATAATGAGTTGAGCAATTAACAATTAATGCAGAGTCTGGTCAGTTGACTAGCCTCGTTCTATAATGATAGCACAGGGTTTACAAAATCAGTTCCAGCAGTCAAAGGGTTTTAAAATTATTTCCTATATATGACAAATCTGAAGCAGACAACCTTCAGGGGCGTAGCTTTGCAATAATCAATGTGTAGGCCATCTCGTGAGAAAATCAACATTGTGGACTCTGCGTAAAGTATCGACCCGGATCAGCCTAAGCATGCCACACGGGCCTAAACGGATAGACACTTTTCGTCTCCTGTGGATTTTCTGTTAAAGGAATAACTACTCTATACATCTATCCACCCCCAAGACGGAATGTGTCGGCCGGATCAGTCTGCAGACAGTGCAGGCTGATCTGGTCGATACATTACACAGATGTCTATCGCCGCAACTGCATTTTGGGGCATTTTGAGAAAAAATGTATAGGCACGTGCCTACAGTGCCTAAAGAGAGCTACGCCCCTGACCTTGAAATATCTAGATAAAAATATTTAAACTCACTATAGATTATGAAAGTATATGTATTGAATAGAGTTGAAAACATTGTGGCAAAAAGGAGAAATTGCTCATTATCAACAATGTCTCCCTTTCAATTGCCACTATGTTTCAAAATGTGTCTGCTTTGGGAAGTGGCCATTGCCAAGATATGACAATCAGACCAGTACTGTGGCATAAAATAAAGACTTTTACATTTTTTGGTTCAGCAAAATATTGGTGACACATTCAATTCTTAACTTGTTGGCATTTCAACAAGAAACTTTAATCCTTTGCCATATATAGGCAATTCCTGACTCGTCTGCAGTGACTTTTGAAACATTGTGATAAAAGAAAAGATTGCTCATAACTAGAAATTAAAGAATTCAAACTCATGTCCCTTTGATTGTGAGCCCTTGATATAAATCAATATCCATGCAACTACTCAGACAATAATGAATATTTCTCTTTTTCCCAACAATTTCTTTTATGTTTTTTGTTAACAACACATACAAAATATACAGTTTCTGCAAAAGGAAAATTTACACATTAAAGAAATATGATTCAGTGTTTTGGTTATACAAAACAAGAGCTGTCTGCAAGACAGCATGCTCAACTAGTTGGCTATTTGATACTATAGTCAACAGTTGTTACTGAGATAGTGGTTTGATAGTATAGTACTCTAAATCAAGTTGGCCATAATTTGTACTAAATTCATACAAGAGTTATTTAACTTGACTGTCTTGACACTCCTGAAGACACTGACATGAATGAAGTTTCAAGTCAATATCATTAGTGGTTACATGGTAGTACCTTGATTGCAAAACTTTAACCAAAGCTGCAACGCCGGCGCACAACTGACTGTAATAGCTCTTCATATTCTTTGAAAAGTCAAGCTAAACCCAATGGTAGAGCTAAAATAAAGATGGTTGTTTTTGAAACAAAAAGTGTTCTCCCCTTTGGCAGTTTGTCAGTAGTACTGATACAAGATGTTTGAATAAAATTAGTATGCTAGAAACATGCGCACTGCACACCATCTCAATATGCTGAATATTCCAAAATCCTTTAACCTTTTCCCACAAACAACAAATCTGCAGCCGACGACTTTGAAAACATCAAGGCAAAAACATGGAAAATCCACATAAATGAGGGTTTAATTACTAAAAAAAGTCCATTGTTGCTATCTTGACCTTGAATCAAGCTGGTTGTTACATGGGCTCCGCACATCGTCTCAATATGGTGAACAATTTTGTTGAGTTATTTCAAATTCTTCAAGTAGTTCAACTGTAGTTATGAAGGCAGTCACAAAATATAGTCATGTGACATTTGACTTGAAAATATTGTGGCAAATGGTAAAATTGCACATGAGCAATTTGTCCTTTTCTCACTATGTTTTAAAAGACTTCTGCTGCAGAGGCACCAGAAAGCATCTGTATATTGGCACAGTATTAACTATATAACATTGAACGCCTTTTTATTTCACATGCTCCCCCTATTTCATCAATGTCTTCATATTTAAACATTTTAGATGCATCATTTTCTGGCACTTTATCCCCAATTCTCACTTCCATACATGTGCAGATGAGGTGCCTTTTTTTCACAGGGATCTAAACTATTTCCACATGCAGATGTCTTTTGATACATCTGCAGCAGACGATATTTTTTAAAACCCAGTGAAAAAGGAGGCATTTGTGGAAACCAAATTTAATTAGGCAGCTAACAAAACCTTGACCTTTGAACTGGTGAACCACAATAGGGGTCATTTACTCGAAGAAACCAACCTTCTTGTGAAGTGTCAAGACTCTGGATCAAAAGTGCAGAAATCAATTTGACTTTGACCCTAATAACAGTAATGGTCATTCTCAGTCCAATCATCCTGCTAAGTTTGAAGACTCTTTGTCAAAGGGTTCTTCAGCTATTGAGCAGACAAAGATTTGACCTTTACCGCCCTTGTGACCTTGAACAGAGTGCAGAAATTAATTTGACTTTGACCCAAATAACAGTAATGGTCAGGGAGTCCAATCATCCTGTCAAGTTAGAAGATTCTGGGACAAAGGTCTCAGGTATGAACAGTTGAAAAATGAGCTGAAACGGATTTGACCTTTATGTCACATGTGACCTTGACCTTTGACCAGCAAAAAACAATAATGTACATATACTCAAAAAGACCAATCATCCTATGAAAACTTTGGTACATAGGGTTCATGAAGTATTGAGCAGACATAAATTTGACCTTTAAGGTCCCAGTTTACATTAACCCAATGGCCCAAAAACAAAAGGGGTCATCTATTCAATAAGTCAAATCATCCTATGGAGAATAACAGCTCTGTGACAAAAGATTGTTGTAGTATTAAATGGTTTTTGTCCTTAAAGGCCAATGTAACCTTTGACCCATTGACCCTAAAACAAAAGGGCAAAATTTCTACTCAGAAAGTCAACACATCCTATGAAGTTTTGAAGACTTTGGGTCAAAGAATCTTTTGTTAGATATCATGCAGACATGAATTTTACCTTTATGACATGTATGAACTTGACCTTTAATCCAGTGACCCACAATACAATAGGGGTCATCTACTCAGTAAGACAAACCATCCTATGAAGTTTGAAGACTCTGGGACAAAGGGTTCTTGAGATATAGAGCAAAATCGTATTTGACCGTTATTGCACATGTGACCTTGAACTTTTGCCCATAGACCCTCAAAACAATAGTGATCATGTAATAGTATTACAGCAGGATTGTATAAGTACAAGTTTTATAACAAAAAAGGTTTTACATAGATGTCAAGATATGCATGCGTAATGCAATCAGTAAACTATATATGCAGATGAAGTGCCAATTTCAGACACATCTAATTTGAATTCAGCAATACATCCGTTACAATGAATAGTATGACTGCTTGATGGTCAGAGAGATCACTTTTTGAACCTTTTCAACATACAAAAAATCTGCAGCTGATGATTTTGAAAACATCTGAACCAAAATATGTAAAATTTATTTAAATATAATAATGTTGTGGCAAAGGCGGAATTGCTTAATATTAAATGAGTTTTTTCCATGAGATGTCCATATTTAGGCATGATGTTATTAACCCTTTCCCAGTTGCAGACACCTTTTGGTACATCTGCAGTAGAAGACAATTGAAAAGATCATGACAAAAGGAGTAATTGCTCATTATACATTCCCAAAATGTTTTCAAGTTTGGTCATAACTATTAACTTTCATTTATAGCGACATTCCAAAGATTTACCTAGAACATTCAGTCATCTACTGCAGACTTGTATGTAGGAAAGGGTTAGTCGTCTGTCACAGATTGTTTTTGTTCTTGAGAAGGATTAACCCTTTCCCACATATGGGTCGCATTCTGATGCCATTGCAGCAGACCACTTTTGAAAACATTCTCCTTTTGCCACAATTTTTTCAACTCTTTTCAATCAGTACATTTACATATGTAGAGATTTTCTATAGCTTTGCTCAGATGTTTTCAAAGTCGTCTGCTGCAGATTTGTTGTACTTGGGAGAGGGTTAAGGACTCAACATATTTCGAAGTGGGAATTTTGGCAGTAGGTTCATTGACCTGAAAATTTAAAACAAGGACACTTCAAGGTATTATTTTTTACTCAGAAATCTTATGGCAAACTTATTTCTTCATAAGAAATCTCCTGAAAAAGAAAAGTTTCCCCCCAAATATTCTTTTCACTTGTCAAGTGTGCTTTAAATTGTTCTTGGATGACAAATGCTTCGGGGCAACATCAAGCAAAAAGGAGGATGTTTTGCGACCAAAAAGATATAACAAAGATGCATTTTGACCCATTTGCAGTTGACATCTATTGAAAACTTTGTGGCAAAATGAGAAATTGCTCACAATCAGCAATTTCTTCTTTTGCTACTATGTTTTCAACTTAATTGAATAATTGCAATACCATTAAAAGAGATTTTTGATATTTTCAACTAAATGTTTTGAAAGTCATCTGACAATTTGTATTTGGTATGTAGGAAAGGGGTACTTTGTGGGTTCTTAAAGGTTTCGTCGCAACCAGACAATTTATTTGAGAACCCACAACAAAGGTTTTAGACGTCAAATAAGGATATAATAACATGAAACTTGCCCCTTATCTACAGCTCTGAAAAAAATACTGCATGCGAGCATAATCAGAAAATATGTTCATCTGAGTTTTTTTTAATTGAAAGGATTTTATTACTTACAAAGAATAAATGCTCTAGTGTGAGATGATAGCATGAACCTAACTGAATCTAAACTTCAACGCAAATGGTCCCTTTATCCCTGACACTGGTTTTATATTCAGATCCAAATGGCAAATTTATGCTGTAGGGAAATATACGCACAAAGACCTGCGACAAGAACAGTGGATAAATCACCCAATTTCTTGTCAAATATGAATGAAAAAGTCTCTATTATTTATGACAGCTCTGGGTGATGTGCTGTCGGCGACATATTGCAGGGAACCGTAAAACCTTTATACCGTTGACACTCATTGCCTGTTAGCAGGTGTATCAGAAGGCGTTTCCATGACAAAAATATTTGTCCCTTTACTGATTTGATATTTCTTACAATCATCTTCCTTGACAATATATAGGTAGGAAAACGATATCATATGGAGCATTGGAAGTGCTATTCTGAGAGAGTTGAAACTTTTGTGAGAAATGGATAAAATGTGCATTACGAGCAATATCTCCTTTCTCGAAATATTCACATGTAATCTTTTGCAAATGCATCAAAAGTCTTTTCTAAAGGAGACACCAATCCCTCGGACCCAAGGCATTAATTGTTGTAAAATGTGTCTTTTAACCCCCCTTTCCCACATACCTGCAACTGCAAGCGGGAAAGGGTTACATCTGAATTGAAACAAAACTAGCGACAAGAATAACATGAAATTACATGTCTCGTCGTAGACTCCCACCCACCCCTCTTTGACCATCATTAAATATGTAAAAGACAAAGGGAATGTAAGCAATATTTCATGTTTTTTAACACCCAAAATTGGTTGCACTTAGTATCTGCAGCAAACAATGTGAAAGAATTTTAACCCTGTTTGATGCCGCCAGAAAAGCAAGACCTCAGGCTTCTTTTGCTACTTCGTCCCTGCCAGACAAAAAAACACAAAAAACATGCCAGCCTTGACGATCACATTAAGTGTATAAAATCAATCCAGCCCGATATCTTTCTCATTCGGCAATTACGGGAACAAGACAAAGACTTACTTTCTTGATGATGTTATATTAGATTACTCGTGGTGACATCCCCCCTATTAGCCTCCCCCCGGGCATCCAAAGCTGTAATATTGATTGGGCTAATGGAGGATTTCTAAATTATGCTATGACGAATATATTATAACCTCACATGTTGTTAATCCTTTCCCTCATACAGATGCTTTCTGACGCCTCTGCAGTAGACGTCTTTTTGGAAACATAGTGACAAAAGAAGAAATTGCTCAAAAACAAGTTTTATATCGAGACATTATCTACATAGAGTTAAAATATGTAAATATTATCTTCGTCATGATTGGGCAGATAATAAATATCATTGCGCGTTCTATCTGCCTTGCAAATAACTCTGATGATTTTCAAATCTGGAAATTCCAAAAGGTTCTATAAATAGCTCGCGAGACTGGTGTTCTTAAATCTCAATATTATAAACGCTTTATTTTGTAGTTGTTTAAATATATGAAAGCATCTAGATGATAAGACTGGTTTACAAATTAGGTTTAAAGGACACACGATGTCAGTGTGTACACAGGTTTATGTATACACATCTGCACGTTCTAAAGTCAATCTAAGCTATCAATGCTGAAAGTGTAACCTAATTTAGTTTGGAGATCGAGCATTATAATATATGCCTATATTTTTATAAATTGAACAGTTTGGCAAATAATGAAATTGTGCTTTTTGTGCATGTTTTGTGTTTGTTATTGCACTCAAATTTTTCGAAGCAGTTTAACAACCTCAGAGACATAAAAATACATGTACAATGTATTTATATGTCTCTGACAACCCTCAATCATGCAATGTGAAGGGACTAAATTGAACAGACCTGTTTAATATCGGACATCATTGAAACGAACACCAAACTAATGGATACTGTTTTCTGTCCTTTCTTGATAATTTTGTCATTTCTAAAGTGTATGAAATATTTTATCTTAATATGGCTTAGCGACCTGGTGATGAGCATGTGATTACCCGAACAATTTAGATTACAAAAAGCCATTCTAATGAGCTAAAACAGTAGTCTATCGAGTACCAACTAGATTTTTCTTAAATTTGGAATGGCCTAATTTTGAACACATCATGACCAGTTTCAGAACGTAACTAAACAAGAAACCGCTGAAGACGGTAAGGCCGGATTGTCGGCAATTTGACCTTGAAAATCGACAAACCAAGGTCAAGGTCAAAGTAACCATAGAAATCAATAGAACTTGTTACTGGTTACCTTCAGGCAAAGTTTCAAGTTTGTAACCCTTTCCAGTGCTGAGATTGCCTCAACCTGAAACTTTAACCGATTTTGCCTCAACCTGAAACTTAACCAAAATGTTGACGGACGGACGGACAGACGGACGGACAGACAGACGGACGGACAGACAGACATCGCCAATCTATAGACCGTAATTGCTAGAGCAATCCAGCCAAAAACTGTTGAAAGCAAATTAAAACACAATTTGCTGTGATATAACTATTAAAATATTGAAACCAAATTAAAACGCAAGTTGATGTGATATAACTATAAAACTGTTGAAAGCGGAGTAAAACGCAATTTGCTGTGATATAACTATATAACTGTTGAAAGCAAATTAAAACGCAATTTGCAGTGATATCACTATAAAACTGTTGAAAGCAAATTAATACGCAAGTTGTCGTGATATAACTATAAAACTGTTGAAATCAAATTAAAACGAAAGTTGCCATGATATAACTATAAAACTTTTGAAAGCAAATAAAAACGCAAGTTGCCATGATAAAACTTTAAAACTTTTGAAAGTAAATTAAAACACAAGTTGATATAACTATAAAACTGTTGAAAGCAAATTAAAACGCAAGTTGCCGTGATATAACTGTTAAACTGTTGAAAGGGGAGTAAAATGCAATTTGCTGTGATATAACTATATAACTGTTGAAAGCCAATTAAAATGCGAGTTGCCGTGATATAACTATAAAACTGTTGAAAGCAAATTAAAACGCAAGTTGCCGTGATATAACTATAAAACTGTAGAAAGCAAATTAAAACGCAAGTTGCTGTGATGTAACTTTAACCAAAATGTTGACGGACAGACAGACAGACAGACAGACAGACAGAAGACAGACAGACAGACAGACAGACGGGCAATAGCAACATGAAGGTCAAGAGTTATCATGGAAATCAAAAGAACATGTTAGTGGCTACACACAGACCAATTTTCAAGTTTGTAGCTCTTTCCATGTCCGAGATTTTGCTTCAACCAAAAACTTTAACCAAAATGTTGACGGACAGACAGACAGACAGACGGGCAATAGCAAGGTGAAGAGTTATCATGGAAATCAAAAGAACATGTTAGTGGCTACACACAGCCCAATTTTCAAGTTTGTAGCTCTTTCCATGTCCGAGATTTTGCTTCAACCAGAAACTTTAACCAAAATGTTGACGGACAGACAGACAGACAGACGGGCAATAGCAAGGTGAAGGTGAAGAGTTATCATGGAAGTCAAAAGAACATGTTAGTGGCTACACACAGACCAATTTTCAAGTTTGTAGCTCTTTCCATGTCTGAGATTTTGCTTAACCAGAAACTTTAACCATTTTGCCTAACCTGAAACTTTAACCAAAATGTTGACGGACAGACAGACAGACAGACGGACAGACGGACATCGCCAATCTATAGACCGGAATTGCTTGAGCAATCCGGCCAAAAATCACCAAGACAACATTCTGGCAAACTAACATTATTTTATATATGTATACTGTCAAAAGATGCAGGGTTGATACATTCTCAAATTTACCCGCAGCAGAGTGCACTATTATTGAAAATAGCAAGCCCTACACTGATATACTGCTTGTTACTTTGCAGGATTTTCCATACAATCGCCACTACAGTGCCATTGGCGCTTTGATTTTCAAAGGAATATAAGTTACATTTATTGATTATGGTGTTTAACGTATCAAAATAACTCGAAGTTGTGGAGAGTCCACGCTTGGTTCTTAATTGTGCATTACAATATACAAGGGAAACAACTCCTGTTTCACTAAAGTAAACTTTCAAGGGATAGTTAACATAAATAGTTAATCCACTGTTAAAGGACAATTTCATGTACTGTTACATTTATGCAGCAATGTAAACCCAAAACAATTTCAATATATATTTCTATTTATTAAAAAGAGTTTCTTTTTTTATTTTTTATTTTGTATAAACGAAACAACTTTAACAGAATATTGACCCTTATCATTTTTCGTAACCGTTCACACACTTTCAGTACTCCTGAGTACTTTGATTATGTAATATGACCCATTTTAACCTTTTCCCACCTGTAGAGGCATTTTCATGCATTTGCAGAGGACCGCCTTTGAAAACACTGGTAAAAGGAGAAATTGCACATAACGAGTATTTCCCCTTTTATCACAATGTTTCAACTTTTTTCCAATAATAATTATGTAACTTTCATTCATGGAGATTTTGAATCAAGGGTGCGGAAATCCACTATCCAACTCATCCGACACGGGTAATTTTATGGTCGGGCAAGTAGGATTTCCATGTCAAGTTGTCTGCGGGCAAGTTCAAATAATAGAAAGAAATGCTCCACATCAATTCATTTTAACTCTGAATATATGTAGCCAAAACATACAGGCATAGTAATAACTCGCAAACTCGATAAATTTATGACCCCAAATCACCGATTTCATCGTGTGTACTTTTAGCTTTGCGGAAGTAAATAAATCTCTGGTTATCGATTTTCCTTTTGATTGCGAATAAAACGGAACCATGGGGATTGTGCATAATTAGGTTGAGGTAAAAAAAGGAGTAGAATTGCCGAATTGATTTTATTAATTGAAGGAAACCCTGTTTGTCTTTGTTTGACAGACGTAGATTTACATTGTGCAAATTATATTGTAAGCAACTGATACCGGATAACTGAAGTGCGACTAAACCGTACACACTAATTACAAGACATAGATTAATCCAATAAGAGATGTTTGTCAAACATACTGCCCCCCCTGAGCGCCATGTTGTCAGGAATAATTGGACGATTTTTGACCAGATGACCTCAAAATCAATAGAGGTTATCTACTGGTCACCCTCAGCCTCCATGTCAAGTTTTAGGGCCATGGGTGCAGGCAATGTGGAGTTATCACTCTGACAAGCTTTTTGCATTCAAGGTCACTGTGACCTTGAACTTTGACCCGATGACCTCAAAATCAAAAGGGGTCATCTACTGGTCAGGCCCAACCTCCAAGTCAAGTTTGAGGACTAAAGCTCCAGGCATGGTTTAGTTATCATTCGGACAAGCTTGGTCACTGTGATCTGACCTTTCACATGATGACCTCACAATAGGGGTCATCTACTGGTCACCCCAAGCTTCCATGTTAAGTTTTAGGGTCATCGGTGCATGCAATGTCTAGTTATCACTTGGACAAAATATGACCTTGACGTTTGACCTGATGCTCCACTACATTATATCAATCTATTAATTTGAATAAGAACCCAAATCACCAATTGCATCCAATTGTGTACTTTCAATTTTAGCTTAATGGAAGTAAACAAATCTCTGGTTATCGTTTTTCTTTTTCAGTTATATTTGAATAATTGACGTCAGTATTTCAATTAAGTATTTTAAATGATAAAGAATTTAGACAATTAACTATTACTCTAAATTAAACCAATGAACTTTTGGAGATATATTTTATAACTTCAATAAGAGCAAGCACCTTCCGATGTGTCTATTTTGACCAGGTTTTATACTTAACCCTTTCCCTCACACGACAATTCTGCAGCAGACGACTTTGAACATATTATGTCAAAAAATAGATAATCTCTATAATTGAAACCTGTGACTAAAAGTGGAAAACATTGTGGCAAAGGGAGAAATTGCTCTTTTGTCAATATGTTTTCAAAAAGCCGTCTGCTGGCTTTACTTTTTTGTTTTGTTGACGTCTGCATTAAAAGAAGATTTACATCGTCTGCACGCAATATGGATCGGGACTTTGATAAAACTGGCAGTTAATGAGCCAGAAAAAGAAGACAAATACAAAACATGAAAGTTGAAATGTGATCACGACAAAGAATATGATAAAACAAGAGGGCCAAGATGGCCCTAAATCGATCACCTAATTGATAGTAAATTAGTAGCAAATATTTAACTGCAAATATCTGGGAAAATTTTATCAGGGAGTGTAAATGAAACTGCAAAGGAGTGGACACTTCTCAAGAAACAGCTTATCAGTAAAGGCCATTTATATCTTGAAATCTAACAAGAACTTTAATAAGAATGGAATTATAAAGTTTTTGTCATTTTGCACCTTTCCTGATGCCGCCTTGCTGCCCTGTTTTTCAACGAAATCAATATGGCTTCAACAGTTTATTTAGAGGGTCACTTAAGGAACATTTCTACCAAATTATCTTGCAATCGCACAAGTAGATTATGGAGGAAAAGGATTTTAAAATTTGGGTATTTTTCTCACTTTCTGATGCCGCAGCAACCAAAGTTATCAATGGAATTTAAATCTTTGAACAATTTTGAAAGAGGACCACCAAAGGAACATTCTTGATTCGTATTATATTTTCTTAAAATCAGACAAACACTTTCATAAAAATGGAATTTTCAAATTTTGTCATTTTGCCCCTTTTTTGATGCCGCCTGACTGCCATGTTTTTCGCCCAATCAGTATGGCTTGAACAATTTTTATAGAGGGTCACCCAAGGAACATTTCTACCAAATTATATTTGAATCTGACAGGCAGATTCGGAGGAGAAGATTTTTAAAGTTTGGACATTTTGTCCCCTTTCTGATGCCGCAGCAACCAAAGTTCTCATTGGAATTTTAATCTTTGAACAATTTTGAAAGAGGACCACCAAAGGAACATTCCTGTGATGTTTTGTGGAAATTGGTCTATTGGAATGGTAGGAGTTGGTTGTCATTTGTAGCTAAAAGTTCAATTTACCCCTTTTGAGATGACGCCTGGTTGCTATGATTGTGTAACCAATCAAAACGCCTTAATCAAATTAAATAGAGGATCATTACAGTAAGATTCATATTATATTTTCTTAAAATCAGACAAGCACTTTCATAAAAATGGAATTTTCAAATTCTGTCATTTTGCCCCTTTTTTGATGCCGCCTGACTGCCATGTTTTTTGCCCAATCAGTATGGCTTGAACAATTTTTATAGAGGGTCACCCAAGGAACATTTCTACCAAATTATATTTGAATCTGACAGGCAGATTCGGAGGAGAAGATTTTTAAAGTTTGGACATTTTGTCCCCTTTTCTGAAGCCGCAGCAACCAAAGTTCTCATTGGAATTTTAATCTTTGAACAATTTTGAAAGAGGACCACCAAAGGAACACTCCTGTGATGTTTTGTGGAAATTGTTCTATTGGAATGGTAGGAGTTGGTTGTCATTTGTAGCTAAAAGTTCAATTTACCCCTTTTGTGATGACGCCTGGTTGCTATGATTGTGTAACCAATCAAAACGGCTTAAACAAATTAAATAGAGGATCATTACAGTAAGATTCGTATTATATTTTCTTAAAATCAGACAAGCACTTTCATAAAAATGGAATTTTCAAATTTTGTCATTTTGCCCCTTTTTTGATGCCGCCTGACTGCCATGTTTTTCGCCCAATCAGTATGGCTTGAACAATTTTTATAGAGGGTCACCCAAGGAACATTTCTACTAAATTATATTTGAATCTGACAGGCAGATTCGGAGGAGAAGATTTTTAAAGTTTGGACATTTTGTCCCCTTTCTGATGCTGCAGCAACCAAAGTTCTCAATGGAATTTAAATCTTTGAACAACTTTGAAAGAGGCCAACCAGAGGAACAGTCCTGTGATGTTTCACGGAAATTGTCCTTGGAGTTTGGGAGGAGATGATGTTTAAAGCTAAAAGTTAACGCCGGACGGACGGACGGACGACGGACAAAAAGTGATCAGAATAGCTCACCTTGAGCCTTCGGCTCAGGTGATCTAAAAAAAAGAATGATCTTTCCATTGGCTGACTTTCGGTGTTTGGCTTTAAATTTGCAGGTGCATGAAAGATGTCATTCTTGAATATTTTATTTCTTAATATTAACTAACAGTGGCAACATGAAAGACTGTTGCATGCAATATCAGCCTATTTTAAGTAAATCTATCACTCAAAATAAGAAAATATGGAAAAATGCGGACAAGTCAATTTTGTTCGCGGACAAGTCAATTTTTATATTTTACTTGCCCGAATGTTTTGAGATTTCCACACCCCTGCTATCCAGTTATGAACAATACGAAAGTTACATGATAATTCAAATCAGAAAAACAAATGTTTTGTGGGGTTTTAATCTGAGAAATTGATCCAATTTCAATAGAGAAATACAAAGGACCCCGTATGTTATGAACCAAATCATTCAGCATTCATGATTCTTGGTTCAGATGATTCGGCACTAAAATTTCTTGATTTCAAAATAAAAATAAAATTTAAAATGAATTGGAAATACTCTTAAACGTCAAATAACAAATTTTAATACTTTTCTCTAAAGCTCAAAATGCTTAATTTTGGTTTAAAAACATGTATCAACTAAGAGGACTTATACGCTCAATTTGGAAGTGGAAATAATTTATGACAGCTGGCAAAAAGCTGACGATGGTTTGATGAATTTGGCAAAAAGAAAATATGTTCCAGCGTAGGCCCTGAGTCGGGAAATCGACTAGGTATTTTATAAGATAAAGAAAGACAATTTATTATTTAATACACAAACAAATTAATATTGAACACCTGAATGTTTGTTTATTTATTGAAAATGGCAGAAGTAAGCCAGAAAAAAAAAGTAAAAACGTGATCTGAACAAAGAATATGACATGAAGGTAAAAAAGTTACAAACTGACAGACTGCTGCACTCAATATCAGCTGATTTACAGTCAGTCTATCACTCAAAATAAGAAACAAGAGCTGTTGGAGGACAGCATGCTCGACTTTTTTGTGCTTGCCAATAAAACAAAACTTTTTTGATAGTCGAAAAAGAGCCATAATTCTTACAAAAACATTGACAGAGTTATGTACTCTTGTATGTTGCTGGAGGTAATGATGGTGAAAAAGTGTTGTAAGTTTCATTGATTGATTGATTGGGGTTTAACACCGATTTTAACAATTTCTCAGTTATATCATGGCGGCCAGTTCACCTACTCATGCATTTCCTGGTTTTTTCACACCAGTACTCCACACAACAATCTTCCCAAGCAACTGGCTGCTTTTCCACATAGACTTAGCCCATTGGTGGAAGACGAATTACTCATGTCGCATTGACTTTTGTCAATCATCGGAAAGAAAGTTGACCGAGCCGGAATTCGAACTCACAACCCCTGGATTGACAGCCCGCATCGCTACCGACTGAGCTACCGGGGCTAGGCTTTTGTTGTAAGTTTCAAAGCAATATCTGTAATGGTTTTGAAAAAAAGTAAATTGGTACAAAAAACTTAACCGAAATTCTAAGTAAAACAAGAGCGTGCACCGACTGATAGAAAACAGAAAAAAAGCTGAGCTGAACAAAAAACCTTAACCGGACAACCACGCCACCGCCGCCGACGATGACTCAAGGGTCATGACAATAGCTCTCGTTTTTTCAAAAGT
This sequence comes from Serripes groenlandicus, assembly GCA_031761405.1. NCBI lineage: Eukaryota > Metazoa > Mollusca > Bivalvia > Cardiida > Cardiidae > Serripes > Serripes groenlandicus. Next base: position 180,317,449 of record JASEVX010000001.1, on the reverse strand, counting down.
CGAGCTAAAAAAGATGAGCTGAACAAACAAGAGGGCCAAGGTGGCCCTAAATCGATCACCTAATTGATAGTAAATTAGTAGCAAATATTTAACTGCAAATATCTGGATTTTTTTTATCAGGGAGTGCAAATGAAACTGCAAAGGAGTGGACACTTCTCAAGAAACAGCTTATCAGTAAAGGCCATTTATATCTTGAAATCTAACAAGAACTTTAATAAGAATGGAATTATAAAGTTTTTGTCATTTTGCACCTTTCCTGATGCCGCCTTGCTGCCCTGTTTTTCAACGAAATCAATATGGCTTCAACAGTTTATTTAGAGGGTCACTCAAATTATCTTGCAATCGCACAAGTAGATTATCAGGAGGAAAAGGATTTTAAAATTTGGGTATTTTTCACACTTTCTGATGCCGCAGCAACCAAAGCTATCAATGGAATTTAAATCTTTGAACAATTTTGAAAGAGGACCACCAGAGGAACATTCTTGTGATGTTTTGTGGAAATTGGTCTATTGGAATGGTAGGAGCTTGTTGTCATTTGTAGCTAAAAGTTCAATTTAACCTTTTTGTGATGACGCCTGGTTGATATGATTGTGTAACCAATCAAACGGCTTAAGCAAATTAAAAAGAGGATCATTACAGTAAGATTCGTATTATATTTTCTTAAAATCAGACAAACACTTTCATAACAAGAGCTGTCGGAGGACAGCGCGCTCGACTATTCCACCGCTTATTTAAGTTACTGAGATAATGGACTCTAATGTAGTTGCATGCAAAACATTAACCACAATTTCTTAGTGGGTGATAATTTGCATTATATGCTGGATAGTGTTATTTAACATGATTATTTTCATAGGTGTGATGGTTAGAAAGGGTTGTATAACCTTTCAATTGAATGCATCAAGTAGTTACTAAGATATTGACTCTTAATGTAGTTTAACGCAAACCTTTAACCATAATTTCTAAGTAAAAAAACGGCAACAATTTGCACCATATACAGGATAGAGTTATCTTAATTGGTTGTGTTTATAGTTGTGCAATTGGGAAAGGTTGTATAAAGTTTCAATGCAATTTTTCAAGTTGTAACTGAGATTACACTCTAAATGTAGTTGCAAAACTTTAACCAGAATTTCTAAGTCCAAAAAAGGTCCATAACTTGCATAAAATGCTGGATAGAGTAATCATACTTGATTGTTTACATAGATGTGATGGTTGGTAAGGGCTGTATAACGTTTCAATGCAATGCATCACGTAGTTACTAAGAGATGGTCTCTTTATGTAGTTGCATGCAAAACTTTAACCAGAATTTCTAAGTCCAAAAAGGCCATAACTTGCATAAAATGCAGGATAGAGTTATCATACTTGATAATCTACATAAGTGTGATAGTTGGGTAGGGTTGTAGAAAGTTTCAATGCAATGCATCATGTATTTACTGAGACATGGACTCTTAATTTAGTTGCACGCAAAACTTTAACCAGAATTTCTAAGAAAAAAAAGGACCATAATTTGCATAAAATGCAGAATAGAGTTATCATACTTGATAATCTACACAGGTGTAATAGTTGGGTAGGGTTGTAGAAAGTTTCAATGCAATGCATCAAGTAAATACTGAGATATGGACTCTTAATTTAGTTGCACGCAAAACTTTAACCAGAATTTCTAAGTAAAAAAGGGCCATAACTTGCATAAAATGCAGGACAGAGTTATCTAACTTGATAATCTACATTGGTGTGATAGTTTGGTAGGGTTGTAGAAAGTTTCAATGCAATACATGTAGTATTTTAGAACTTGCATGCAAAACCTTAACCAAAGTGTGACGTGGACGCCGACGCCGACGCCGACGCCAGGGTGAGTAGTATAGCTCTCATATTCTTCGAATAGTCGAGCTAAAAATGGAATATTCAAATTTTGTCATTTTGCCCCTTTTCTGATGCCGCCGGACTGCCATGTTTTTCGACCAATCAGTATGGCTTGAACAATTTTTATAGAGGGTCACCCAAGGAACATTTCTACCAATTTATATTTGAATCTGACAGGCAGATTCGGAGGAGAAGATTTTTAAAGTTTGGACATTTTGTCCCCTTTCTGATGCCGCAGCAACCAAAGTTCTCATTGGAATTTTAATCTTTGAACAATTTTGAAAGAGGACCACCAAAGGAACATTCCTGTGATGTTTTGTGGAAATTGGTCTATTGGAATGGTAGGAGTTGGTTGTCATTTGTAGCTAAAAGTTCAATTTAGAAAATCGGCCTGACACTTTCAGAGAAGAAGATTTTTTAAGTTTTCACTATTTTTTTCTTTTGGTTGCCATGGAAACCAGAATTATGGATGGATAAAAAAAAAATGAAGGAATTTAAGAGAGCACATTGAGAGGATGCTTCCTATGAAGTTTCAACCAAATTGGCCAAGTGGTTAGTGAGAAGAAGTCGTTTAAAGGAAAAAGTTAACGCACGTACGCACGACGGACAATTCGCCATGACATAAGCTCGACTGGCTTTCAGCCAGTGGAGCTAAAAATGGAATTTTCAAATTTCGTCATTTTGCCCCTTTTTTGATGCCGCCTGACTGCCATGTTTTTCGCCCAATCAGTATGGCTTGAACAATTTTTATAGAGGGTCACCTAAGGAACATTTTTACCAAATTATATTTGAATCTGACAGGCAGATTCGGCGGAGATTATTTTTAAAGTTTGGACATTTTGTCACCTTTCTGATGCCGCAGCAACCAAAGTTCTCATTGGAATTTTAATCTTTGAACAATTTTGAAAGAGGACCACCAAAGGAACATTCCTGTGATGTTTTGTGGAAATTGGTCTATTGGAATGGTAGGAGTTGGTTGTCATTTGTAGCTAAAAGTTCAATTTACCCCTTTTGTGATGACGCCTGGTTGCTATGATTGTGTAACCAATCAAAACGGCATAAACAAATTAAATAGAGGATCATTACTGTAAGATTCGTATTATATTTTCTTAAAATCAGACAAGCACTTTCATAAAAATGGAATCTTCAAATTTTGTAATTTTGCCCCTTTTTTGATGCCGCATGACTGCCATGTTTTTCGCCCAATCAGTATGGCTTGAACAATTTTTATAGAGGGTCACCCAAGGAACATTTTTACCAAATTATATTTGAATCTGACAGGCGGATTAGGAGGAGAAGATTTTTAAATTTGGACATTTTGTCCCCTTTCTGATGCCGCAGCAACCAAAGTTCTCAATGGAATTTAAATCTTTGAACAATTTTGAAAGAGGCCAACCAGAGGAACAGTCCTGTGATGTTTCACGGAAATTGTCCTTGGAGTTTTGGAGGAGATGATGTTTAAAGCTAAAAGTTAACGCCGGACGGACGACGGACAAAAAGTGATCAGAATAGCTCACCTTGAGCCTTCGGCTCAGGTGATCTAAAAACCTTAACCGGACGACCATGCCGCCGCCGACACCAAATCTTGACAGAGTTATGTACTCTTCTCTGTTGATAGAAGTATTTATGATGATGAATAAATGTTGTAAGTTTCAAAGCAATATCTGTATGGATTTGAAAAAATGCGAATAATTCATACAAAAACCTTGTCAGAGTTATGTACTCTTGTCTGTCGATGCAGGTAATGATGGTGAAAATGTGTTGTAAGTTTCAAAGCATTATCTGTAGTGGTTTTGAAAAAAAGTAAATTGGTACAAAAAACTTAACCCTAAGTTGAAAAAGGGCCATAATTCTTACAACAATCCTGACAGAGTTATTTACTCTTGTTTGTTGATGGAAGTAATGATGCTGAATAAGTGTTGTAAGTTTCGAATCCATATCTGTAATGGTTGTGAAAAAAAGTAAATTGGTACAAAAAACTTAACCAAAATTCTAAGTAAAAAAAGGGCCATAATTCTTACAAAAACCTCGACAGATTTATGTTCTCTTGTCTGTTGATGGAGGTAATGATGGTGAATAAGCTTTGTTAGTTTCAAAGCAATATCTGTAATGGTTTTGACAAAAAAGGGAATTGGTACAAAAACCTTAACAAAGGTGTGACACCAACGCCGACGCCGGGGCGAGCCTTTTCTTCGAAAAATCAAACTAGAAATGGAAAAATGCAGACAAGTAGATCTTACTTTTGCCATGGACAAGGTTTTTTTTATACATTTCCACACCCCTGGATTTTCCATATTTTTGGGTTGATTTTTTCAAAATCGTCTGATGCAAATTTGTTGATTCTGGACAAGGGTTAATGAATACAGAATTGACTGGAGCTGTCATTGAACTGGAGTATTAATGATCCATAGGTCCCTTGCCTGGTTCCCATGAGAACTGGGTCACAATTTCCAATCAACCTACAAACTTAGCCTGAGTATTGAGTGTACAGGAAAAACAGCTCCTAAACTAGAAAGATATATTATGACAGCAAAATAATGAGCCCACTAGGTTTTTCTAAAATTGATAGAGTGACCTAGTTCTGGACTCAACATGACCTAGTTTCGAACCTGACTCATTGAATTGAGATCCCTGCCAAAATACCAGTTCCCAAACTAGTGTGTTAATTCACAAGGTTTTTCTAAAATGTTTCTCACATGACCCAGTTTCGAACCTGACCAATATTTAATTGAGATGAAAGTTCTGATGGTACTTTCATGATGATAAGATGTTCAATGTGGCCACAAGATAATTGGGATATAAACCATGATACAAATGCAATATAAGTGCAATACAGGACGCTGGTGTTTTTAAGGCAATCCTAGTGACATTTCCCTATGGTGGTTAACATTTCCATTTAGTTTTAATCAAATATATCCAACCATGCCTTAGGTATAACTCTAGATGGGCGGTAAGACGGACAGTTGGATGGATGGAAGGACACACAGCAGTGACAACACCAAACCAATATCACATCAGCCTTCAGTATGTGGATGATAACTAAACTACTCTGTAAGAGATTGGAAATTGAATACATTCTTGTTGTGAGCATAACAAGTCTACTGATACACTACTTAAAATCTCAATCAAATGACTTTCTGTTGCTGTACTTTTCACTTGATAAATTTACGCGAGAATCACACTTTTGACACCTCTGTAATTTCTTGCTAGTTCTGCCTTCAACAAGAATAATGCCAAACCTTCTGATGTCAACAATGAAAGAAAAAACGCTAGGCTTGAAAAACAATTCCTATCATATCGGATTTGGCAAGGAAATAAGGTTTTCATTTGCATTTGAAAAATAATCTACAGCAGTGACTTAAATTCCTGCACTTTTCATCATCTTTTAACACTTTCCCACATGCAGACAACTTTTGAAAACATTGCCACAGAAGGAGAAATTGCTTATGATTAGCAAATTCTCCATTAGCCACAAAATGTTCAACTTTAAAACAAAAAACTAAGCTATCATGTTTACAGATTGTCAATACATTTGCTTAGATATTTTCAAAATTGTGACACGTGGTACGACTGCTGTAGATTTGTTGTATGCGGAAAAGAACCTAATATCTATAATAGGTCCTTGAAACTGATTACAAGTCCCCACAATCTCGTAAATGAGATCAAATGATGTTTTCTTTTAGAATTAAGCCTCCCTCAAGATATATATTTCCTACTTGGCTATCAAATTAATCCCATAGACGTAGAGAAATATGTACTTCATGACAAAATATCAGAGCATCTGACATAGACCTTATATACAGTATATCCCCCCCATAACATAACGAAACCCAATGTTGTGCGTACTCTAAAAAATTGTCTCACTCAGACATTTTTGTTGAGTACCCACAACATAGGGGTTTGGAGGTCAAAACATGATTTGAGTATATAAATAAACAAGAGGCCCATGAGGGCCTATGCTCTACTGGCATTGATCTGGCTTGTTTCAAAAGGAACCAATATGTCATCAATATTCAAATACCATCTAAGTTTGGTGAAGATCAGATAGTAAATGGAAGCTTTATTGTGTTCACAAGCTGTATTATAGCAATTTTGACAATTTCAAGGGCCATAATCCAGCCATGCATAGGTAGATCTTGCCGTTTTTTAGAAATGAACCAAACTCTCATGGATATCTAACTACTGTATAAGTTTGATTGAGATACAATAAAAAACAAGTAAATTCAGAGAATTATGGTCCCCCGCCAGGGTCAAGGTCACAAAAATTGGTATTGATGGAAAGGGGTTGTCACAAGGAATACACATGTGAAATATGAAAGCAGTACCTATTACGGTTCAGAAGTTATGACCAAGGTTAAAGTTTTTGTGACAGCGTGACGGAGGGACGGACTGACTGACGGACGGACTGACTGACGAATGAGAAATAATAGTCCCCAGCTTTCGCTAAAAGCGGGGGACAATAAGGACTGTATCATGTTAACAAGCCCTATTATAGCAATTTGGTTTTCAAAAGGAACCGAGCTCTCATGGATATCTAACTACTGTATAAGTTTGGTTGAGATACAATCAAAAGTGAAGACTGTATCGTGTTAACAAGAAATTGTTTACGGACAGACGGACGCACGCACGCACGCACGACGGACAAATCGCCACGACATAAGCCCTTCTGGCCTTTGGCCAGTAGAGCTAAAAACCTCCAATCTAGAACACTGTATAATCAGCCATGTGAAGTTTCATCACCAACTTGTTCATTCATTCATTTAATCCAACAATATTTCATCATCCAACATACCTGTACAAAAGTTAAAATCAGACAACTTTTTACAATGAACAATTTCTCCTTTGGTGACAATGTTTCCAACACTATTTTAACCCTTTCCCTCATAAAGACGCTTTCTGACGCCTCTGCAGCAGACGGCTTTTTGAAAACATATTGACAAAAGAAGAAATTGCACAAAACGTGCAATTTCTCCTTTTGCCACAATGTTGTCCACTTTTTGTCATAGGTTATCCATTTAATTATGGAGATTTTCTATTTTATGACAAAATAAGTTCAAAGTCGTCTTCTGTAGAATTGCTGTATGAGGGAAAGGGTTAAAATGATACCTTCATTTATAGAGATTTTACATTGATTGCCTTCATGATTTAAAGGTTGAGTAGAGCACATTTTTGTGTCAACCCTTTCCCTCATACAACAATTTTGCAGCAGACGGCTTTGAACATATTTTGTCATCAATCTCTATAATTGAATGGATAACCTATGACTAAAAGTGGAAAACATTGTTGCAAAAGGAGAAATTGCTCGTTTAGATCAATTTCTTCTTTTGCAACTATGTTTTCAAAAAAGCCGTCTGCTGCAGAGGCGTCAGAAAGTGTCTACATGAGGGAAAAGGGTTAAAGGGTTAAATGCTGCAAAATAGTCTAGTAGAATTGAATCATTTTGACAATAGATATTTTTCAAAGAACTTGATATCTACTTCTATTTTCCCACTTCCAATCATAAAACAAATCTCCAGCAGACGGATTTGGAAACATCTAGGTAAACAATTGGAAAATTTATTTTGACATATCTGCAGACAACTTTTGAAAACAGTATTTTATAGACCTGTTCCAAATTTTTTGCAAGTCGGAAAGGCTTAATGAAGATGACTTGTAAAAATAATTTGAAGTTTGAACAATGGGTAAAAACAACATCCTTGCTGCCCAGTTTTTCATCCATTTATGACAGCTTGAATTTGACACCAGCCAGTCAGGCGTAATGCTAACCCTGCAACCCTGAGCGCCATTACTACCATTTTAAAAGTCTTCCGTATGACCCAGCCGGGGATCAAACCCATGAGGCTCTACCACTACACCCAAGAGGCGGTCATGACAACCTGAAGAATCTTGGTAAAGGGGTTTCTGTACCTGTTTTTATAGCAGGTAGATAATATCTGAGAAGAAGAGATTTCCAGTTTTGTTATTTTACAGAGTTTAAGGGTCAAATAATGCTTTCATCTATAGTCAATAATTAGTCGCCGGGCAGAAGCCCGCGACTTCTATTTTTAATAGGTTTTCGGAAATCACATGGGAGGAGTTATTATTAGAAAAAAAACAAATTTAAATGTCTTGAACATATTACAATTGCGTTTGTTTAAAAACACTAAGTTATGACACATCTAAAATTAAATAAATATTCCGATGTTTTAAGTATTAGTAGTTTCTTTATTTTGACTCGCATCTCTTTTTTGGGGTTTTATTTACGAAGACAAAACCGTCCCCATGAGACTTGCAGCAAGCAGACTGTTATGTGTCAATATCAAGTAAAAATCACGTCGAATTCTCCTTTAAAATAGCAATCTTAACTTACTGAATGTTATTTTCATGTTCAAAGAGATGTCTTGATTTGTGAGGAATTCATTTTATAATGTTTATCGATGTATATCTAAAATATGAACTGTTTCTAAGCTAAAACTGTTGATCGCGTGACTCGCGAATACCAACTGCGTAGATCAATCTCCTTTGCAGAGAGCCGCTCTTTACACTCACTTACAAATAGTAAATTATAGGTGATTTAAAATGTTTATTTGGTTCGAAACAAATGAAGAAAAGAACAAACCGAGATAAAACTGGTTTTAATAGAAAAATGACTTTGAACGAACACTCTCTGCCTATAAAGAGAGTTTCAAGAACGACACCTCTGCGAAGAAGAATGTAGGTCACGAATCGGGTCTTTCGTACAAAATTATTTCGTCCTTGACAATTTTAAATGTGTCATTAAATTCCCTAAAGGCATTTTCAATCAGATTTAACTGTTTAGCTGATATTGAATTTCGAAGGTAATCTTATTTATAAATATTGGACTACATTTCATCATTTGTTAAGGTATGATATAATTAGGATGCCAAGCTAATATCATTTTGAGAAAAAGAGAAAACTCATGTCTTCAGCGATTTAACCCTTATCTCATTGTTTTAAAAGTAAATTGCTGCAAAGTTGTCCAATGTTGACTTTAATAGGGGAAACATAAAATGACGTGCTATTGCATGCAAATCTTAAATTGTCTGTTTTGTGGTTTTATTGATAAATGATAAAATTCAAATATTCTGACAAACATCTTGAAAAGTGTATGTGGAATTCACAAATCTTATAATTATTCCTTAATGAAAGCACTGTATATATACTAAGACTAATGATTGTCAAGATTACTCATTTCACTGTGTATGATCAATAATAAGTTGGCTGTGTGTATGGTCAACCTACTTTGGAATGGAGATTGATCATAAACAATGAAAGGCTTCAATTATCATTCACTTCGTTGACAAAACAATGCAAGTTATGATACATTTTCAGTTGATCCCGCCCCTGATGTTCCAATATGCCCCTCAGTTGATAACTGTTTATTCAACTACTATAATGTTAGTGTTATGCATAACTGCAGTATGCATTTCCGGCGACATTGATGCGTTGCATCAACTTTCTCTTGTATTACCTCCATTTATTGAGATTTTCCATATTTTCACATGGGTGTTTTCCAAGTAGTCTGCAGCAGATTTATTGCATGAGGATTAAGTCTCAAACAAGAGGGCCATGATGGCCCTGGATCGCTCACCTTAATTATACAATGTACTGCAATGCAAAACACATCAAGACAATTATTCTGAATGCAACCTCCACAGTGTTAACAAGATTTTCCGGACAAAATGTGATCACAATAGCTCACCTTGCACTTCGTGCATAGGTGAGCTAAAAAGGATTGTAGAATTTGAATAACAGTCCCTAACGTGAATATGCACAACAAAGAGATTGGTAAAAGAAATATCCTAGTTTAAGCTTAAGAAAAACTCTCCAAGTATAGAAATAGCTGAAAGGTGGCATGTTCCCAATATTAACATGTATCATCGAAACCTAATCATATTACCATGACAGTCATGCCACTCAACTTTTCGCATCACCATATGGGTTCTATAATTATGAAGAAACCTAACCCTTTCACTAATACAGACAACTTATGCCATCTTAGCCCTTTACCTAATACAGACAACTTATGCCATCTTAGCCCTTTCCCTACTACACATAACTTATGCCATCTTAGCCATTTCCTTAATACATACAACTTATGCCATCTTAGCCCTTTACCTAATACAGACAACTTATGCCATCTTAGCCCTTTACCTAATACAGACAACTTATGCCATCTTAGCCCTTTCCCTAATACACATAACTTATGCCATCTTAGCCATTTACTTAATACATACAACTTATGCCATCTTAGCCCTTTACCTAATACAGACAACTTATGCCATCTTAGCCCTTTCCCTAATACACATAACTTATGCCATCTTAGCCATTTACTTAATACATACAACTTATGCCATCTTAGCCCTTTACCTAATACAGACAACTTATGCCATCTTAGCCTTTTACCTAATACAGACAACCTATGCCATCTTAGCCCTTTACCTAATACAGACAACTTATGCCAGCTTAGTCCTTTACCTAATACAGACAACTTATGCCATCTTAGTCCTTTCCCTAATACACATAACTTATGCCAGCTTAGTCCTTTACCTAATACAGACAACATATGCCATCTTAGCACTTTCCCTAATACAGACAACTTATGCCATCTAATAAAGACAACTTATGCCATCTTAGCCCTTTACCTAATAAAGACAACTTATGCCATCTTAGCCCTTTCCCTAATACACATAACTTATGCCATCTTAGCCCTTTTCCTAATACAGACAACCTATGCCATCTTAGACCTTTCCCTAATACACATAACTTATGCCCTCTTAGCCCTTTACCTAATAAAGACAACTTATGCCATCTTAGCCCTTTACCTAATAAAGACAACTTATGCCATCTTAGCCCTTTCCCTAATACACATAACTTATGCCATCTTAGCCCTTTCCCTAATACAGACAACCTATGCCATCTTAGCCCTTTCCCTAATACACGTAACTTATGCCATCTTAGCCATTTACCTAATACATACAACTTATGCTATCTTAGCCCTTTCCCTAATACACACAACTTATGCCATCTTAGACCTTTGCCTAATATACACAATGTATGCCCTCTTAGCCCTTTCCCTAATACAGACAACCTATGCCATCTTAGCCCTTTCCCTAATACATGCAACTTATGCCATCTTAGCCCTTTCCCTAATACACACAACTTATGCCATCTTAGCCCTTTCCCTAATACATACAACTTATGCCATCTTAGCCCTTTCCCTAAAACACACAACTCGTGCCATCTTAGCCCTTTCCCTAAAACACACAACTCATGCCATCTTAGCCCTTTCCCTAATAAACACAACTTATGCTATCTTAGCCCTTTCCCTAATACATACAACTTATGCCATCTTAGCCCTTTCCCTAAAACACACAACTCATGCCATCTTAGCCCTTTCCCTAAAAGACACAACTCATGCCATCTTAGCCCTTTCCCTAATACACATCACTTATGCCATATAAGCCCTTTCCTTAATACACACAACTTATGCCATCCTAGCCATTTCCCTACTACACACAACTTATGCCATCTTAGCCCTTTCCCTAAATACACACAACTTATGCCAGCTTAGCCCTTTCCCTAATACATGCAACTTATGCCATCTTAGCCCTTTCCCTAATACACACAACTTATGCCATCTTAGCCCTTTCCCTAATACATACAACTTATGCCATCTTAGCCCTTTCCCTAAAACACACAACTCATGCCATCTTAGCCCTTTCCCTAAAACACACAACTCATGCCATCTTAGCCCTTTCCCTAATACACACAACTTATGCTATCTTAGCCCTTTCCATAATACATACAACTTATGCCATCTTAGCCCTTTCCCTAAAACACACAACTCATGCCATCTTAGCCCTTTCCCTAAAACACACAACTCATGCCATCTTAGCCCTTTCCCTAAAACACACAACTCATGCCATCTTAGCCCTTTCCCTAATACACATCACTTATGCCATATAAGCCCTTTCCTTAATACACACAACTTATGCCATCCTAGCCATTTCCCTACTATACACAACTTATGCCATCTTAGCCCTTTCCCTAAATACACACAACTCATGCCATCTTAGCCCTTTCCCTAATACACATCACTTATGCCATATAAGCCCTTTCCTTAATACACACAACTTATGCCATCCTAGCCATTTCCCTACTACACACAACTTATGCCATCTTAACCCTTTCCCTAATACACAACCTATGCCTTCTTAGCCCTTTCCCTAATACATGCAACTTATGCCATCTTAGCCCTTTCCCTAAAACAGACAACTCATGCCGTCCTAGCCCTTTCTCTAATACATATAACTTATGCCATATAAGCCCTATTCTTAATACACACAACCTATGCCATCTTAGACCTTTGCCTAATATACACAACTTATGTCATCTTAGACCATTGCCTAATATACACAACTTATGTCATCTTAGCCCTTTCTATAAATAAAGACAAATTATGCCATCTTAGCCCTTTACCTAATACAGACAACTTATGCCATCTTGGACCTTTTCCTTAAATATACACAACTTATGCCATCTTAACCCTTTCCCTAATACACAACCTATGCCTTCTTAGCCCTTTCCCTAATACATGCAACTTATGCCATCTTAGCCCTTTCCCTAAAACAGACAACTCATGCCGTCCTAGCCCTTTCTCTAATACATATAACTTATGCCATATAAGCCCTATTCTTAATACACACAACCTATGCCATCTTAGACCTTTGCCTAATATACACAACTTATGTCATTTAGACTTTTGCCTAATATACACAACTTATGTCATCTTAGCCCTTTCTATAAATAGAGACAAATTATGCCATCTTAGCCCTTTCTCTAATACAGACAAATTATGCCATCTTAGACCTTTCCCTGATACACGCAACTTATGCCATCTTATGAAAACTCTGCAGCAGACAACATTGAAAACATCTGAGAAATAAATTGGAAAATCTCTATCATAAACGAAAGTTTTAAATAGTTTTAAAACATTGTTGCAAAAGGGGAAATTACTGGTTATAATGTTTTCGAAAACGTCTGCTACAAATGAGTCAAAATGCATCTGCATTAGACAACATATGAAAGATTTGTTATTTGCGGGAAAGAGTTGAAAAGTGTCTGCATCAGGGTAAAACAAGTCCCAACACTAACCTATGTGACAGGTTGTAACCTCAATGATTCTGGCAGTGACAGCACAAACATGACCCCCACAGTAAGTGCTGTAACATTTTGTCCTCCTGTTATTAAATCGTTATTAACTGTCATGTCAACCTGTCTCAAACACATTATCAACAAGAGGCCCAAGAGGGCAAGTATCGCTCCACTGCATTCAGACTTTTCGAAATCTTTTAAAACCTGTCAGTTCGAAAGCTCATTTTTCATCTATTTCTTTCTTTGTTCAACTTGAGTTATAGCATGACAATGTGTCAGTCCAAAAGAATTTGTGTCAGTCACTAAAGCCATATAAGGCAAAACAACCCCGCCCCTGGCGACCATGTTTTTTGACCAATGAACATTGGTTGTAGGAATCTGATAGAGGGTCACCAAAGAAACATTCTTACAACATTATTTGGAAATCAGCCAGATACTTATGGAGAAGAAGACTATTTTACTATAGCCATATAATGCAAAACAGCCCAACCCCTGGCAGCGATGTTTTTTTGAACAATCTACATGGCTTGAATAAACCTGATAGAGGGTCACCCAAGTAACATTTCTACAACATTATTTGGAAAGTTGGCAAACCAGTTTGGGAGGAGATTTTTTTCAAAGTTTTTACTTTTGGTTGCTGTGGAAACCAGAATTCTGCATGGATCCAATAAAATTGAAGAATTTAGGAGAGGACATTGAGAGGATGCTACCTGTTTACAGAGGAGAATATGAGGAGGACTCATACATGGACGCACACATGACTGAAATTACCATGACATAAGCTGATATGACTTTTAGCCATTGGAGCTAAAAACCAGTGTTTTGCTATTAAAGGCGTATGCTACAGTTATTTATCCAAAAATGTCCTAATCATAGAATTTCTTTATTCTTTGTATTTTGCTAGTACATACAATAACTAGTTGAAATAAGAAAGAAAAAAAATATTTTATCGATTTAAAAAAAAACTAGAACTATCACTGAATGTGATTAATACCCCCGAACGCCGCCCTGACAGGAAAGGGTGTGAAATATTTAGAAACCCCACCTTAAAAGGACAATGTTATGGATCGGGTTATTCCTGTTTTGTTCATTTTTGGATAACAAAGGGCAATAACTCTGTAATTATGTAAATTAGAGTTATGGTTCTTGTACACTGCACTTCCTCTGATTATGCTCTACTGTTGTATGTAGTTTTATTATATTCCATCTGTTAGTTATTAAATAATTCTCCATACAATGGTAGAGCATAATCAGAGGAAGTGCAGTGTACAAAAACCATAACTCTACTTTACATAATTACATAGAGTTATTGCCCTTTGTTACTTTTTCTAGTTCGTAGAGTCTTGTCCGGAGCATAACTTTAAAACTAATTCTTGAAATTTATTAAAACTTCATAGGATGATACAACACATTGAGAGGAAGTGCGGTGTACAGGAACCATAACTCTATTTTACCTAAATACAGAGTTATTGCCCTTTGTTACTTTTTCTTGTCCAGAGAATTACTTTATAACTAACTGGTGGAATCTAATAAAACTGCATACAATGGTAGAGCATAATGAGAGGAAGTGCAGTGTACAAGAACCATAACTCTTATTTACATAATTACAGAGTTATTGCCCTTTGTTACTTATGCTCTACCATTGTATGTAGTTTTATTAGATTCCATCTGTTAGTTATTAAGTAATTCTCCGGACAAGAAAAAGTAACAAAGGGCAATTACTCTGTATTTAGGTAAAATAGAGTTATGGTTCCTGTACACCGCACTTCCTCTCAATGTGTTGTATCATCCTATGAAGTTTTATTAAATTCCAACAATTAGTTTTAAAGTTATGCTCCGGACAAGACTCTACGAACAAGAAAAAGTAACAAAGGGCAATAACTCTGTAATTATGTAAATAAGAGTTATGGTTCTTGTACACTGCACTTCCTCTGATTATGCTCTACCATTGTATGCAGTCTTATTAGATTCCATCTGTTAGTTATTAAGTAATTCTCCGGACAAGAAAAAGTAACAAAGGGCAATAACTCTGTATTTAGATAAAATAGAGTTATGGTTCCTGTACACCGCACTTCCTCTCAATGTGTTGTATCATCCTATGAAGTTTTATTAAATTCCAACAATTAGTTTTAAAGTTATTCTTCGGACAAGGAAAATCGCAACGGACCAACCGACCGACCGACCGACCGACCAACCACAGAGTGACTCCAATATACCCCCTCTAAACTTCGTTTATCGGGGGTATAAATATTGGCCTTTCAATGACATGACCAATTTCATCAAAGGCACAAATATAGGCATTTCGGCCGAAAACCTAAAACACACACACAAAAAAAATGAAAAATACAAATCATATTAAAGTTCATATATAACTTTATATATAGAATTAAAATCAATATGAAAAGAGAATTTGTAAGAAAAATATGAAAAAAATATATTAAGCTGTTTTTCTAGGTCGAAATGGTGTCCCATTTTACCCCTGAAAAAGTTAAAATCATACAATTTTTGAAGAAATTTTCCATTCTACATAATAGAATTTTCTGTAATTATCCATAAACACTGAACATGGTTCACCTTAATAAAACATTTTAAAAAAAAAGATAGGTCACCGTACTCCTTTTCGAGTAAATCGACTTTTTCCTTGAAGCACGGCCTGTTTTTTAAGCAAAACGACTGAATTTCTAAGAAAACGCAAGAAAAAGCAAGGATAACGTCCCTTTACTCTTAAAGGAGTACGGTGACCTATATTTTTTTTTGCGTTTTCTATTAAAGTGAACGATGTTTAGTGTTTATGGATAATTACAGAAAATTCTATTATGTAGAATGGAAAATTTGTATGAATTTTTTCGGGGGTAAAATGTGACACCATTTCTACCTTGAAAAACATCTTAATATGTTCTTTTTCCTTTTTTTCTCAAAAATTCCTTTTTCATATTGATTTACATTCTATATATAAAGTTATATTTGAACTTAAATATGATTTGTAGTTTTCATTTTAATATTTGTTTGTGTTTTAGGTTTTCAGCCAAAATGCCTATATTTGTGCCTTTGATGAAATTGGTCATATCATTGACAGGCCAATATTTTTTTTTTAGATCGATTACAAATATTTTTTTTTTCTTATTTCAACCAGTTATTGCATGTACTAATTTAATACAAAGAATAAAGAAATTCTATGATTGGGAAATTTTTGGTAAAAAAAATGTAGCATACGCCTTTAAGTATAAATACCATGACATAAGCTGATATGACTTTCAGCCATTGGAGCTAAAAACCAGTGTTTTGCTATTAAGTATAATATGTGAAACTATCAACAGAAAACATCTAAAATGAAACAAGATGACCCATAATGGTCCTTAATGGCTCACCTGACTTACACACATTTTTAAACAGGCCATGTTTATCAATGGACCATTAAATTTCAACAATCTTGGTAGAGGGTCACCCAAGGTGCATGTGAATCAAATTATTTTCAAATCAGGCCTTTACAGTTGGACAAGAAGATTTTAACTCCTTCATATATATATATACAGTAAATAAGGTCCGCCCCATGAAAGCCATGTTTTTCAACGAATCAGAATAAATTCAACAATAGAGGTAGAGGATCACATAAGGAACATTAAATTTTGTGCCAAATCATTTTCAAATCTGGCCAGGTCTTTTGTACAAGAAGATTTTAAAAGTATTCACTAAATAAATATTCATAATAAGGAAAACAAGGCCTGACCCCTCATGGCCATTTTTACAACAGATTTGCATGAATAGATTCGTAACAACCTTGGAAGAATGTCACACAAGGAACATTTGTGCCAAATTATTTTCAAATCAAGCATAATTATTCTTTCTGTACAGGAAGATTTTAAGTTTTAACTAAATATATATATATATATATATATATATATATATACATATAAGGAAAACAAGACCCATCCCCTTTCAGACATGTTTTTTCAATGGATCAAAATAATTTGAACAATCTTGGTAGAGGTTCATATATTGAATGTTTGTGCCTAAACTTTCAAATTGGGCCAGAACTTCTGGACAGGAAGATTTTTTTATTTTTTATTTTACACATAATATGGAAAACAAGCTTGACAAGAAGATTTTTAAAGTTTTGGCATTTTTTCTGTTTTTCTGATGCAACAGCAACCAAAGTTAACTCTCCCTTGGAATTAAATTCTCTGAACAATTTTTGATGAGGACCACCTAGGGATCATTGCTGTATTTTGAAATCAGACAAGTAGTTTCAAGAAAGAAGATTTGAACAGACAACGTATGACATACTTTGTGTTCAGGTTAGCTAATAACACCGAGTCATTTCCAGAAAAAAACTTATTTGAAAGTATAAAAAAACCATTGATATTTTGTTCCTGTGGTTGGTTTTGACTGAAGTAGGTAGTACAATGTTATCTGAGGTTATGTAATAAAATAATTTTCAGAAAAGTAAGTTACAACAAGAGGGCCATGATGGCTCTAGTTTGCTCACCTGAATTAAGCAATGTAAGGCAATGCAAAACACATCAAGACAATTATTCTGACAAATGTTCAAAACGCAACCTGCAGAGTGTTGACAAGATTTTCCTTCATTTGGCCTAGTGATCTACATTTGTTTACCTGATATGACCCATATTCCAACATGGACTAGATATCATAAAAGACAAACATTCTGACAAAGTTTCAACTTGCTCAAAGTAAAAATGTTAACTCCAGAGTTTGAACAATATTTTCCTTTATTGACCTAGTTTCTGACCCAATATGACCCATATTCGATTTTAACCTAGATATGATTCAGACAAATATTCTGACAAAATTTCAAGATACTGAAGCCAAATATGTGGCATCAAGAATGTTAACAAGATTTTCCATCAATTTGGCCTTGTGACCTACTTTTTGACCGGACATAACCCATATTCAAGCTTGGACTAGATAAAAACAAGATTTTCCTTCAATTTGATATAGTGACCTACTTTTTGACCCAACATGACCCATGTTCGAACTTGACCTACATATCATCAAGACAACCATTCTGATAAAGTTTCAACATGCTCAAGTTAAAATGCAGTATCCAGAGAGTTAACAAGATTTCCCTTCAATTAGGCCTAGTGACCTAGTTCTTGACCTAATGTGACCCATATTTGAACTTGGCCTAGATATCATTCAGACAAACATTCTTAAGAATTTTCAAGCTGCTGAAGCGGCCTCCAAAGTGTTAACAAAATTTTACTTCAATTTTGCCTTGGGACCTAGTTTTTGACCCGGCTTGACCCATATTCAAACTTAGCCTAGATATCATTCAGATAAAAATTCTGACCAAATTTCAAGCTGCTGTAGCAAAAAATGAGGCTTCTACAGTGTTAATAAAATGTTCCTTCAATTTGGCCTAGCGGCCTAGTTTCTGACCCAATATTTGAAACTTGACCTAGATATCATTAATACAAACATTCTGACATAATTTCAAACTGCTAAAGCAAAAATTGCAGCCTCTACAGAGTGTTAACAAGAATTTTCTTCAATTAGACCAAGTGACCTACTTTTTTACCCGACATAACCCATGTTCGAACTTGACTTACCGGGTACATATCATCAAGATAAATATTCTGATAAAAGTTTCAACATGCTCAAGTTGAAAATGTGGCCTATAGAGTGTTAACAAGATTTCCCTTCAATTTGACCTAGTGACCTAGTTTTTGACCTAAAATGGCCCAGTTTCAAACCTGTCCAAGATTTGATGGAGATGAATGTTCTGATCAACTTTCATGAAGATCGGATGCAAAATGTAGCCTGTAGTGTTAAGAAGGCAAATGTTAACAACTCATGACGGACGACATCTGATCACAATAGCTCAACTTGCACTTCATGCACAGGTGAGCTAAAGATTAATGCCCCCTCCCCTGCCATAAGAAGAAAATGACTGACAATAAGCACAATTTACAATAAATTGATCATAAAAGTAGTGTTATCCCACATACAGAATAATGCTCTTTCTGATGACAATGCAACAGAAATCTCATAATGAACCCTTTCTCCTTTTGCCACTATGTTTTCAACTTAATTCATTAAGTGTTCATTCAAAGGGTGTTCCATACTTTTGGATCAATGTTTTCCAAGTCGTTTGGTGCAGATTTGTTGTATGTGGGAAAGGGCAAATCATTTAACCCTTTCCCACATGCAATAAATCTACAGGAGACGACTTCCAAAATAAGTGGTTAAAAACATGGTAATTAAGCACTATAAATGGAAGTTTAATCATTGAATAGTGTTGAAAACATTGTGACAAAAGGAGAAATTGCTCATCATGATTTCCCCTTTCGCGAGGATGTTTAAAAATATCATCAGCTGCAGTGGCGTCTGTTGGTATGAAAGGGGTCAACGCTAAACTGCTCCTTTTATCCGTGATTTCGCAAGTTGACTGCTACAATATATGGGCATCAAATGCCATATATCAGAGAATGGCTGAACGATTCCCAACACGCACACACATTTTGATGTAATCTGCAGCAGACAACGTTGGAAAAAACATTGTGGCAATTGAGAAATTGCACATGATTTAACCCTTTCCCTCATATAGACACTTTCTGATGCATCTGCAGCAGACAGCTTTTTGAAAACATAGTAACAAAAGAAGAAATTGCACAAAACGTGCAATTTCTCCTTTTGTCACAATGTTTTCCACTTTTAGTCGTAGGTTATCCATTCAATTATAGAGATTTTCCATTATTTGACAAAATATGTTTAAAATCGTCTGCTGCAGAATTGTCATATGAGGGAAAGGGATAAAGTAATTTCTCCTTTTGCCACAACTCTTTCAATTCTAATCAATATTTATACTTTCATTCATAGAGATTACATGTTTTTAAAGTCGTCCCTGCGAGTTTGTTGTGTGTTGGAAAGGGTTGGACTGCAGAAAGCAGGATGAGTGTGTTATTGACCTTTTCGATAGTGAATGACGCTCATTTTCAGTGTAACCTGACACAAATACTCCTGGTTTATCAGCAAAATCAATAGTTTCAAACAACAGAGATTATTTTATATATATTGGCTTGAACAAGTCCATCGAATTTCATACTACTAAGCACATTACCGCAATCAGTGTGTCATTCTCTCCACATATTTATATTGTTATGGGGAAGTAAATCATGATAACTACTAAAGGATAGCTAGCAGGAGTTAAAATGATTTTGGGAATCAGTACATTGTTTCTCTTCCCAAAAGCACACCCTTTCCCACATACATCAATTCTGAAGCAAAAGACTTCTGATTAAAAATATGGAAAACCTCTATAAACAAGAGATGTTTGTCAAACAGTATGCCTCCGATAAGCATCACATTGTCTCATTCTGAAATAACTAATACTGGACAGAGCAGATGTACAGGCTCATAGGCTCTCCTTTAACCCTAAATCTACAGCAGACTTACCTTGGAAACATCTAGGTAAAAGTATGAAAAATCTATTTAATTGATTGATTGATTGGGGTTTAACGCCGTTTTTAACAATCACGGCGGCCAGTTCACCTACTCATGCATTTCCTGGTTTTCTCACACCAGTACTTCAAACAACAATCTTCCCAAGCAACTGGCTGCTTTTCCACATAAAATCTATTTAAATGAAAGTAAATAACTGAATAAAGATGAACACATTGTGTCAAAAGGAGAAATTGCTCAATAATAATGAGCAATTTTTCCTTTTGTCTCAATGTTTTCAAATGTTGTCTGCTGCGGAGGCCTCAGAAAGTATTATTTTGTAATTTTTGAAAACGTTGTGACAAAAGGAAAATTGCTCATATTGAGCAATTTTTCCTTTTTTCACGTTTTCAAAAGTAGTCATCTGCGGAGTCCTCAGAAAGTTTCTGTATGTGGGAAAGGGCTATGGAAGCATAATAATGAAGTATTTCCTTATCTGGACTTCGGTTTTTGTGTAACAAGAAATTTCAGACAGGTTTATGGTATGCAATAATAATGTCACGTAGTCTTACTTCAAAACCATGTGACACTCTCCATGTCTTTACTAATGATACTTAAAGAGAATTTTATCATTCTTGTGAGAGACATCCATTTTTACTTAACATCTTATAACCCTTTTTCACATATGAAAAATCTGCAGCAGTCGACTTCGAAAGGATAAAGACAAAAATATGGAAAATCTCTGTTAAAATTGAAAAGTACATTTATTGAATGGATTTGAAAACATTTTGCAAAAAGCTTTGAAAGTCATCTGTGCTAGATGCGTCAGTATGCATAAAAATGCACGTGCATGTGGGAATGAATTTATGGGATCATCCTTTACAATACCAATTCTGATAGGACCTATCCAGGTACAAAACTGGGACTGATCCATGTAAATCAATGACAAAATTAAACTTCATATGACGTTTTTATATTATCAGTGAACATTAAGCCCTTTGCCCCTTTCCCAAATTGCTGATGTATTTTGATGCATCTGCATCAGCCGACTTAAAAAAGATTGTGGCTCAATATTAGCAATTCCTCCTATTGCCACAATGTTTTTAACTATATTCATAAATCACTTTTAATTGAGATAGATTTTTTTAACATTTTAGCCAAGATGTTTTCGTCTGCTGCAGATTTGTAGAATAGGAGAAAGAGTTATTTGTGGATATAGAACCATGTCAAGACGAAAGGGCTTTCACCCACAATATTTCTCTTATTGCCATACAAATGAAACAAAACCCTATGTTGTAAGTACTAAACAGAACTGTCCTACTTTCAAAAACTCAAAAACATACTGCTAAGGGTCAAATAAAGATTCTTGAACATGAAATATGCAACATAGCAGAAAATTCTTTATAACAGAAATCACCAAAATTGTATGTCCCTATTATAACCATTTCCAACAAACAATCTGCAGCAGACATCAATGATTGATTTATTGTTCGGAGTTAAAACGGCACAGTCAATGGTTTTTCAGATTTTCAGTTATATCACCTAACATGTGAATCCTCACTTTCTCACAGACGCACCTGTACTCCAAACAACATTCTTCCCAGGTAACTGGCTACCTTTCCACACAGACAATTTAGCCCTTTGTTTTAACCCTTTCCCTCATAAGACAATTCTGCAGCAGACGACTTTGAACATATTTTGACAAACAAGAGGCCCATGAGGGCCTATGCTCTACTGGTATGGTTCTTTGGTCATTTTCAATGAAGATCGGATAGTAAATGGAGGCTCTTTTGTTTTCACAAGCTGTATTATAGTAATTTTTACAATTTCATGGGCCATAATCCAGTCTTGCATTGGCGGATCTGGCTGGTTTTCAAAAGGAACCAAGCTCTAATCAGTATTTAACTACTATCTAAGTTTGGTGAAGATCAGATAGTATATGGAGCCTCTATTGTGTTCACATGCTCAATTATAGCAATTTGGACAATTTCAAGGGCCATAATCCAGTCTTGCATGGGCGAATCTGGCTGGTTTTCGAAAGGAACCAAGCTCTCATAGATATCTAACTACTGTATAAGTTTGGTTGAGATACAATCAAAAGTGAAGACTGTATCGTGTTAACAAGCTCTTTTATAGCAATTTTGACCATTTCAAGGGCCATAATCCAGTCATACATGGGCGGATCTGGCTGGTTTTCGAAAGGAACCAAGCTCTCATGGATATCTAACTACTGTATAAGTTTGGTTGAGATACAATCAAAAGTGAAGACTGTATCGTGTTAACAAGCTCTTTTATAGCAATTTTGACCATTTCAAGGGCCATAATCCAGTCATGCATGGGCGGATCTGGCTGGTTTTCGAAAGGAACCGAGCTCTCGTGGATATCTAACTACTGTATAAGTTTGGTTGAGATACAATTAAAAGTGAAGACTGTATCGTGTTAACAAGAAATTGTTTACGGACGCACGCACGGACGACGGACAAATCGCCACGACATAAGCCCTTCTGGCCTTTGGCCAGTAGAGCTAAAAATAGAAAATCTCTATAATTGAATGGATAACCTATGACTTAAAGTGGTAAACATTGTGTCTGCTGCAGAGGCGTCAGAAAGCATCTAAATAAGGGAAAGGATAAAGATGAAGGTTGCTTGTCACAATGACTTTTGTCAATTTATCACAAAGAATAAAGTTCGAGCCAGGGTTCAAACCCAAGACCCTGAATGAATAGCCAGAGACTAGATAAGATGGAGTAAACTACTCTTTTCATCACAATATCTCTCTTATTACTTGACCAAACCCTATGTTGCGGGTACTCAAAAGAATCATCTCGGTGAGGGTTAAATGTCAAATAATGACTTTAGAACATGTATGAAAAATGCCCATTATATAGACGCTTTCTGATGCCTCTGCAGCAGACTACTTTTTGAAAACATAGTGACAAAAGAAGATATTGCACAAAACGCGCAATTTCTCCTTTTGCCACAATATTTTCCACTTTTTGTCATAGGTTATCCATTAAATTATGGAGATTTTCTATGCTTTTACTGCTGCAGAATTGTCATATGAGGGAAAGGGTTAACTCACATCACTACTAACTAAGCTATCATGGCCAATGAATGAAACACGGGGTGAGCAAAACAAGAGGGCCCTTAAACTGGTCTTCCCCCTACAATATCTCTATTATGACTCTCATTACCAAGCCCCAGTAGCTCAGTAGGTACATGTAGCCATGCTGGCTGTTAATCAAGGGGTTTGCGAGTTCAAATCCCAGCTTGGCCATCATTCTTTCTGACGTCATGACAAATAGAAACTTGGACATGCTTCTTTTGTCTTCCACATATGGGTTAATAGTTCATGTGGAAAAGCAGCCAGTTGCTTGGAAAGTCTGTTATGTATAGTGCTGGTATGGGAATTTAAGGAAACACATGAGTATGTGAACTGACCACAGTGAGATAACAGAAAAATTGATTGAAACCCCAATGAAGCAATCTTATTACTTAACTAAACCCTATGTTGTGGGCACTCAAAAGAGTTGTCTCACAATATCGGGTTTGAGTGTCAAATATATAAGGACTTTAACCCTTTCCCTCATATAGACGCTTTCTGACGCCTCTACAGCAGACAGCTTTTTGAAAACATGTGACAAAAGAAGAAATTGCACAAAACGAGCAATTTCTCCTTTTGTCACAATGTTTTCCACTTTTAGTCATAGGTTATCCATTAAATTATAGAGATTTTCCATTTTTTGACAAAATATGTTCAAAGACGTCTGCTGCAGAATTGTCGTATGAGGGAAACGGTTAAAACATGCAAAACGTGCCTTATCTAGAGCACTTATGTTGAAAATGTGAACCCGGTACCTGCTAATATCAGGGAAAAAATAAGTTGATAAACAGTGTGAATGAAACTGCAGGGAGTGGACACTGAAATGTAACACCTTATTAGTAAAGTACATTTGTAATATAAAGGCATAAACTCATCAACCATCCGTTGACATCGTTAACTTTTAGTTTAAAACAACATCTCTTCCTAAACCACTGGACTAATTTCAACTTCACATGAGTGATCAGAATAGACCAAAATGAGCTTTTGGCTCAGGTGATCTTAAGAGGCTCTAAGTCCAGAGTAACATGGGTATTTAAATGACGTGATTGGCTGTTGATTAATTAATTGTTTGGCGTTTTACGCCACTTTTTCAGTTATATGACCACATTTACTTGGTATATTACCAGTACTACCGTATATCCGCGGCCATAAGTCGAATTTTTGAGACTCAAATTTTGGTGTTGAAGCAGGGACTCAACTTATGACTGAATGACAATCTCTCCTAAGGCTATATTTTACACGCGACAAACAGTAGAGAAACTGATTTTTATCAGCCATGCATCCTTTCCTTACATTTTTTTTTATCTAGTTTTAAAGCCGTAAACAAAGGAAAAATAAATACCATACCCTTTAAAATCCTTTTCAATTCAAAGTTAATTTGTCCAATTTAAAGAAAATGTAGTAATTTCTCCTTTTGTCAGAGCTCTATCAAAAGAAGTCTGCTGCAGATGCGTATAAATGCATGTGAAAATGGGTAAGAGTGAAATCTATAATTATAGACCTTTATTTCCGCAAACCATTTTCCCCAACAAATGAGCTACGTCATAAAAAAAGAGTATGTGAAGTTTTATCACACAAGTATTACTAAGCTAATAGTATTGTAAATTTAACATTAATTTATATGGGTGTATTTCATTTGTCGCGGCTCAATCTCAGCTGGTAAATTAGTGACGTCATTTATTAGAGCCCTGTGTTTTTCACACGACAAACAGTTACAGGGCTAACGCAAGTCGGTTGTAACTACAGCCTGTTCCAGGGGAAATTACAACCGTTTTCATATAACCATAGAGTCTAAACTTCTTTCCATAGACCTTTAAAACCCTTGTCTTCACCTCAGCCCTCTCTGTGAATTACACACACTTTTAATAAACTTCGTCAATGTAATAACTCAAACTCCTGTGTTTGTTTTGCTTTTAACTAATCATTTTTTTAAAACATTGAAAGGATTAATTTTCATGTTTGAAATCGGACAAATTTTATTTTTTATAGATTAAAACAAATATTAAGAAATTTGGACTAGTTAGTTTGTTTGGCTTATTTGGATTTATAAAATCAGGTTTGTGCATTATTATCTTAATGTATCATTATCCAGTTTTACATCGAGAACCATGTTTTTTTAATTTTTTTGCCGAAATTTTTAAAAAGTCGAGTAACGCTAAAAGCTGGGAGTAACCTCAAAACCACCGAAAATGGGGTCAAAATGGACCCTCGACTTATGGCCGCGGATATACGGTACCAGTCGATTTATCCTGACACCAGCCAGTCAGTTGTAATGCTGAGGAACTTGAAGGCAGCCATTACAACCATTTTTAAAGTCTTTGGTATTACCCGGCTGGGTATTGAATCTGCGACCTCCCGCACTCAAGGCAGATGCTAAACCACTACACCACCGAGTGTGGCTGTTGAATACAATAGACTGAACAATCAAATAGTATGAGATCTTGATAAGTTATAAGAAGAAGTATGGTCTATACTCTATATTATCTGTCTGATCAAGTAACTCAATTAAACACTTTCCCTCATAGAAAGTTTTGTGCAATTTCTTCTTTTGTCACTATGTTTTCAAAAAGCCGTCTGCTGCAGAGGCGTCAGAAAGCGTCTATATGAGGGAAAGGGTTAACAGTAATTTACACAATCATCTTGTTCTTAGCATCATTAGTAATATTATAGATCAGAGATCTAGAAAAAGTGTGTATTTTATATTTTTAATCCTTTCCCACCAGACTTACAGACACATTGTGATGCATTGAAAGCAGATGTCTTTTGAAAACATTGTGGCAAAAGAAGAAACACCTTATCCAATATCAACATTTTGAGCAATTTCTTCATTTGTCACTATATTTTCAAAAACCCGTCTGCTGCAGAGGCGTCAGAAAGCGTCTATATGAGGGAAAGGGATAATGAGCAATTTCTGTTTTTGCAAACATGTTTTCAAGTTCAACATAATTGTGTTTGGTTGGTACTGTATAACAACAACTTAACACTTCTCTTGTCTTCTGTTAACCCTTTCCCTCATACAAAAAATCTGCAGCAGACGAGTTTGAAAACATAGTGACAAAAACCTGCAACATTTCCATAAAATATGGCTAAATTGTTAAATGAAATTGAAAACATTGTTGCCAAAGGAAAAAAGGAGAAATTGCTCATCAGGAGCAATTACACCTTTGGCCACAATGTTTTCAAAAGTGGTCTGCTGATATCGCGTCAAAATGCATCTGCAGGTGGGAAAGGGTTTAATTTGGAATATCTAAGTTGAAACAGGGAACAATCGTTATCAAAGGAAAAAGTGTGTATCCTGAAAGAATATGTATGAGGTCCAGATAAGGAGGGGTATACAGCCGTTTTCCCCATAATATATTTCTTATTATCCAATCAAAACCAATGTTGTTGGTACGTTAATGAATTGTCTCATTGTAGATAATTATTTTGAGTACCTACAACATAGGGTTATATGGTCAAATAAGAATTGTATTTAAAGTTGGGGCATTAAGGATGTGCTCCTGCAGTCCATTCCATAGATTAATAACTCTTGAAGAGAAGAAATTCTTGGTGGATTTCTATCTTGAGCAAATTTTCATCTAACTTCAATGCATGATTTATTTTAATTGACCAATTAACTATTCTTATTTTGTGTTCATGATTCATAAAGAAGCAGTTTCTGAATGGATGAATTAGGCTCAATTTTGTAGTTTAGCCTAAGAGATACTTTGTCCAGGTGAAATTCTGAAATACTCTACAAACTTAGATCATAAAACAGAAACTGTTTACATTGGTAAATAAGTGATACAAGGGCAGTAACTCCAGTTAGTTTATTTTCTAAAACTTCTCAACAAATTGATCTAATTGACTTCAATTAGCAAAGGTCTAACATGACAGTCATCAATATCTCAAAAAGGGAATAAGTACTGAGTAAAAAAAATAATGAAAATTAGATGGGCTTACCAGTTCCTCTCCTATAACTTCTGTTCATTCATGGACCTCAAATCAATCAAAACAAACCTCTATGTAATCACGATTTTACGCTGGTCATGTGACCATACATATGGGTGCGCGCGTGTTTTTGAATAGTTGGAAACGAGGGATGTTAAATGAGTACGATTATTCAGCCGAAGGTTCTTTCTAACGCTAAACTCTCGTAAACTCGATTTGATCTATGTATGTAATTAGCCGAGTGAGATCCATTAACCCTTTCCCAATTCTAAAAAAACTTGTTGACTCATCTGCATACTACGACTTTTAAAAACATTATGACAAACGGAGATAATGGCCATAGGCAATTCATTTAACACGATTTGTGTGGCGATTGGTTTGACAATCGCCACAATGCTAACAGAAAGAACAACAACGAAAAATATTTACATAGTCGGTTTTGAACAATCGGTTGATACTTTTTTTCCTTACTGCAAACTAATTTACTCACATCCATTATAGTTCCATCATTGATGCAGAGACGTGATTAATAATAATTATGTCAGTGCTACTTTGGTACCGGATTGTTACTAATATTTGAGTTTTATTGAGACATTATCTACATAGAGTTAAAATATGTAAATATTATCTTCGTCATGATTGGGCAGATAATAAATATCATTGCGCGTTCTGCCTTGCAAATAACGGCAAATAACTCTGATAATACTCAAATCTGGAAATTCCAAAAGGTTCTATAAATAGCTCGCGAGACTCTGGTGTTCTTAAATCTCAATATTATAAACGCTTTATTTTGTAGTTGTTTAAATGTATGAAAGCGTCTAGATGATAAGACGTGTTTACAAAGGTTTAAAGGACACACGATGTCAGTGAATACACACGTTATGTATACACGTCTGCACGTTCTAGAGTCAATTAGCAATAAATGCTGAGAGTGTAGCCTAATATAGTTTGGAGATCGAGCATTATAATATATGCCTATATTTTTATAAATTGAACAGTTTGGCAAATAGTGAAATTGTGCTTTTTGAGCATGTTTTGTGTATGTTTTTGCACTCACATTATTCGAAGCAGTTTAACAACCTCAGAGACATATAAATACACTGTTAGGTTTATATGTCTTTGACAACACTCAATCATGCAATGTGAAGGGACTAAATTGAACAGACCTGTTTAATATCGGACATCATTGAAATAAACACCAAACTAATGGGTACTGTTTTCTCTCCTTTCTTGATAATTTAGTCATTTCTAAAGTGTAAAAAATATTTTATCTTAATATGGCCTAGCGACCTGGTGATAAACATGTGATTACCCGAACAATTTAGATTACGAATAGCCATTCTAATCTAGACTAAAACGGTAGTCTATCGAATACCAACTAGATTTTTCATAACTTTGGAATGGCCTAATTTTGAACACATCATGACCAATTTCAGAACGTAACTAAAACATCACGAAGACAACATTCTGGCAAACTATCATTATTCTACTGTCAAAAGATGCAGCGTTGATACATTCTCAAATATACCCGCACCAGAGTCATCGCAAGCCCTACACCGATATACTGCTTGTTACTTTGCAGGATTTTCCATACGATCGCCACTACAGTGCCATTGGCGCTTTGATTCAATATTCTGTCTTGACGTTTTTAAAAGTTGTCTACTGCAGAATTTCCGCTATATGTTGGAAAAGACAGAGACATATAAATACATCTTGAAAAAGGGCTTATACGCTGAACCCGCAGAGACATGTGTTTATATGTCTCTGGCTGAGCACGTTACAGAACCAAGGGGGTGTTTCAGAAGTAGCTAGCTAGGGTATCGCACCCGGACTTCCTTGTATCTAACTCCGTCTTTTGAATTTATTTGCACCTGACAGATGCTTGTACACGATCAAGTGAGCACTATAAAATGGGCATATAGAAGCTAACAATTTTCTAACACACCTAGCACCGGGCATGTGCTAGGTCTTACACTTGTATTAACATTTTTGATAAGCTATCAATTTCTATGCTGAAAGTACTTGTAAGCATAAACGTGTAGGTGAAAAAGTAATATTTTTAAATTGAAATATGTCTATTACCTCAAAGTTTTAAGATCGTTGGATTCCATACAGTTATACTAGTAAGACGTTGATTTTATTATTTTAAGGCTAGCTAATACACCGAACAATCTACAATTTCTTTCCTGGCAGAAATTTGTTTACAACATTTCCCGTTACAATAACGATAATATATCGATACAGGCAGTGCCACAAAACCCTGATGGCTATCACTTTGCTGTACAAAATTATAGGTATTATAACTCAATTAACAAACTACCATCATATGCATACGAGACCCACGCGGTTAATCATACTACATTATCAGGGACAATGCCACACACATTAGGCTCTGAAATACACGAAGCTTTCGTCAGAAATAAACAGGTATCCTAGTCTGCCTTATTTTTATTGGCATGGCCTTAGCAGTCTGGAAGATTTTCTTTTTTAACAGATCAGACATAAAACTTGTTTCAACTTAGTCCAGTAACTTATTTTCTTTTACAGTTCATCCAGCCTTTGCTAAATGCTGTAATGGGTCGCAAAGAGACAAGACCCATTGCTCATGAAAAAATTTATGAATATAACGGTTACTACATAAATCAAGATGCATACTCGTTTTCTGTGTTTTTGTCGAGTCTGTTTTCCTTAAATGTGACCATGGAATAACCTAAAATGACTTAGCCTCCGAGGGACAGACTGATCTGGATTTTCGGAGGGTCTCAAAGACCATATTGATAGTTTTCGTTCATGTATAATTGTCATTTTTGAATACACGGGTTGGGAGAGGACAGCTAACAATCGTCACCACTTTTTCTATCCATTTTCGTTGTTAAAAAATACATTTCGTTTCACGGCATTTTTCCTGTTTTCTACATTGCCAGCAATCACATTTTTGTGCAAAACTATATCAAACTACAGGGTTGTACTGGTTTACATGTATCCTGATCTACAGCGGTCGCAACTTCTTTCAAATTGTTTCGTAGTAGGGCCTCGATCGTGTTGACATTCGGTAGCACTAGTGAATCTAATATCTGTCCATTTGCAGTTAGTAATGCAATATTACTACTCTCATGGACTATTGTATTATTGTTGAAACAATGTGAATATAGAAACGGAGGTAAAACATATTTCTAACGTACTTAGGGATGCGTGGGACTTGAAGACAGTGATGGGAGGAATTGGAAAAGCAGTTTGTTAGTGGATGGCAGTTAAACAAGAGAAATGTTCAAAGAATATGGGTTGATGATACGCATTGATGAATAAATGAATGGACGAATTGATCAATCGATCAATCAAGCAATCAATCAATTAATTGAGAAATGCGAGTTAGTGACCATTTGTTCATGCATAAACATTGTGGCGCTTTCTGAACGTCTCCAACAAGAATGTATTCTATAATTTGCATAGTAACTGAAGACAGAAGCCTCATTAGCGATTACGAGGTTTCATATTTCTGCAGTCTACTTAACCAATTTCCGCATAGACCAAGTCAGCTGTAGACGACTTTGGAAAATATCTGTTCAGTGTAACTTAATAAAGTTGGAAGCGTTGTCACTATGTTTTTGGATTCTGGATTATAACAGGAACGCAGATATCATAAGATATTACATGTCTACGTCCCTGGTCAAAATGCTTCTGCAAGTGGGAAAGGTATATTTTGCAAAAAATCGAAATTATAATGCGCATAATAACAACTTTCTACTCTAAAAATAAATTTTATTACTTATTCAACACATCCAGATTTAATGAATAATGCACTGAGGTTGACTTGTGTGGACTTCGGTTATAAAGTGCGTGAAAAACAACCAATTGAAAATAGTTTATTGCGAATGAGAGCCAACCAAATGCAGTATTTGCAAATTCTTGCGCGATGTTGATCTTGTTTACGGCCAAACGTTTTTTCGAAAGCAGGCCTGCTTTATGAGCTACGGATCGCTTCTCGACCCTGCTAAAAACGTAGGCTATCAATGTATGGCACTCCCACATTGGCGTTCGAGATTGGAGGGTAGAATTACCATTGACACACTGGTGTCAGGATAAATGGACCAGTAATACACAGGAAACGTATTGCAACAGCTAACAAATTGTTGAAGTGGAGTAATTCTCCATTTATATTAACAGACAAAACGTAGGCCTATCGGAAACATCGATAAGTACATCACCTACATAGTCCACAAAAAAACACTGGCTGGCAATTTGATTTTATCACTTTTAGTATTTTGACCTTGTTTGAAAGTGAAAGTAGAGAATGCTAAACACCGATTTTGTCCGGGCCCGATAACCATTTTTGCCTGGTGAGTTCTTTCTTGACCCACCCCCCCCCCCCCCCCCCCCCCCCCACCACCACACACACACATTTTCCTTGGATTGCTTTTTAAAGCTTAGCGGTAACTCTTTTCAACGAGTTTCAGTCCTCAATTGTCACACTTTCTAAGCGTTTTTTCATGTAGAACACCATATATCATTGAAAAGAGTTACCTCTAAGCTTTAAAACAATCAAAAGAAAATGTGGGGTCATGCATTATACAAGAAAAAACTCACCACGCGAAAATGATTACCGTCATTTTGGACCAAATCGGGCCCGGATAAAACCGGTGTTCAACATTCTCTACTTTCACTTTCAAACAAGGTCAAATACTAAAAGTGATCAAATCAATCATTTCCAGTGAATCCTATACACATTTACAATGAATTTAAACTCAATGTCACATATTCAATACATTCTGGAGATGGTATACACTCGTTAAGTGTTTTTTAGGGACTATGTATTTACAGAGAGTGTGTTTATATGTCTCTGGTATTTAGCGTAATTAAACCTGCATACATTTTGACCGACCCTCGATCTGAGTCAAATGAATGTTTGTCAAGCGTCTATTGATATATCAATGATGAGTACGAAAAGAGACATCGAAGACGTCGAGAAAGACGATGATGATGAATATATTGGCCCAATGCCTGATGAAGCGACGTCAACGAAAAAGAAAAAAGGTTTTACATCTTATGATTCATTGGATCTTAAATGTTATGTTACCATACTTTTCTGATCTTAAATTGTCATTAGTTTCCGCGGCAATATGTTAGTTTAACAATTCCTCAGACCTCTAACGTTGGCTAATTAACTCTGAAGCATGTCGACCGAATAAAGTGATCACTCATTCACCCAGTCTTTTGTCCAGTCTTTTGTTGACAACCATATTTTCAGCTAAACCAGCCAAAGCGGGACAAATAGCTTCACACTTTATTTTTAACAAAAAAGTACAAATAGCTTCATACTGGCTTAAAAAAACTACAACTGTTATCAGATCATTATGAAAACAACGAGACTGACCCAATTTGGAATTGTTTACCGTGTAGTGACAACCCTGAGATTGTGGAACATTTCATTATGGGATGTCTCCTGACGTAAACTTTCAATGAGAATGAACCAGCAATTTCTGAAATAGTGAAAAAAGTGTTTGTAGCCAAGCTGCCAAGGTCTATATATAAGGCTTTCAAAATCTATTTCTCAACACTAAATATCAATAATAAAATAAAAACATTTCTAGACTCTACCCACATATTAAATAATCATACAGATAAAATCTATAAATTATCATGCCTGACAAGACATCTTGTATATGATATATACGTCCCTTCAGGGTGTTCATATGTAGAAAATCTACAGACGACATTTGAAAACATTATAGCAAAGGGAGAAATTATTTCTCAGTCATCTATTGAAAATTTGTTGTATGACAGAAAGGGTTAAGGCTTCAGTATCTGTTTTCAATTTTTTCTTCTTTCAGTTTTAGATTTTGAACACCTATACCTGGAAAACCTGCCATCTTCAGAGTCTTATGAAAAAAGTTACATGCACAGAGACATAATCAGGCATATAGCAGTAACAAAGTAAGTGCCAAAAAACAGGTTCTGCAGGTCTAGACAAGTGGGTGGGGGTTTAGAGGACCAGATAAGGAGGATTATTTTGTTTTTTTCCCACCTATATTTCGCTAGAACTTTAGCGACAACTCTCTTTCTAGTGACACACTTCTGTTGAATAACGACAGCATAGCTTTGATAAAACATGTCTATGCTTTACATTTAAAGTTTAACCCTTTCCCATATATAGACACTTTTAAAAGCATTGTGGACAAAGGAGAAATTGCTTTATTCACTGAATATTCAGAGCATTTCCATATTTGTTTCCAGATGTTTTCAAAAGTTTCATCTCACAAAGATGAATCTTGTGAGTACCCACAATATAGGGTTTGAGTGTAAAATACGGATTTTAAAACATGAAAAATGGCCCTTACCTAGAGCTAGTGAGTATCAACAACATAGGGTTTGAGTGTCAAATAAGGATTTTAAAACATGAAAAATGCCCCTTACCTAGAGTTCTTTATAGAGTATTTTGATAATAAAAGTGACTGAAAATATTGACTTAGTTATGTTTTGTGTTGTTTGTGTATTTTAGAACAGATTTCATCCTAACAGCAAGTAATGATGGTCATTTGAAGTTTTGGAGAAAAAATGAGGGGGAAGGAATCGAGTTTGTAAAACACTTCAGATGCCATTTAGGTAGGAAATTCTTTCGTCTTTTAACCCTTTCTCGCATACAACAAATCTGCAGCAGACAATAATAAGAACATCTTGAACATTTGGAAAAACTCTCTTTGAACGAAATTGAAATCAGTAAATCAAAGTCAAAACACAGTTCAAAAGTCACCTGTCATAGAGGCATCAATATTTGTCTATATTAAAGAAAGGGTTAAGAGTAGGAAGTGAGCGGTTTCAATCATTATACCAAAGACGTGTATGGCTCTTTGGCTTGCAGTTAACCCCTTTTCCCACATACAACAAATCTGCTGCAGATGCTTGAAAAAATCACCATAAATGAAAGTTGAATTATTAAATAGAATTGAAAACATTGTGGCAAATGGAGAAATTGCTTATTATTAACAATTTCTCCATTTGCCACAATTTTCTCTCAAAAATTGTCTGCTGCAGAGGCATCATAAACTATCTGTTTGTAAGAAAGGGTTAAGGAAGAGAACAACTACAGAAGTTATGACATATAGGCCTGGATAAAGGGGCGTAATCTGCGGTTCTTGTATATTGTTATCTTCCATGGTACACAGTTAAGCCATTTGTTGTGGTTCTCATAACAATTGTCTTAATGAGATGATTCTTTTGAGTTCCTACAACCTAGGGGTTTGAAGTCAAGAAAAGATCTTAAATATGCTCCTTATCTGCAGTTCTGTGAGTCATCTTAGTAGATCTTAAGATTTGAAGTTCAATTCCCTCCAGAATCATTATGATATGCAGGGCCTGCTCTGGGTTGAATTTTTCTTTCGCCACTACTTTCGCCACATTGAAATAAAGTTCGCCACTTTTAAATTTTAGGAGCCACTTTTAATTTTTAGGAGCCATTCATTTTCGCCAATCTCATCAATGGGTCCAATAATTGTTTGTACTCGCCCATAATTAAACAGATTTTTCCCAATCAAAAATGACAAACTTACATTGTCATTAAATCATGAAAGGCCTACGTTGATCGTCGAAACTTGCTTCAAAAAGCGTGTTGATATATCTAATGCATCTATAATTGCCAATTATCATATGTACGGCCTTTAATGTATCAATATCGCTCAGAGTTGTTGGTCAGTTGGATTAAAAGGCTGAATTAACACTTCACAACAATAACACAAGTGTGAAATACACAAGCTGTCAAAATTATAAAAACGGGTGTCGTAAAAATGTCGTAAAGTGGTCACTGGTTCCCGACATTGAATCAAATGGCAGTGCATTACCTTAGATTAACGGAAACAGTCACTGTATGTCGTAAACTGATATCCAAAACAGGTAAATGTTGATGATAAAAACCAGGGACACTATATTACATGTATATAGTGTCCCTGTAAAAACCTTTCGCCACTTACATTCGCCACTCATGAAATAACTTCGCCACTTTAAAATAATCTTCGCATTTGGCGAAAATGGCGAACGACAGCGCGGGCCCTGGATATGAGCCCGTTCTGTTGAAAGTAACAAAATCAATATAAGAAAAAAGAATTCGAGTTTTATTTCTGTAACTCATTTGAACTGTTTTCCTTGATACAGATGACTTTAGACACCATTGATTTAGATGAGTCTAGACACTTCTGCAGTAGATAACTTTTGAAAACCATATGTGAACAAAAGAAAATTCTAAAATAAAGTGTTTTGTCCTTTTCTCCTTAATGTTTTCTACTGTGTTATAAAATGATACTTTCAAAATTTGCTATGTTATTTTGGTCAATTCCGAAGCAGGAAACTCTTAAGAAAATACCATATGAGGGGAATGGTTTAGGCAATCTGCCTGTAAGACATAATGTTACTGACAGAAAACATATGTTCCTTGACAAAATGACATACATATTAACTATACCTTAGTCAAAATTGTCTTTATAATACTGTTGGTTTCCACTGAGTGTGCCGGCAAGAAACACAATCCAAAAGCTGTATGATACATTCATATCAAATTTTATTTGTTTCAGGTAATATAGAGGACTTGAGTGTAAGCAACAATGGAGAGATGGCTTGTACAGTCTCAGATGATCAATCAGCAAAGGTCTTTGATGTCGTTAACTTCGGTATGTTTTTGTGTTTTATTTTCATTACTCTAGCTAGCAGCAAAGGATTCTGACAAAAAGACTTTAATTTATGTTTTTAAAAGCTGTCTGCAACAGTAGCATCAAAAGTTATCTGTTATCAGGTTAGCTTTTGACCCATCTGCAGCAAAAACATTGTAGCAAAAGGAGGAATCATAATGAGGAATGTATTCTTTTGTACATGTTTTCAAGCCTATGAAATAATTACATTTTTAATTAACCCATTCCCTCATACGACAATTCTGCAGCAGACGACTTTGAACATATTTTGTCAAAAAATAGAAAATCTCTATAATTGAATGGATAACCTATGACTAAAAGTGGAAAACATTGTGGCAAAAGAAGAAGTTGCTTGTTTTGCGCAATTTCTTCTTTTGTCACTATGTTTTCAAAAATCCGTCCGCTGTAGAGGCGTCAGAAAGCGTCTATAAGGTACAAAAGATCTTTGGAATAATAATGCCATAAATTTGTTTGAAATATAATGTTAACCCTTTCCCTCATATAGACGCTTTCTGACGCCTCTGCAGCAGACGGCTTTTTGAAAACATAGTAACAAAAGAAGAAATTGCACAAAACGTGCAATTTCTCCTTTTGTCACAATGTTTTCCACTTTTAGTCATAGGTTATCCATTCAATTATAGAGATTTTCCATTATTTGACAAAATATGTTCAAAGTCGTCTGCTGCAGAATTGTCGTATGAGGGAAAGGGTTAAAGCAGACGGCGTTATGAAAACATAGTGACAAAAGAAGAAATTGCACAGAACGTGCAATTTCTCCTTTTGCCACAATGTTTTCCACTTTTAGTCATAGGTAATCCATCTGACAAATTACGTTCAAAGTCGTCTGCTGCAGAATTGTCGTATGAGGGAAAGGGTTAAAGCAGACGGCGTTATGAAAACATAGTGACAAAAGAAGAAATTGC
This sequence comes from Serripes groenlandicus, assembly GCA_031761405.1. Classification (NCBI taxonomy): domain Eukaryota; kingdom Metazoa; phylum Mollusca; class Bivalvia; order Cardiida; family Cardiidae; genus Serripes; species Serripes groenlandicus. The sequence goes on along the minus strand of JASEVX010000001.1, from coordinate 180,280,406 downwards.
ACAGAACGTGCAATTTCTCCTTTTGTCACAATGTTTTCCACTTTTAGTCATAGGTAATCCATCTGACAAATTACGTTCAAAGTCGTCTGCTGCAGAATTGTCGTATATTCACCAGATAACATTTGAAAACAACGGAGAAACTGCTCATAATGCTCCTTTTTCAACTCTATTCAACGATGTTATTTTCATATTTAGAGATTTACCATATTTTTGCCTGGATGTTTCTAAAGCGTATGTTAGAATGGGAAAGGCTATAGATGTTATGTAATGTAGTCGGACATTCTTGACTGCAGGGATGTTCAAAGTGTATACATTTAAGAAATGATGAAATTTTGAATAGCAAATAATGAAATACAGTCCATCCTGTGTTTAAACCCTTTCCCTCATACGACAATTCTGCAGCAGACGTCTTTGAACATATATCGTCAAAATATAGAAAATCTCTATAATTGAACGGATAACCTATGACTAAAAGTGGAAAACATTGTGGCAAAACTGAGAAATTGCTTGTTTTGAGCAATTTCTTCTTTTGTCACTGTTTTCAAAAAGCCGTCTGCTGCAGAGGTTTCAGAAAGCATCTATAGGTGGGAAAGGGTTAAAGAACACCCATAGGAAGAGAACAAACTGGTCTTTGTGCACAGGTAGTCTTTAATTGCAGAAAATGAGTAAATCGAAATTAAAAGTGTGATTGCTACAGACAAGGAATTGTTATACAAAGGTGGTCTTTAGCACAGGTTTCACTGTATATTTTAAATGCCTGGTTTACTAACAGTTTACCTTATTTGGTATTTTAAAATATATAATTTTGATACAGATTTGGTAAAGTGGTCATCTGCTAAGAAAGGTATGAGGTATTTTCTGCTTCAGGAATTTACTTTTTTACCTGATAATAAAATTTCAGAGTCCTCAGCTATGAAAATATTTATCCCTTTCCCACATACAACAATTCTGCAGTAGATGACTTTGAAACCATCTATGCAAAATTTTGAAAAATCTCTTTAAATGAAAGTTCATTGAATAGTGTTGAAAACATTGTGGCAAGAGGAGAAATTGCTTGTTAAGAGTAATTTCTCCTTTTGTCTTCAATTTTTCAAAAGTCATCTGCTGCAGATGCACTGAAAAGTGTGAGAGGGTAAAACAAAATTTAAATGTTTTTACTGGAAAAGATGGAAACATTGTGGCAAAAGGAGAAATTGCTTGTTTGGAGCAATTTCTCCTCATGTCAGAATGTTTTCAAAAGTCGTCTGCTGCAGAGGCATTAGAAAGCAACCTTCATTTTGGTAAGTAATAAGAACATGAAATATGTAGTGCTCTAACCGCCTCTTCTGCATAGAAAGGTATACAAAAGTGTGTGCCTCAGAAAAAGGCTTAAACTTGCTCTTATTTTCAGACATGATAAATATGCTGAAGCTGGGATTCCACCCATTGTGTTGTTGTTGGATTTATAACTCTGGTGATGCGATTACAGCTTTAGCCATGTAAGATTATTGCTGCATTTTATGTAACCCTTTCAAAGATACAAAGAATTTGCAGCAATTGGCTTTAAAAAATATTAAGGTCATATATGGAAAAAGTTCTATAATTGAAAGTGTGACCAAAGAATACCAAATGTTGAAAAATGTGTGGCAAAAGGAGAAACTGTTTATAATTTTTTCCTTTTTGCCATAATAATTTCAACTCCATTCAAAAATGTGCTTTTGTTTATAGAGATATTCTTCCTTTTTGCCTATATATGTTCAAAGTTGTCTGCTGCAGACTTGTTGTTTGTTGGAAATGGGTGGATAGATATCCCTTTCCCACATGTAGATGCTTGCTGAAGCCTCTACAGCAGATAACTTCATCATGAGCAATTTCTACTTTTGCCAGTGTTTTCAACTCTGTTCAGTAATTGCACTTGCATTTATAGAGGTCAACCATATATTTGCCAAAATCCTTTTTTTAAAGTCGTCTGCTGCCAAATGTCTGAATTACTTAAAGTATTGTACTTTAAACATTATTTACTAACTTCTCTTGATGATATCTTTATTTGCTGAAAAGAGAATGGAGTCAGAATTAATCTAAGTAGATACATATGCATGTTCATTTAATTAAACCTTTCCCACTTGTAGATGCATTTTGACGCATCTGCAGCAGAATTCTACTTTTGAAAGCATTGTGGCAAAATAAGAAATTGCACAAAACAGGCAATTTCTCCTTTTTGCCACAATGTTTTCAACTCTTTTTAATAATGATATTCTCATTTATGGAGATTTTTCACATTTTGGTATATAGGTCTTCAAAGTCGTTTGCTGCAGATTAGTTGTATGTGGGAAAGGGATAGATTTATCATTATATGATGGAGGTCAACCTACCTGCAGGAATAGTTCTGACATACCTCCATCTGATTGGTTGTTCAAAATAAAGCTCTGCTGTGAACAACTTTGAAAACTGCTAAGCAAAAATATGGAGAATGAAAGAACTCATATTGAATAGAGTTGAAAACATTGTTTCAAGCGGGGATATGACTCATTTTGAGTGATAACTTGCCGAACATGTCTCGGCTAAGTTCAATAACCTGCCAAATTGTCCAAGGCTCTTTTGGATTATGGCCCTTGATTTATTTTTAAAAACTGGCGAAATTAACATTGACCTCTCTGTAAGTCAAACAGTTTTCATCAGATTTTCAAGAATCTTGGTGAGCATGTTTGTGGGCATAATTTATCATTTCTGGACCTTGTTCGCTCTTTAACCCTTTCCCTCATACAACAATTCTGCATCAGACGACTTTGAACGCATTTTGTCAAAACATAGAAAATCTCCATAATTGAATGGATAACCTATGACAAAAAGTGGAAAACATTGTGGCAAGAGGAGAAATTGCATGTTTTGTGCAATTTCTTCTTTTGTCACTATGTTTTCAAAAAGCCTTCTGCTGCAGAGAAAAGGAATTTTAGTACATTATTTTTATAATCATTATTTCAGTGGTAAAACAAATAAGAGTTAAAGTCAGCGATTAAAACCATTTCTGAATGAAATATGATGAGATATCCATAGGTAAAATATAGCAATACAAAAAGATAATGACACAAGAATAAGTACAACTGATTTATAGAAAGCTACCGACCATTTTTTCAAATATGCTAAACGTTGTTTACTCCATGCAATCTGTTGTATGTCTTTATTTCAATGACAAAAAGTGGAAAACGTTGTGGCAAAAGGAGAAATTGCATGTTTTGTGCAATTTCTTCTTTTGTCACTATGTTTTCAAAAAGCTGTCTGCTGCAGAGGCGTCGGAAAGCGTCTATATGAGGGAAAGGGTTAATGGAAGAACTTACATTATATACGTGTATACATCTACATATACTTATAGTGAACAAACTCATTACATCTTGATCTCTGATTTATAGATCAGAAAAAGACTCTCCAAAGATTCACATATATGATGGGAGGGGAGATGTTACGCCACTCCATGTTATAGAGAAACTTCACTATAAACCTGTCACAATTATAAAGGTAAGGAAAGAAATTTACCTGTTCCCAAATGCACATGTATTCTGACATCACTGCAGCAGATCACTTATGAATACAAAATAGAGTTGAAAACAGTGTTACAATAGATTAAATTGAGTAGTTTCTCCTTTTGCAACTTACTAAAACTTTCATAATTGTTAGTAAACTGTTGATTTTAGTCTCAATATACCAAACCAGCTGTGCTCTACACAAACCAACCGTAACCCTTTCCCTCATACAACAAATCTGCAGCAGATGACTTTGAAAACAAACCTAAAAACTATGCAAAATCTCTATAAAGGGAAGTATAACCATTGAATAGAGTTGAAAACATAAGAGGCAAATGAAAACATTTCTCATTATGAGCAATTTCTCCGTTGGCCACTTTGTTTTCAAAGGTCGTCTGCTGCTGAGGCGTCAGAAAGGATTAAATCATTTTTGACAAGTGTAGATAAACTGCCCATTCATACCATGTGATCAAAATGTACATTGTATGTCAAAGGCTTCTTTAACCCTTTACCTCATATAGATGCTTTTTAAAGACTCTGCAGCAGACAGCTTTTTGAAAACATAGTGACAAAAGAAGAAATTGCTTAAAACGATCAATTTCTCCTTTTGCCACAATGTTTTCCACTTTTAGTCATAGGTTATCAATTCAATAATAGAGATTTTCTCTTTTTTGGCAAAATATGTTCAAAGTCATCTGCTGCAGAATAGTCATAGGTTATCAATTCAATTATAGAGATTTTCTATTTTTTGGCAAAATATGTTCAAAGTCATCTGCTGCAGAATTGTCGTATGAGGGAAAGGGTTAATGTTTCTTTCACTCATTAATGAACAGTGCTGATCCAGATCAGACTGGAGGCGCAAGGTGATCTTGATCTACATTGGAAGCAAATGACCTTTGTTTGGTTGTTTATTATGTCTCCCCCATTACATGGGGGTGACATATTGTTTTTGCCCCTTCCGTCCTTCCGTCCTTCCGTCTGTCACACTTGTTTCCGCTCAATAACTGAAGAACGCTTGGGCGTAGGAACTTCATACTTAGTATGCAGGTTGGTCATGATCAGTAGCTGACCCCTATTGATTTTGATAACAGAAGGTCAAAGGTCAAGGTCATGGTTGAGGTCAGTACGTCTAAAGTCAAGGTCACAGTGACCATGAGCTTGAAAGGTCACAGTGACAATGAGCTGATAAATAGTTTTTGCATGGGCCAAGGAACTTCATACTTGATGTGCAGGTTGGTCACCACCAGCAAATGACCCCTATTAATTTTAAGGTCACTAGGTCAAAGGTCAAGGTCACAGTGGTCAAGGTCACATCCGTCACACTTTTTTCCGCTCAATAACTGAAGAACGCTTGGGCATAGGATCTTCATACTTGGTATGCAGGTTGGTCATGACGAGTAAATGACTCCTATTGATTTTGATGTCAAAAGGTCAAAGGTCAAGGTCATGGTGACCTTGTGAGGTAAAAAATGGTTTCCGCTCAATAACTGAAGAATGCTTGGGCCGAGGAACTCCATACTTGGTATGCAGGTTGGCCATGCCCAGTAGAAGACCCTATTAATTTTGACGTCAAAGTCAAGGTCACAGTGACCTTGAGCTGAAAGGTCACAGTGACAACATTGTTTTTGCTTAATAACTGTAGAATGCTTTGGCCATGGAAGTTAATACTTGGTGTGCAGGTTGGTCACCACCAGTAGATGACCCCTATTGATTTTGAGGTCACTAGCTTAAAGGTCAAGGTCATGGTAACCTTCAGCTGACAAATGGTTTCCTCTCAATAACTAAAGAATGCTTATGTTGAGGAACTTCATACCTGGTGTGCAGGTTGGTCCTAACCAGTAAATGACCTTTATTGAATTTGTTTGATTTTGAGGTCACAAGGTTAAATGTCGAAGGTCACGGTAACCTTCAGCTGAAAAAATGTGTTTTACTCAATAACTCAATAACGCTTATACCCAGGAACTTCATACTTGGTGTGCAGCTTGGTCCTAACCTGTACATGACCCCTATTGATTTTGATGTCAGTAGGTCAAAGGTCAAGGTCACGGTGACCTTTGGCTGAAAAATGGTTTCCGCTCAATAACTGAAGATTGCTTGGGCCCAGGAACTTCATACTTGGTGTGCAGGTTGGTCACCAGCAGCAAATGACCCCTATTGATTTTGAGGTCACTAGGTCAAAGATCAAGGTCATGGTAACCCTCAGCTGAAAAATGGTTTCCGCTCAATAACTGAGGATTGTCACTGTTGCTTCATCTCCAGTCCAAAACTAAAAAATTCGTCTCCATCATTTCTTTTCCTCCCCTACGACCACACAAATGGGGAGACAAGCGCTTTTTCAAAAAAGCAATCTCTAGTTTTGTATTGCAACTCATTTGGAAAAAAGAGTTAATCTCTTATATATTTGTCGCTTTATGACGCATTTGCAGCAGAAGACTTTAAAAAACATTGTGGCAGAAGAGTAAATTGCTCACAATGAGCAATGTCTACTTTTGCGACAGTGTTTTTAGATAAAGTTACACATTCATTTATAGATATTTTCCTTTTTTTGTCCAGATGTTTACGTAGATAGTATAATCGAGTAATAATTTGAAGAAAAAAAAAAAAAAATATATAATTCAAATGATAACATAAGAATAGTTAAGGAAATTTGAATTTTTGAGGGGGAAATGTTAGATGTGAGAGATATTACAAATGTCCGTATTTTTATTATGATTTGTAGCTTGTGAGAATTGTTTATGTTTCAGTACAATCCGATGTGCGACATGGTGGTGTCCTGTGACAAGGGAGGTATGTTAGAGTACTGGACGGGACCAAAGAGAGACTACAAGCTACCACGCGGTCTGGACTGGGAGTATAAAACAGATACCGATCTCTACGAGTTTATCAAGGTTGGAATGGTTTATCGAAGGAATTGTATTTTGTTATGTCATTCAAAACTCAGTGGTGTAGTAGTAGAGCATCTCCCTCGAGTGAGGGAGGTCGTTGGTTCAATCGCCGGCCGGGTCATACCAAAGACTTTGAAAATGGTAGTAATGGCTGCCCTCTTTTGCACTCAGGGTTACAGGATTAGTATAACTGACTAACTGGTTTCAGAATAAACGGACCATTAGTACTGGTATCTTACCCAGGAAACTCCATGATATAACTGAAAATATGTTTAAAGCGGTGTAAAACACAAAACAAATAATTAACCATTCAAAACGATCCGCCTAGCCCCTGTCACTCAGTCGGTAGCAGCTTGAGTTGTCAATCCGGGGGTTGTGTGAATTTCGAACACTACCTCGGCCAACATACTTTCTGATATTTGACAAAAGTCACTGACAAGCGTCATTCGTCTTCCACAAATAGGCTAACTGTCAGTGGAAAAACAGCCAGTTGCTTGATAAGTCAGTTGTGTGGATGGAATACTTGTGTGGTAAAGTCAGGAATTACTTGAGTAGGTGAACTGGTCACAGTGATATGAGATGATAAATTGTTGAAAACAGACGTATAATCCCAATAAATCAATCAAATCGGACATGAGAGATATCAGATATTGATTGTGTACTTATCATTTCAGTGTATGAGAGTTAATTTTTTTCAAGGGTGGAAATGTTAGATGTGAGAGATATCACAGATTTGATTGTTTACTTATCATTTCAGTGTAAGAGTGTGCCTATGGATCTCACATTTTCCGGTGATGGTAAGAGAATAGCAACAATTTCTACAGACCGTAAGGTATGTTATAATGTTAATACCGGTCTAGCTTAAGGAAAACTAACCTTGGCATATTTATGTAAAGTTTAGATAAAGATATCCCCTGCACATCCATGCTATCTATTGAACCCTTTACCTCATACAGACACTTTCTGACGCCTCTACAGCAGACGACTTTTTGAAAACATGGCTACAAAAGAAGAATGTTTTGAACTCAATTCTATTATTGTTATTTCATTTAAAGAGATTTTATGTGCTTTTGCCTAGACGTTTTCAAAGTCATCTGCTGCAGATTTGTTGTATGTGGGAAAGGGTTAAGAGCAAGCTGCTGTGTTATTGTTTTGATTTTATATTTATCAACAAGGTCTAGAATTGAAACAGTCTTTACATTTTACTATTTAAGAGAAACATACATTATCATTAAATGAAATCTACACAAAATAAGACATATGTTTGCATTTCAAAAGAAAGCTCAGTAAATTGTATATAGTACTAAAAAGAGAAATTCATCTTATTTAATGCTGATATTGCAATGGTACTTTAACATTACCGTCTGCTGCAGGTAAATACTCGTACATGACATGAAATGAACTGAAATACGAGGGTAATCAAACACAAACTTAAAACATTGGAAACATGTATTTCTTTTCATATGTAGCATAACTAAGTGTTTTTAAACAATCACAAACGTAATATATTCGTGGCATTTACATTTAGTTAATCCTTGTCATCTCCATTGAAATCGGAAAAGAAAAACTAATATAGTCTGCTTGGACATACAGTGAAGGTTGTGTATGATGACAAAGCTAATTTTTATCATGGAAATTGTAAATTGCAAATTTATGACATCTGAGTATGGCATGTCAATGTTTTGCATATCTAATGTTTTTATGCCCCCGGAATCATAGATTCGGTGGGCATATAGTTTTTGGCCTGTCTGTCTGTCTGTCTGTCTGCACAACAATTTTTTTTAACCTTGACCACTACTTTTGAACCATAACAGTTACAGCTACCATATTTCACATGTGTATTCCTTGTGACATGACCTTTCTGTCAGTACCAACATTTTTGACCTTGCGACCTTGACCTTTGACCTAGATGTTGCCATTCTCGAAAAAAACTTTAACCTTGGCCATTACTTTTTAACCTTAACAGGTACGGCTACCATATTTCACATGTGTATTCCTTGTGACATGTACTTTCTGTCAGTACCAACATTTTTGACCTTGCGACCTTGACCTTTGACCTACATGTTGCCATTCTCGAAAAAAACTTTAACCTTGGCCATTACTTTTGAACCATAACAGGTACGGCTACCATATTTCACATGTGTTTTCCTTGTGACATGACCTTTCTGTCAGTACCAACATTTTTGACCTTGCGACCTTGACCTTTGACCTAGATGTTGCCATTCTCGTAAAAAACTTTAACCTTGGCCATTACTTTTGAACCATAACAGGTACGGCTACCATATTTCACATGTGTATTCCTTGTGACATGACCTTTCTGTCAGTAACAACATTTTTGACCTTGCGACCTTGACCTTTGACCTAGATGTTGCCATTCTCAAAAAAAACTTTAACCTTCACCACTACTTTTGAACCATAACAGGTAAGGCTACCATATTTCACATGTGTATACCTTGTGACATGACCTTTCTGTCAGTACCAAACTTTTTCACCTTGCGACCTTGACCTTTGACCTAGATGTTGCCATTCTCGATAAAAAAAATAACCTTGACGACTACTTTTGAACCATAACAGGTACGGCTACCATATTTCACATGTGTATACCTTGTGACATGACCTTTCTGTCAGTACCAAAATTTTCACCTTGCGACCTTGACCTTTGACCTAGATGTTGCCATTCTCGAAAAAAAACTTTAACCTTGACCACTACTTTTGAACCATAACAGGTACGGCAACCATATTTCACATGTGTATATCTTGTGACATGACCTTTCTGTCAGTACCAAAAATGTTCACATTGCGGCCTTGACCTTTGACCTAGATGTTGCCATACTCGAAAAAAACTTTAACCTTGACCACTACTTTTGAACCATAACAGGTACGGCTACCATATTTCACATGTGTATTCCTTGTGACATGACCTTTCTGTCAGTACCAACATTTTTGACCTGGCGACCTTGACCTTTGACCTAGATATTGCCATTCGGGGGCATCAGTGTTTCACAAACACATCTTGTTTTACTTTAACTTACAGGTTCGTATATTTAGAGTTGTTACAGGCAAATTGATCAAGATGTTGGATGAATCTCTAAAAACATTTTCAGAGTTACAGCAGGTAAGGATCTGACATTTTTTAGCCAGACCAAGGTATCCTGCTCACCTCGGCGTCGGCGTTAGCGTCATACCTTGGTGAAGTTTTTAGGACCAGCTCACTTTTTTGTCAAAACCATTACAGATATTGCTTTGAAACTTACAATACTTTTTCAACATCATTACCACCATCAACAGACAAGAGAACATAACTCAATGTCAATGTTTTCGTAAGAATTATGGCCCTTTTAAGATTATGAGTGGTTTAAGTTTTTCGTACACCCTCACTTTTTTTCAAAACCATAAGAGATGTTGCTTTGAAACTTACAATAGTTCTTAACCATCATTACTTCTATCGACAGGCAAGAGAATATAGCTCTGTTAAGGTTTTTGTAAGAATTATAGCCCTTTTTTTACTTAGAATGGCAATTTTCGACTTTATAATAGAAAATACATTGAATCTGGGTAAAATCTAAGTATTGTCTAACCCTTTAGGATATTACTAGGAGACTTGAAATACTTGTTTACCATCATGACCCCATCTGTAGACAAGAGAAGGTAACTCAGTCAAGGGTTTTTGTTTTGCCTTTCACTGCAAAAAGTTTTGTTTTATTGTCAAGCACTAAAAAGGTCTTGCGGACAGCTCTTCTTTTATATGTTATTCTGCTTAAATCTTTCCTATTTTAATTTAAACATTATTTATTTTACATCGATTGCGAAGCAAGCTTTCAGCTTATATTAATCACGCTCGATTTCTGCTTTATGGAGACTTAACCAGTACCCGTGACGTTTGTGTGGAAAAATCACAAAGTCAGGACCCGCTCATCACTGGACTCGAACAAGAGACCTTTGATACCAGAGGCCGACGCTCTACCTCTGTCTTTCCTATTTTGTTAAATATGCAGCAGACGACTTTAAAAACAAGTAGTTCAAAATATAGAAAATCTCTTTAAAAAAACTTTATGAAAAATAATATATATATATACATGTACAGTCAAACTTGTATTAAGAGACCACCCAAGGGAAATGCTGTAAGTGGTCTCTTAAGACAGGTGGTCTCTTATTGGGGTACAAATGAAATTTTCTGTTTTGGGGAAATTATGTTTACTACATGAAACATGTACTTGTGTGCACATGTACATGTATTGGTATTAAAGAATAAATAACAATAAAAATTATGTTGTTCTTTTATTTCTCTATTTGATTCATTTTATATTCATGTATTTTTAAAAATGTAAGTACATGTACATGTAGATAATTAAAACATATAAACATTTTCTTTTTGTTGCGGACATTGTTTCTCGTTGATATAATTTTGTAGAATGAAAGAATTAAATGGAACCTGAATAAATACACTCGGACTTACATTGTCTTGAAATGTGTGATAAACTGTATTGTCAAGTGTTTACAGATTTACTTATTTAAGAGCCGTTTAAATAAACGTGCTATCACCATTAAAAAGTAAAAAACAAACATAGATCTAATTAAACAGATCAAACATTCTAATCAAATTTATAATAATTAAACCCCAAACTATCCAATGATAAATTTCAATTTGATGTCATTCAACTTTCCTTTAATCCCATCGAAAAGACGAGAGAACAAAAGAATAGAGAACAAAGGACCCAACAAGGACAATATTTGAAGCTAAAGCGTATTAAATACAAGCTGTTAACAGGCCAATTATCGTTTTATTACAACTGTAATACGCTGCATAATTGACCTCGTGTTATCTTTACACCTAACCAGTCTATTATTTAAACCTTGCATTACACGGTTCACTGCTTCTGTGATCTTGGATCTTGCTATACAAGACAGCTGTGTTTGGATTTTTTTGTGTTCGGATATTCTACGTTTTGGATTTTTTGTGTTTTGGAAGGTCGCTTAATGGTTGATTTTGATTCAAATTGGGAGGATTTAAGTGTCCGCTGGTCGCAGATAGGAGGAAGTCGCTTATTGAAGGTAAATTAATGAATAAAAACCATCGGGAGGAGTTCAATACGGTCGCTTATAGCAAGTGGTCGGTAGTGCAGGTTTGACTGTATATGTCTTTTTTGCTTTTATAGATGAAACAACAAGTGCCTAACATGGAATTCGGTAGAAGAATGGCAATGGAAAGAGATTTAGAAAAAACAGAAACTTTTCATAACTGTAATATTTGTAAGTATCAATTGTGCATTTACAACATTAAACAAGGGTGATTTTGTTAAAATGAAATATTCATCTGATATATTTAGTGTTACAAAATTCTGAGATTGCATTGTAAGCCACACCCTTCGTCAAGCATCACATGGCTTTCATTTGTGATGCAGAACAGGTTCGGCAATTGAGCTTACCAGACAGAACATATCAATTTTTTTGATTGGATAAAATACTGCATCTAATTTGCAAACGTGCTCTGCAGAGGTCCAGATAAGGAGAGGTATTCAGCTCTTTTTCTCACAATTTCTCTCTTATTATTAAAGCAAACCCTATGTTGTGGGTACTCAAAAGAATCGTCTCACTGAGACAATTCTTTGGAGTACCCACAGCATAGGGTTAGAGGGTCAAATAAAGATTTTAGAACATGCAAAACATCCCTTATCTTGAGCTCTGCGGCTCTAGATATTTCATGTTCCTTACTCATTATTCGACCTCCAAATCCTATACTGAGGGGTAATCAAAAGAATTTTCTCAGTGAGACAGATCTTTTAAGTTTTCCCGTTATAGGGTTTAATTGATAAACCCCTTCTTTTCTTTAAAATACATTTTTTCTGATATATTTTTCAGTATTTGACGATTCAGGGTATTTTCTACTGTACAGTACTATGCTGGGTGTAAAAGGTACGGTATTGTTCAGTTATCTTTTTAACCCTTTCCCTCCCTCGTATAGACGCTTTCTGACGCCTCTGTAGCAGACGGCTTTTTGAAAACATAGTGACAAAAGAAGAAATTGCTCAAAACGAACAATTTCTCTTTTTGCCACAATGTTTTCCACTTTAAGTCATAGGTTATCCATTCAATTATAGAGATTTTCTATTTTTTGACAAAATATCTTCCAAGTTGTCTGCTGCAGAATTGTTGTATGAGGTAAAGGGTTAACACCTACGCTTCTGCTGTAGATGGGTCAAAATGCGTCTATAAGTGGGAAAGGGTTCAATCATTGTAAAGAAATATTAGTTACTTGACATAAAATGTTCATCTGATATAACACTTATCTAGTCATGGGTTTCAGATAAGATATCAACTGGTTATTATTCCCTATAACTCTTTCCCACATACAGCAAATCTGCAGCAGATGACTTTTAAATCATCTTAGAAAAAATGGAAAACTGCTAAAGATCGAAAATAAATTATTGAATGGAGTTGAAAACATGTCAAAACTGAGATCTTGCTCATTGTGAGCAAATTTCTCCTTTTGCCAAAATGTTTCCTGCTGCAGATGTCTCAAGATGCGTCTGCAAGTAGGAAAGGGTTTAAAGGTCATTCACGTTCCTTCCATATTTGTTAAAACTATTAGTTATTTAAAATAAATTTTCATCTGATATAACACTTGTCTTGTCATGAGCTTTAGAAAAAATATCAATTAAATTAACCCTTTCCCACATACAACAAATCTACATCATATGACTCTCTATTAATGTTGGTATAATTACGGAAAAACATGCTTGTTTGTGCAATTTCTCCTTTTGCCACAAAGTTTTCAAAAGTTGTCTGCTGCAGAGGCATTAGAAAGCATTGGCATGTTGGAAAGGGTTAATATACATTTTTGGCCGTGATCATCTTTCCTGTCCAAATAGATATCAAAGACATAAATAGATGGACTTTATCAAACATTTATAGAAATGTTAACCACCGTTGTCCTGTAAGTTTCCCTATAATTACCTGAGTAACAACACAGTTATGGCCCTTGCGGGTGGGCGGGCATACTCAGGCGGCCTCGCAGGCGGCCTCCAGTATGTTGTCAGCTCAATAACTTTAGAAGCCTTTGTCCAATCATCACCATTGTATTGGGATAATATCTCGGACAAGTTCGATAACTAGCCATATCGCTTTAGTCAATCAAGAGTTATTGCCCTTTAATTATAGAAATTACCCAAAATTAGTCTTGTCAGCTCAATAACTTTAGAAGCCTTTGTCCAATCATCACCAAATTTAGTCAGAATGTGTATTGGCATAATATCTCGGACAAGTTCGATAACTAGCCATATTGCTTTAGTCAATCGAGAGTTATCGCCCTTTAATTATAGAAATTACCTAAAATTGGTCTTGTCAGCTCAATAACTTTAGAAGCCTTTGTCCAAACATCACCAAATTTGGTCAGAATGTGTATTGGCATAATATCTTGGACAAGTTCGATAACTTACCATGTTATCTTAGTCACTACACACTTATATCCCTCGAAATGGCCAAAACTGTACTAACAGTGTCTGCTCTCTAAATTTTCCTGATGTACAACCAATTATCACTATACTTAATTGGTCTCATAAAAACAGGACGGGCGTATTTTGTGACATTTGGCGCTCTTGTTACAGTTATTATAGCTTTATTTATAGAGCTATTCTATATTTTAGCCTCGATCATGTTATTCAAGTCTGCTGCAGCTAGAAAGGGTTAATTATAATCAAATTCCTCTGTCCTGAAAAAGTTAAATAGTGTTAGCAGAAATGTATTGATAAGTGAGTGACATGCTTTCACAAATGATTCGTTCTCATTCACAGTGATCAACCTGCATACTAACAGGTGTATGAAAATCCTTGGTAAAACGGAAAACCCACGATTTCTACACATAGCCTTGTTTCAAGGCTCAGGAAAGAAACAGAAGGCGGCCCCAGATGTAGCAAGCACCGTGGCTGACAATCCTCTCCTCCAAGCTCAGAGCTTGGATCCTATTTTGTTTTGTACTGCTTACAAGAAGAACAGATTTTATTTGTTCAGTAGAAAAGAGGCATTTCATTCACAAAGGTAGTTTTATTAACCCCTTACCACATACAGACACTTTCTGATGCCTCTGTAGCAGAAAACTTTTGAAATGATCGTGGCTAAAGCAGAAATTGCTCATAATGAGACATTTCTCCTTTTGTCATAACGTTTTCAAATCTATTCAATAGTTTAACGTTCAAATACTGAGTTTTTCCATGTTTTTGACTTAAAGTTTTCAAAGTCGCCTGGTGCAGATTTACTGTATGTGGGAAAGGTTTAATTTGATATAGAAAGCTTGAAATACTTTTCAAGCAATCAACTTTTCAGCATATGATCACAAATATAAAGTCAGTATATCCTGTACTTGCTCTTTGAGATGAGTAACTAGGGTAGATTTGGTCTTGTTTTATATCTAGTTCACCTGAACACAAAATGCGCAAGGTGAGATGTCTTTATACCCTGTGTCCATCATCATAAGTCCTCAACAATTTTTTTAAACAATTTGGCCAATTTCAACTAAACTTTACAGGCAAGTTTAATTGATACTTCTCTTCCAAAATTGGTCTAAGGCAACAGACATGGGGTAAAATAACCAATTCCAAGTTTCAAGTTCATTTATTTGGCATATAAATTGATATTATTACATTGCAGAAATGTATAAAAGGAGGAGTAAACTTGACTGTTTCTCACCAGTATTAATCGTATGAATCAACCAATCCCTATGTTGTGGGTGCTCAAATATTTCGTTATCACTGAGACGATTTACTTGAGTACCCAAAACATAGGGTTTGAGTGTCTAAAAAGGATTTTGGAATAGGAAATACACACCTAGATCTGACATATAATTATTTAGAAAAAAAAACCTTACTTCTTGAAAAAACAAAAGTAGAAATGTTACCTGTATATTAACCCTTTCCGGATTTTGGAATATGAAATACACACCTAGACAGATTTGACATATAATTATTTAGAAAAAAACCCTTACTTTTTGAAAAAACAAAAGTAGAAATGTTACCTGTATATTAACCCTTTCCCACCTGCAGACGCATTTTGACGGAATAGCAGCAGAAAACTTTTGAAGACATTGTGGCCAAAGGAGAAATTGCTCATGATGAGCAATTTATCCTTTGGCCACAAAGTTTTCAACTTTATTTAACAATAAAGCTATTTTTTATGGAGATTTTTCAGGTTGTTGTCATTATGTTTTCAAAGTCGTCTGCGGCTGATTTGTTGCATTAGGGAAATGGTTTATCTTCATTCCTTAATATTTTGTTGTCTTTCTAGTTCTGATTCTGACAGAGATGTGTTCAACGAAAAACCCTCAAAAGAAGAACTGGTGGCAGCAACACAGGTAAGCCAAAGTTTGTAAATAAACCTCTTCACATGAAAGGGTATGCAATTAACCATTTCCCGCATACAACTTCGAAAACATATCTTCTGATATGAAAGTGATTAAAGAGAAATTGCTCATAGTGTTTTCAAAGGTCATCTGCTGATAACCCTTTCTCACATACGGCAGCAGACGACTTTGAAAATATTTAGGAAAAAATATGGCAAATATCTATAAATGAATGTATACTATTAAATAGAGTTGAAAACACTGGGGCAAAAAGAGAAGTTGCTCGTTTTGAACAATTTCTCCTTTTGTCACTGTGTTTTCATTAGTTGTCTGCAGCAGAGTAGTCAGAAAGCGTCTATATGAGGGAAAGGAATATGTGTCAAAATGCTTCTACAAGTAGGAAAGGGTTGTTTGCTCATAAACATTCTACTAAAGCTTCCAGGATGCTTTGACAAATAGATTCCCAGGTCTCAAAGATAGTTTTAGCTGCATCGGTTGAAAGCCAGTTGAGCTTATGTTATGACTTATTGTCTGTCGTGCCTGTGTGTGTGCTTTAACTTTTGGCTTCAAATGACTTCTGCTCTGTATCCACATGGCCAATTCAGCTGAAACTTTATAAGTTGCATCCTGTCAATGTCCTCTCCTAAATACTTTCAAATGTTTTGGATCCATGCAAAATCTTGGTTTCCATTGCAACTGAAACAGGTTGATTTTCAAATAATTTTGTAGAAATATTTGTTGGGTGACCCTCTATCAGATTCCTTCAAGCCATGTTGATTGTTCAAAAAACATCTCTTATATGGCTATAGCGATAAACCTTTATAAATAAAAGTATAATTATTGAAAAGAGTTGAAAACACTGTGTCAAAAGGAGACATTGCTCATGATGATTGATCAATTCTTCCTTTTTACCACAATATTTACAAAATTCGTCTGCTGCAGGCGCATCAGAAAGCATCTGTATGTGGGAAAGAGTTAAAAGAAATTTTCAACCAGTTTTACTAGTGTATGATGGTAGAGTTAAAATAATTTTTCAACCAGTTTTACTTTTGTATGATGGTTGAGTTAAAAGAACTTTTCAACCAGTTTTACTTGTGTATGATGGTAGAGATAAAATAACTTTTCAACCAGTTTTACAAGTGTATGATGGTAGAGATAAAAAGAACTTTCAACCAGTTTTACTAGTGTATGAAGGTAGAGATAAAAGAACTTTTCAACCAGTTTTACAAGTGTATGATGGTAGAGATTGATATCCATACATTTCAGGATGTTTCTTATACTCGTGTGGCGGATACCTGTACAATACATACATCCATGGGAGACATCATCTGTAGACTGTTTGCTAAAGAGTAAGATTTGTCATCAATTCTGTTTCGCAGAACTCCCAACTCGGCGAACATTCTTTCCGCTGTTTGACAAAAGTCACAGTTACAAGCGTCATCCGTCTTCCATTTTTGGGTTAACAGTCTGCGTGGAAAAGAAGACAGTTGTGTGGAGTACTGGTGTGAGATAGCAAGGAAACACATGATTAGGTGAATTGAGTGCCGTGATATGACTGAAAAATTGTAGAAATCAGCCCAATCCATCAAACAAATCTATTTCATCTTATTCATATTATACCCTTTACAACTTGCAACAAATCTACAAAAGATTACTTTGAAAACATTCTAGGTAAAAATATGGAAAATCTCGACAAATGAAAGTAGTATTATTGCATACCAGTTTAGTATATGCTGGCATAAGGAGTAATTTCTCCTTTTGTCACACTTTTGTTTCAAAAGACATTGAGGTTTTACCTTACCTCATAACTCAAACACTTATACACATATTCAAATGAAACTTGGTACGCATGTCTATACAAGCCAAATAACTCTGGCTTTGATAATTATTCAGAAATGCCCCATTTTCGAATTGGAAAAAAAAGACAAGCCTTGGCGTTTGCTCTGCGGCTCTCTTGTTGCAAACCTGCAACTGGTTGCTTAATACAAGTTGGCTGGTTAACAGAGATAACTGCTAACACAAGTTTAACTGTACAAGTCTAGTTATTTTATGTTTACTGTGATCAAAGTTAATTAGGAAGTAAGTCTTCAAAAGAAACCAAATATTTATCGTCATGTAAAGAAGTTTATATATAATAATCTTTGTTTTTAAAGACATGTCTTTAACCCTTTCCCTCATATAGACGCTTTCTGACGCCTCTGCAGCAGACGGCTTTTTGAAAACATAGTGACAAAAGAAGAAATTGCACAAAACGTGCAATTTCTCCTTTTGCCACAATGTTTTCCACTTTTTGTCATAGGTTTTCCATTCAACTATGGAGATATTCTATGTTTTGACAAAATATGTTCAAAGTCGTCTGCTGCAGAATTGTCGTATGAGGGAAAGGGTTAACCCTTTCACACATAAACAAATCTTCAGCTGACCACATTGAAAACATCGAGTAAAGAATATAGAAGATCTCTATAAATGAAAAATCAATTATTGAATAAAGTTGAAAACATTGTAGCAAAACAAGAAAAATGCTCATTGCTTTTGCCACAATTTTTCAAAAGTTGTCTGCTGCAGAGGCATTGGAAAGCATCTATATTAGAGTACGTGATTATCAGGTTTATTATTGAATGCTTAATTTCTTTATTTTACAGATGTCCAAAATCAGTGGAGAATTTCTGTGTACACAGTCGAAATGGTTACTACAATGGTCATCTCATACACAGGGTTATCAAGGGTTTTATGATACAGATGGGGGATCCGCTAGGTAAACCTAGTATTTTTAGCTTGTCTGTTTTTAGAAGAATAAAAGTTGGGTAATGTTATAACCTTGACGTTGTCGTCAGCATCTGTGTCATCACAAAACTCCTTACAATATTTACAAAATATTATGGAAACAAAAATGATGAAATATGCTTTTAAGTATTTAATTATTACTAATAGCTAAGTAAGGATGGTGGAATTGAACCCTGTAATATTTAAGATATTTTAATGACACTTTGTACATATGATAATCATGACTTGGAGATGTGCAATACTTTATTTCGGATAACATCTTTTCTGCCAAAGGGTTAAGTCTAAAATATGGAAACTATCTATAAATAAAGAACATTTATTGAATAAAGTTTAAAACTTTGTGGCAAATGGAAAAACTGCTCGTTATGAAGGTTTTTTTTTTTTTGCTGAAGGGTTTCAAAAGTCTTCTGTCGCAGAGGGGTCAATAATAATGTATGAGTGAAAGGGTTAAGTCGCCGTTAGTGACAGTTCTAACTTTTGTTTTTTTATTGACAGGCAATGGTACAGGGGGTGAATCAATTTGGGGTTCTGAGTTTGAAGACGAGTTCCATCCCAGCCTGCACCATGACAGACCCTACACACTGAGTATGGCAAACGCCGGACCTAATACAAATGGATCTCAGTTCTTTATAACTGTTGTTCCAACAGTAAGTTAACCCTTTTTATACGCCCGTTTTGAAAAAAACGGATCGTATTATAGTTTTACCTGCGGCGTACGGGCGGCGTCCAATATGTTGTCAGCTCAATAACTTGAGAAGCCTTTGTCCAATCATCACCAAATTTTGTCAGTATGTGTATTGGGATAATATCTCAGACAAGTTCGATAACTAGCCATATCGCTTTAGTCAATCAGGAGTTATCGCCCTTTAATTATAGAAATTACCCAAAATTAGTCTTGTCAGCTCAATAACTTTAGAAGCCTTTGTCCAATCATCACCAAATTTCGTCAGAATGTGTATTGGGATAATATCTCGGACAAGTTCGATAACTAGCCTTATCGCTTTAGTCAATCAAGAGTTATCACCCTTTAATTATAGAAATTACCCAAAATTGGTCTTGTCAGCTCAACAACTTTAGAAACCTTTGTCCAATCATCACCAAATTTTGTCAGAATGTGTATTGGCATAATATCTCAGACAAGTTTGATAACTAGCCATATCCCTTTAGTCAATCAAGAGTTATCGCCCTTTAATTATAGAAATTACCTAAAATTGGTCTTGTCAGCTCAATAACAATTATCACTATACAGGACGGGCGTATTTTGTGACATTTGGCGCTCTTGTTCATGTATGCTAACATTTAGAAATGTTTATAAATGAGAGGTTATTTAATGATTTTGAGTTGAAAACAGGCCAAAGGAGAATAGCTCATCAAGAGGAATTTCTCCTTTTGCCTCAGATTGACTTATTCCCTTCTCTCATCAAAATGCTTTTTGCAAAATGATTCGAAAGGAGTTTTTATATGTGACCAGTTTCTCAATTTCCACCATTCTGATTAGCAACCTTTTTAGCTTGCCTGAACAAAGTGTTAAAGAGCTTCTCGTAGTCTGCATAAGTGTTAAAGTAAGTTCCATAGCATAGTGACAAAAACCTGAAAAAACTCCATAAAAAAAGCTTAATTGTTGAATAAAGTTGAAACATTGTGCCCAAAGGAGAAATTGCTCATCATGAGCAATTTCACCTTTGGCCACTGTTTTCAAAAGTCGTCTGCTGCTATTTTGTCAAAATGCGTCTGCAGGTGGGAAAGGGTCAAGCCATTTATAAAACATATATATATATACCCTTTCTCACACACAACTAACCAGTTCAAGAGAACATTCCAGCAAAATATGGAAATTCCCTTTGAATGAAGGTATAACTATAACATACCTAGTGGCAAAAAGATATTTGTCATTATGTCACAATGTTTTCAGAAGTCGTCTGCTTCAGACGTGTCCAAAAAAAATCTCCATATGGAAAAAGGATAATCAAAGTAGCACACCAGAAATTATTTTTCCTCCACTTTGTGTTAAATAAGATTTAGTCACATCTGAAATCGTCATCATTGATTATCTTTCCCTTGTAGTGGTAGAGCGTCCGCCTCATGTGCGGGAGGTAGCATGTTCAATCCCAAGTCAGGTCATACCAAAGACTTTATAAGAATGGTAGTAATAGCTGCCCTCCTTGGCGCTCAGGGATAGTATTACGACTGACTGACTGGTGTCTGAATAATTGGACCAGTAGTACTGGTAACTTACCCAGGATATAACTGAATAATTGTTGAAAGCGGCGTAAAACACCAAACGGTTGATCAAAACCTTTTCTTTTTGTTTCAGCCTTGGCTCGACAACAAGCATACAATATTTGGACGTGTTACTAAAGGAATGGAAATCATACAGAACATCTCAAACGTTAAAACTCATCCTAAAACGGACAAACCACATGATGATGTCAAAATTGTGAATATCAGTATAAAGTGATTTCAAACATTTACCTGAAATTTTGATTATTTAAAACCCTTTCCATAATGCAAATTTGCAGCAGATGATATTGACAACATTAAGGCGAAACTATGGAAAATCTCTTCTAATGAAAGTATTATTATTTAAGAGTTGTAAATGTTATCGGATATAATGCTCATTATCCACAATTTTTTCATATTAAGTCATCTGCTCATATGAAATAGTAAATTGTCTGCTTTTGAAACAATGTTTTCAACTTCATTAGAAGGAGTACATGTAGGACTTTGATACATTACTAAAATACATTGTAAAAAGAGGAGAAAATACCTTCTTTTTGCGGAAGGTTGCAGGTTCGATCCCGAGCCGAGTCATACCAAAGACTTTAAAAATTGTAGTAATGGGTGCCCTCCTTGGTGCTCAGGGTTGCAGGGTTAGCATTACAACTGACAGCCTGGTGTCTGGATAAATAGACCAGTAGTACTGGTAACTTACCCAGGAAACACTGTGATATTACTTAAACTTGTTGAGAGCGGCGTTAAACACCAATCAATCTTTCTATAGTAGGGCAGTGATCCTTAAGTTCCACCCTTCCAAGGCAGGAAAAACAACAACAAATAATGTAACAAGCACAGAGCCCCGGTAGCTCAGTTGGTAGCAACGAGGGCTTTCAATCCAGGGGTTGTGACAAAAGTCACTGACCTGCGTCATTCGTCTTTCACCAATGGGCTGTTTAATAGTCAATGTGGAAAAGTAGTCAGTTGGTTGGAAAGTATGTTGTGTGGTGTACTATTGTGGGAAAACCAGGAAACGCATGAGTAGGTGAACTGGTTGCAGTGATATGACTGAATTTTTTTTGAAAACTGTTAAACCCCAATCAATCAATCAATCATTCTTTTCCAATGTTTTAAAAAGTAGTTATAAGGGGTTCACACAAAACCAGTCACATTTTAACAATTTCCCACACTGGTAAATATTTTCCAGAGGGTGATCAAAAGCTCTATCCTAATTTTAAAATCGAGCAATATATGATTGTAAAAATAACATATTTAACTAAATACAAAATGTTAATGAAACCAAACAACTGTGTACTTATTTCATGTATATTTTATTTCTTTTCATTAAATATATATGTTTTGAATACAATGTTTCCACTATCCATCTACCTTAAGTGTCGCTTATATAAAAAAAAAATCATAATTATTATTTGGAGATTAAAACATTGTGGCAAAATAAGAAATTGCTGACTATGATTAAAACTTTTACCATAATGTCTTCAAAAGTAGTCTGCTTGAGATGCATCAAAATCTATGACAACAAGTCTGAATAAAAAGGAAATGAAGACATTCCATAGTCCTCCACCGGGGTTTTTAGATCAGGAGGTACAATAGCATAGGTTAAATGGCTTGGACAGGCTATTTCTTTAACCCTTTCCCACATCTGCAGCAGACGACTTTGAAAACATACCCGAATCATTTTGGAAACTCCCTTTAAATGGAAGTACAATAATTGAGTTGAAAACATGGTGACAAAAGGAGAAATTGCTTGTTTTGAGCAATTTCTTCTTTTATTGCCATGTTTTCAAAAAGCCAGACGCTGCAGAGGCATAATTTAACCCTTTCCCTCATATAGACGCTTTCTGACGCCCCTGCAGCAGACGGCGTTTTGAAAACAGTGACAAAAGAAGAAATTGCTCAAAATGAGCAATTTCTCCTTTTGCCGCATTGTTTTCCACTTTTAGTCATAGGTTATCCATCCAATTATAGAGACTTTCTATTTTTTGACAAAATATGTTCAAAGTCGTCTGCTGCAGAATTGTCGTATGAGGGAAAGGGTTAAGAGGTCAAGGTAAAAGTGACCCAATTTGGTATCCGACATACCATTTTCCCCAAGATGCATCTTCAGATTCCAGGGTGTGATAACAAGAGGACAATGATGGTCCTATATCGCTCGCGTGTTTTGACAGAACTTTAGATTTCAATGTTCTTACTCTATACAGTTTAATGGTGAACAGACAGACTGATAGTAGGGCAGTGATCCTTAAGTTCCACCCTTCCAAGGCAGGCAAAACAAAAACAAATAATGTAACAATTCAATAACATGGCATACTCCCTAATGTTTTTAACTCTTTCCGCCTCAGTGCGGAAGGTTGCGGGTTCGATCCCGAACTGGGTCATACCAAAGACTTTAAAAATTGTAGTAATGGCTGCCCTCCTTGGTGCTCAGGGTTGCAGGGTTAGCATTACAACTGACAGCCTGGTGTCTGGATAAATAGACTAGTAGTACTGGGTCCATTTCCACCAACGTTACTTAGCGTTAAGTAATACTTAAATATTTAAAACGCATATTTCATCATTTTTGTTTCCCTAATAAAAATGGCAAAATATTTCATTTCTTAAAAATACTTGGTAGTCAGCAAGGTTTCTATTAATGCAACTTAGTCAGTTACTTAAATGCATTCCACCATTCATGTATTACACAATATAAGGAAAACAAAAGTGATGAAATATTCTTTTAAGTATTTAAGTATTACTTAGCGCTAAGTAAAGTTGGTGGAATTGGACCCTGGTAACTTACCCAGGAATTACTGTGATATTACAACTTGTTAAAAGCAGCGCTAAACACCAAACAATCAATCAATCTTTCTAGACATTAAACAACAAATCTGCAGGAGAGAACATGTAGCCTAAAATATAGAAAATCTCTGAACAAAAGAATAAATAAATGATAAAATTGAAAACATTTTCCTCATTTTGCCACACTGTTTCAGAAGTTGTCTACTTGCAGATGTGGAAAATTCTTAAGCACAGAGCTGCTTGTTGTTAATTATTCAAGGTATGTTTACCTTTGAGGTTAATTAGTCAAATGTACAAGCAAATAGCTATGCCACACCATGGTAAAACCCCAGCATATTATGACTGATAAAAAATAAATCATACGGTCAGTTTCTCTTCCACTATGTTTTCAACAAATTCAGTAATTGTTCTTAGTTTCAACATTTTTGTTTTACATCAATTGCGACACAAGCTTTCAGCTATAAATCACGCTCCATTCCTGCTGCCTGGAGACTGAAACCAGTACTTATGCTGTTTGTGTGGTAAAAGGGAGATGCGCTTATCACAGGATTCCAATCCTTGACTTTTGGTATCGGAGGCTGATGCTCTTCCATTGTTCTTGTTGTTAAATGATAAAATTATTTTTCATAACTGACTGTTTTCATTCATCTGCTGCAAATATGGGAAAGGGTTAATCTTTACAGGTTATGATTGTCCTAAATGAGCTAGACTTGATTTAACCCTTTCATTCCATTACATGTTATATAAAAGGTTTTTCCATAGATTGGCTGAAATAAATAAATAAATACACACTTATCATCATTCATACAACATGGCAATTTTATACAATGAGGTTGTATAAAAAAAATGATACAGTTCAAGCTTACAATATCAAAGGAATTCGTTTTTTTTTTAATCACCGCACTTGAAAATATTTTTCAAATGAACATAATTATATTATCACAGGTGAAAATTAATACATGTACATAAACAAACATTACAGATTTTGCACAAAAATTTTGTTCAATTGTGTTGTCACAAAATTGGGCGGAAGCTCATTCAAAGTCTCTATAATCTTTTGCCTCACATGCTGAGGAATTGAATACATTAGAACGAAAGTAGAAATTACTCATACAGAGCAAATTCTCCTTTTACCATGATGTTTTCACCTCTATTCAATAGTTATACTTTCATTAATAAACAGATTACATATTTTCGCCTACAGGTTTTCAAGCTATCTGCTGCAGATCTTTTCTATGTATGAAAATTATTAATCAAGTACTTTATTGTACTTTTCAAGAATTCAAAATTTGTGGAAAAAAAATAGACAAATGCAAGAGTAAGAAAGCTTTAGTGTGAAATGGAGGAATAATAATATTAAGGGAAATATGAAATATTTCTTTAAATGAAAGTATAATTATTGAAGAGTTGAAAACATTGAGGCAAAAGGAGAAATTTCTCATTATGAGCAATTTCTCCTTTTGCCAACATATTTTCAAAAGTCGTCTGTTTGTGGGAAAGGGTTAAACCCCCGGTTTTCAAAAGTGATATACTCCAGAAGCAACAAAAGTTGGTTGCATCATGGAAAGGGTCTTTCTTCTGACATTTCATTTTAGAATAACAATATAAAATTTATTACAAATAAACAACATATTTTAAACAAAAGTAAGTAAAAGCACTTTGAAAGTCCATATTTAACTTATATTTGTTACACAAAAATCATACACAATTATTTTTTTGATACAAAATTTATAATTTGAAACAAAGCATAGACAGACATTTTACAGTAGAATGCTACATGGTTATGGTGTAATGATTAAACAAATTATCATAAATAAATAACAAAAATTAATAACCTTTCTCTAACAAAATAAAACCACAGAAGTTCTTTGAACACACTGCATGAGAAGAAGAAAATGACCAGTACAAGCCATTTCTCAAAATTACTGACATAAGTCATGTACTAAGACATTTTGAAAACATTGTGACAAAAGGTAAATTGTTAACTATGTTTTCAACTATTCAAAAGCTGTACTTTTTTTCCCTACATGTTTTTCAAACTTGACTGTTGCATTTTTGTTTTATATGGGAAAGGGAAGTTTAACCCTTTCCCTCATATAGACGCTTTCTGACGCCTCTGCAGCAGACGCCTTCTTGAAAATATAGTGACAAAAGAAGAAATTGCACAAAACGTGCAATTTCTCCTTTTGCCACAATGTTTTCCACTTTTTGTCATTTGTTATCCATTCAATTACAGAGATTTTCCATTTTTTGACAAAATATGTTCAAAGTCGTCTGCTGCAGATTTGTCGTATGAGGGAAAGGGTTAAATGGGTTTCTATCAGAGAATAGGTTGGTTAGACTGGTACATGCATATAGAAAACATATTAACAATCACAATGTAAATTCACAACAACAATATTATTGTATCATAAAATAAATACTATAGATCTACAAAAAATAACAGGATCATTGAACTTAACCCTTTCCCACATACAACAAATCTGCAGCTGTTGACTGAAAATATCTAGGCTAAAACATGGAAAAATCCCCCTAAATAAAGGTGTAATTACTATAAACAAGTTGAAAACATTGTGGCAAAAGGAGAAATTGCTTGTTTTGAGCAATTTCTTCTTTTGTCACATTGTTTTCAAAAGTTCCCTGCTGCAGAAGCGTCAGAAAGCGTCTATATGTGGGTACGGGTTATATGGCAACACTTTACTCTTAACTTTTCCTAAAATTTACCTCAAACCCTTGGATTGCTAAAATTAAAGCCTAACCATTCCCCACATGCAGATAACTTTTGAAACCATTGTGGCAAAGAAGAATTGACTTATGATTTTCCATTCAAGTATAATACTTTCATAGATTTGTTCATATATTTGCCTAGATGTTTTTAAAGTAGTCTACTGCAGATTTGTTGTTTGTAGAAAAAGGCTTAAACACGTATTGGTATTTTTTCCAGCATATAAGGGTAAAACGTAAAAAATATTTGGGAAAAGTTGTGCAATCAAACAAAAATGTATACAGGTATAAGATAGGTCCACTGCCTGGGTTTTCTCTGCAAATGTCACTTGAACATTAATGGTAACATTTATGGTAAGACAAAGAGGTCTTAAATATAGCAACCTGCCAAAGCAGGCAACATACAGCAATGTTGAAAGAGCATAATTATCATATGAAATTGTAACTGTTTGCATTTGATCAGCATCTGGTGATTTGGGGTTCATATTATATTGATGTAAAACTAGTTGGGCTACACTTCTAGTTTTTGGGTTAGATTATGCATTTTCGGTGTAAAGGTAAAGCTCTTGTGATACTATGCATATGCACAGAATTCACCAGAATCCTCACTGTATGCAAATACAATAGGAACCTCTATCACTAGATGCAGACCATTGATGAATGTCATTTTGAAATTGACCCATTCCCACACACAACAAACAAAGACTTTGAAAGCATCTGGGCAAAAATATAGAAAATCTCTTTAAATGAAAATATTTTTATTGAATAAAGTTGAAAAGACTGTGGTTAAAGGATCAAAATACTCATTTTAAGCACTTTCTCCTTTTGCCACAGTGTTTTCAGAAGTCGACTGCTACAAAGCAATTAGAAAGTGTTTGTATGAGGGAAAAGGTTAAATTCATTGATGATGAGGAAACATAGCTGTAAAACTATTCCAGGACGACACGCTGTCAAAGCTGTCACCGAATCGGATCATTATAAACTGGAACACACACACTTCTGACTCTCTATTCTTTTGTCACATTGCCCTCCTCATAGAGTTTATACACCAACTGAAATATAAAACAATATCAGATGATAAACATGGGCGCTTTCACTATTACCTTTATCAGTAATTTTGAGTTCAAACTTAGTTATGGGACTTTATCAGGGAGCATAATGTTTTACCCCATAGACATGTGCAAAATTTAAATGGCTTAAAATAATTTGATAAAAGGTCAACACAAGGAATATTTCTACAAAATTATTTGAAAATCAACCAACCAGTTTGAGAGGAATAGAATTTTAGAGTTTTTTTCATTTGGTTGCCTTGGAAACCAGAACTTTGCACGGATCCAAAATAAGGGAATTAAGGTGAAGACATTGAGAGGATGCTTGCTACCTGTGAAGTTTCATCCCAATTGGCACAGTGGTTACAGAGGAGAAGTAGTTTGTTGTCAAAAGTTAGCACACATACACAGACAATTAGCCATGACATAAGCTCGACTGGCTTTCTGCCATTGAAGCTATAAACTGATGAGCAAACAGATGAAAGGACTGATGAAAAAATCATAAAATGGTCTTACACTCTTAAACTTGGTTTTTAAATTGTCAACAAACTGGTCTGGGGTTTTCCCTGATGGGATGAGGGATTCTAAGGGTTTTCCAGGTCGCTCTCTGGAATATTGGTCTTCCAAACCTACAGGGATGTAATCTGTATTCACTTCAACCTGTAGAAAATAGTATAAGATTAAAATATAAACCCTTTCTCACATACTAATCTGCAGTAGACAACTTTGAACATATCTAGGCAAACATGTGGAAAATTCTCTACGAATGAAGATATAGTTATTGAAAATAGTGTCCTTTGCTGGGATGTTATAGGGCATATTTAATTAGGTTCATGGTGTAAACGCAAAGGAAGGAGATTATCATATAATAATCACCTTTCAAAAAACATGCAAACACATTCTGAGGAAATGTTTTTTAACTCTTTCCGTCATATAAATGCTTTCGGACGCCTCTGCAGCAGACGGCTTTTTGAAAACATAGTGACAAAAGAAGAAATGGCACAAAACGTGCAATTTCTCCTTTTGCCACAATGTTTACCACTTTTAGTCAAAGGACTCTCAATTACCAAACAAGGCAAAACAGTCCTGTCAACTGGCTGCCATGCTTTTGACCAATAAAAATGAAATGAAGGTCTGTGGTAGAGGGGCACCAAAGGAACACCCCTGTGAAATGATACCAATATTTGTTCAGTGGTTTCTGAGGAGAATATTTTCAAAGTCAACAATATCAGTCTATGGCCATTTAAGTCAAAAATCCACTGACAACTATGTTTTTGAAAATCCAGATGAGTTAAAGTAATGTGGTAGAGGGTCACTCAAGAAACATTCCTGGAAAACATGGCTCTGGAAAGTTTGAAAACTTAAACGATCTGATAAAAATCTTGGCCCTTGCGTGGGACTGATTAACTATTAAATGAAATAGGTCAACTGGTATGGTCACAGTTTATTGGGTAGATTTATTGATAACACTAATTGAAAGGATGTTCATTCACACATACAAGCATATGGAGAAACTATTGATGTAACAACTTATCCGATCAGAAAAATCATTTAACTTAATAATCAAAATAAAAATTTATCAAAATCAAACTACCAAAATAAATTAAAATTTGTTTACCAATTTGTTATGTGAAATGTCTGACACCAGCTCGTCGTCTCTTCTAGCATCTGCAACCCTCACAAATATAGATGTGCCTTCTAATAAATGGATCTAGAAAGAATAAGAAACATCATAATTAACGGACATGTTAAAATACTGGTGCTAATTCATTGACCGTCTTGGCAACATTTCTGCTGACAGAAGTTAATTAACCCTTTTCCACAGCAGACGACTTCGAAAACATCTCGACTAAATATGGAAAACCTCTATAAATGAATTATATCGCATAGGGTTGGAATCATTGTAGCAAAAGGAGATTTGTTATTTTTGCCACAATGTTTTCAGAAAGCTTCTACAAGTTGGAAAGCGTTAACCCTTTCCCTCATACGACAATTCTGCAGCAGACGACTTTGAACATATTTTGTCAAAACATAGAACATCTCCATAATTGAATGGATAACCTATGACAAAAAGTGGAAAACATTGTGGCAAAAGAAGAAATTGCACGTTTTGTGCAATTTCTTCTTTTGTCACTATGTTTTCAAAAAGCCGTTTGCTGCAGAGGTGTCAGAAAGCGTCTACAAGTTGGAAAGCGTTAAAGATCAACCTACAGGTATGTCTATTCAAAAGGAATTTTTGGCACTCTGAAGAAAAACCACTTTGCGTAAAACATTACTGGAAAAACAGAATTGGCTTGATATTGAAACGACCCTCTTCCTTATCATATTACCTAGCAAAAGATCCTTTTTTCATGTATAATGACCTTGAATTGGTAAACAGGAATTTGTGTAGTTATCATTTACATGCTTCATTATGAAGACTCCCGACACCATGTTACATCATATCCATGTGCATAAAGGTTTGAATAAAGAATGGAATGTCTCACTGTCTCATGACTTTTGGTAAGTGACGTGACATATAGCTCAATTCTATTTTTATGATAAATTTATAACCTAGATGGCATAAAATAGAGCTACTTTTTATTACAATTTCTGGGTATTCTATTCTACTGGTTAATACTCAACGCCATATGTATATACAGTACTTTTATTGCACACTTTCAAAAATTCCGCATAATAAACATGCTAGAGACTACTTTTTTATGTAAACAAACACCTAAATATCATTATTATACCTCACGTGACTTTGTAATGTTAAATTATCATAAACTGATCATGGACAATTTCTTACTGTCTCATGCTAACAGTACGTTTTTGACCGGATAACAGTATACTGTTACATGGCACACGCGTCTAAAATGTTGACTGCCAATATGCAACACAAAAATGC
The DNA here is from genome assembly GCA_031761405.1 of Serripes groenlandicus. Taxonomy (NCBI): domain Eukaryota; kingdom Metazoa; phylum Mollusca; class Bivalvia; order Cardiida; family Cardiidae; genus Serripes; species Serripes groenlandicus. The sequence continues at coordinate 180,250,233 of JASEVX010000001.1, read as the reverse complement.
CGACATAAAACATACCCCATTATTTCTAATCATTCTCTCCATCCATTCTTTGCATGGTTCCCTTGCCAACTGTTTGAGTATTGTTTGGGATGGGGAACCAGCAAACAGAGGAAGTTGGTAAGCCTGTGTTGAACAGTACTTGTCTGTGAAGACTTGTACAGCTGTCCATGCCTGCAAAAAAAAAAACAGTTCCAATGACGTGTTAAAAAAAAATCTTGACCCTTTAACACATAGAATTCTGCAGCAAACGACTTTAAAAACATCTTGGCAAAATTATACAAAATCTCTTTAAATGAAAGTATTAAATATACAGTAGTTAAATAAATTGCAGCAAAAGGAGAAATTGCTTGAAAATACTTCTGCATGTGAGAAAGGGTTACTCAACTAAAATCTTATTAATAACTTTTCAATTAAAAAAATAATTCTGATCTTTTTCTTTTCCTGAACTTTTTCTGTCACCGCAACATGTGTGCGTATCTTTTGTCATATACTTGGATAACTTTTCTGTTTCATTATTTTTATGTCTTTTTGATTCAATTGTCCCTTGGATTGAATTCTTGTTTAACCCTTTCCCTCATACGACAATTCTGCAGCAGACGACTTTGAACATATTTTGTTAAAAAATAGAAAATCTCTATAATTAAATGGTTAACCTGTGACTAAAAGTGGAAAACATTGTGACAAAAGGAGAAATTGCTCGTTTTGAGCAATTTCTTCTTTTGTCACTATGTTTTCAAAAAGCTGTCTGCGGCAGAGGCGTCAGAAAGCGTCTATATGAGGGAAAGGGTTAAGAAAGATCATTTATACCAACTCATCAATATTTCTGTAGAGTCTTTCTTTGAATAGTATTATTTTCCTTTAAAGATTTTCCTTAGTTTTGCCTAGATGTTTTCAAAGTCATCTGCTGCAGATTTGTTGTATGCGGGAAAGGTTTCAGTATATATAGTTATATTGAGACACATTCATGTTTGTAAAGTAATAATTCATTATATCCAGTGGTTAATTTTAGGATTACCTGAATATATATTTCTTTAATTATCATATTAAAAATATGTTACATCTTGAAAATTAATAAGTGTTGAAAACTTTATAAGATCGGGAGATTTCTTCAATTTTTTCAAAAGTCATCAACTGCAGAGGCATAAAAAGTTGTCGTTATCTGGGTAAAGGTTAATTCTTTCCCATGTATTGACATTTCCTGATGTTTTGCAACAGACAACTTTTGAAAACATTGTAACAAGACAAGAAATTGCTTAAAACAAACATTTTCACCTTTTGCCACAATGTTTTCAACCTTTTTCAGTTATTATACCTTCATTTACAGAGATTTTCCATAATTTTGTATAGATGTTTTAAAAGTCATCTGCTGCAGATTTGTTATAAGTCTGAAAAGGTTAATAGAAGTTGTATTGTTAAGATAATTTTCTGTTTTAGAAGACACATTTATCCATGCAATACAAGGAACAAGTGAGCTTTTGTGAACAGTGCAGAACCAGATCAGCCTATGCCTCTGCATGGTTCACTTATTACTTACACAAGCTTGCTATAAATTTCTATTAACTTGTGAAGGTTCTGATAAGACATAGCAGATGTAGAGACTGATCTGAAGCCACACTGTTTGCAAAAGCAAACTAGTGAACTCAGTTTACCTGTTCTAGAAGACCATATTTGTAATTATCTTTGGCCACGCTGACTTGTATTTCTTGTAAATGTATAATCATCGTCAAGAACCTGTGATATGACCTTCTGGGGAAGTGCTGCAATGGAAGAATAAAAATAATTGGTGTAACATTTAACTGATGTGATATTTTTTGAATAGCCCAATTGGAAAAACATATAAAGAACAGGATATAATATCTGGAAAATTTTAGGTAAATTTTTACAAACAATTTAAAGTATTGTGAAAACAAGAGACATTGCTCATTTCTAGCAAATTTTCAACAATATTTTCAAAAATCGTCTGTATCAGAAAACAGAATAACCAACAATTCTATATTCTTTCTTGTTCACAGATTTTTAACCTTTCTCACATATTATGATTATGAGCAATTTCACCTTTTGCCAAAATGTTTCTTTTATAGAGTTTCCATATTTTATCTACATATTTTCCAAGTAGTCTGCTGCAGAGTTGTTGTATGTTGGAAAGGGTTAACATGAGCATTTTCATTTCATCAGTAAACATATTTTCAAGAAAGTCTAATTTGAAAACATATGAGAAATAACCCTTTCCCACATATATAAGCTTTCTGACACCTCTGCAGCAGATGGTTTTTGAAAGTAGCATGGCAAAAGGAAATAATAACTCTTAATCGGCAATTTTTCCTTTTGCCATAATGTTTTCAACCTTATTCCATAATTGTTCTTTCATTTATAGAGTTTCCATATTTTTACTATATGGTTTTTAAGTCCTCTGCTGCAGATTTGTTGAATGACGGAAACAGTTAATATGAATCAGTTGTATCATCTCATCTGGAAAGATGCAGAATAAAACACACTCAAACTTTATTTAACTTAAACCAAAATAGTGCTTTTATATACAAAACATAATAATTAAACATTCACAATTATTACAAGACAGGATGGTTTGTTGGGGGCTTGGTAAAAAGGGAGAGAGACACAAATTATTTTGTTGCAGAAGTATTTTTTACACACAAGAAAGGGTAAGCCATTACCTTAAAGCCATCTTTCCAAGCTGGAGAAGTATTAGAACTTCTTACATCCAGAAATTCGGTGAACACAAGTTTATCGTAAGTGGCATGTGGGGCTCCCTGAAAGAAAGAAAATGTTACAATAATGTTATACATGTGGGGCTCCCTGAAAGAAAGAAAATGTTACAATAATGTTATACATGTGGGGCTCCCTGAAAGAAAGAAAATGTTACAATAAAGTTATATATGTGGGGCTCCCTGAAAGAAAGAAAATGTTACAATGTTATATATGTGGGGCTCCCTGAAAGAAAGAAAATGTTACAATAATGTTATACATGTGGGGCTCCCTGAAAGAAAGAAAATGTTACAATAATGTTATACATGTGGGGCTCCCTGAAAGAAAGAAAATGTTACAATAATGTTATACATGTGGGGCTCCCTGAAAGAAAGAAAATGTTACAATAATGTTATACATGTGGGGCTCCCTGAAAGAAAGAAAATGTTACAATAATGTTATATATGTGGGGCTCCCTGAAAGAAAGAAAATGTTACAATGTTATACATGTGGGGCTCCCTGAAAGAAAGAAAATGTTACAATGTTATATATGTGGGGCTCCCTGAAAGAAAGAAAATGTTACAATAATGTTATACATGTGGGGCTCCCTGAAAGAAAGAAAATGTTACAATAATGTTATACATGTGGGGCTCCCTGAAAGAAAGAAAATGTTACAATAATGTTATACATGTGGGGCTCCCTGAAAGAAAGAAAATGTTACAATAATGTTATACATGTGGGGCTCCCTGAAAGAAAGAAAATGTTACAATAATGTTATACATGGGGGGCTCCCTGAAAGAAAGAAAAATGTTACAATAATGTTATACATGTGGGGCTCCCTGAAAGAAAGAAAATGTTACAATAATGTTATACATGGGGGGCTCCCTGAAAGAAAGAAAAATGTTACAATAATGTTATACATGCTTCACAATCAGATCATGTATCCTTTCATATCCTTTGAAGGTCATCTTTGTCACATTTCATGTAACAAATCACATACAACAAATCTATAGTAGACGACTTCAAAAACATCTGGGCAATAATATTGAAAACCTCTAATGAATGAATGAGTAATTACCGGTACTGAAAAGAGTTGAAAAATCTATGGCAAAAGGAGTAATTGCTCATTATGAGCAATTTCTTCTTCAGCCACAGTGTTTTAAAAACTCATCTGCTGCAGAGGCATCAGAATGCATCTATATATAGGAAATGGATAAGTATCAACAAGTAGGCAAATAATCTTTAGAACTTGTATTTGATTTAATTTTATTAGTCATTTGCTTTAATTAACATATTAACCCCTCCTTTCCAACACATGGACGCATTTTGACACATCTGCTGCAGACGACTTATTAAAACATTGTGACAAAAGGTGAGAATGCTATTAACGAGCAGTTTCCCCCTTTTGCCACAATGTTTTCAACTCTATTTAATGACTTTTTTCTTTCATTTATAGAGTTTTTCTATATTCTTGCTTGAAAGTTTTCAAAGTCGTCTGCTGCATTTGAAACCATCAGCAGCAATTTCTCCTTTTCAGACGACTTTGAAAACATCTGGATGAAATAATGAAAAATCTCTATAAATGAAACATTAATTATTGCGTTGAAAATATTATGTGTTTAGTAGTCATCTGCTGCAGTGTATCTGAAGTCTTCATCTATATTAGGTTATAATAATGATGATAACAATAATAATAACATTATGGTAAAGGGTTATCACCCAATGAAACTTACCAAGTAGAAGGCTGCTGGTGGATTCAGACACATATGGGCATGAGTAAAGTTGGACCATGGTAAGTTGACTGCACTATCTATGGCAACCTGAAAACACATGGAAATCATATCTATAAACTGCATAAACAATTTATCCAATATAACATTCTAACACTTTCCCACTACTGATGCATCTGCAGATTGATTGATTGATTGGGATTATACGTCGTTTTCAACAATTTTTCAGTTATATTACGGTGGCCAGTTCACCTACTTATGTGTTTTCTTGCTTTCTAACACCAATACTCCACACAACAGTCTGTCTAAGTAACTGGTTGTATCTCCACACAAACTGTTAGGCCATTGGTGAAATAAGAAAGATGCTAGTCGCATTGACTTTTATCAAACGTCAGAAAGTATGTTGCCCAAGCTGGGATTTGAATTCACAACCTATGGATTGACAGCCCACATGACTACTGACTGAGCTACCGGGGCTCGGCATCTGCAGCAGCGACTTTAGAAGACACTTTGGCAAAAGATGAAACTTCTCATGATGAATGTGGGAAAGGTTTAAGGACTATGTTTTGAAAACGTCTAGGGGGAACACTGTTATATTTTGAAAAGTGAAAGTACATTGATTCATTAGTAATTTTATACAGAGTTGAGAACAATGTGAGAAAAGGAGAACAATTTTCCTCTTTACATGATGTGCTCAAATGTCTTCTGCTGCATAGTCCATTACAAGTTCTCTGTATCATATAAAGGATTAACACTTTTCTACATACAAATTGAATGGAGCTTAAAGCCATTTTAACAGTATTACAGCTATATCACGATTTTAACAAATTGTACTTCCATATATTGAGACTTTCCATATTGTTCCCCCAAGATGTTTTCAAAGTGGTTTGCTGCAAATTTGTTGTAAGAGGGAAAGGGTTAAGAAGTATAATGTTTATCCTACTTTCAACAGAAGCAATCTAATGTGAAAGGTTACACAATATACATATTTATTTACCTTTAATCCGTGTTTTGGACTATACTGGCATATAAAGTTGAGATCCTGATCTAGTGGCTTAGCATCTGGGGCCTTAGTCAGTTGATTCTGAAAGTTTAAAATATCATTGATCAGCTATTATCTTATAGGAACATTATTCTTCGCATGGCAGAAAGAAATGTGCATAAAGGAATAAATGTGGCACCTACCAATGAGACTAGGAGTTTATCAGTTGTATTGTATTTTATACCAATTTCAACAATTTTTTCTGTTATATCACAGAATTTCCTGGGTTAGTTACCAATACTACTGTTTCATTTATCTTGACACCAGTAAGTCAGTTGTAGTGCTGACCCAATAATCCTGAGCATCAAAGTGAGAACGCTAATACTACCATTATAAAAGTCTTTGGTATGACAGGACCAGGGTCTCACAACCTTACGCACACAAGGCGGACGCTGTACCACTACCCCTTCGAGGGGGTTATAAGGTGATGAGTGAATAATAAATGTTTAAGTGCTCCGAAATAATAGCTCACAAAATCTTTATTTCATTACTACCTGTTTCAATTACAGAATTATTAATTTGAACTTCAATAACTTAGAAACACTTACTCTAACATACTCTACCAAATAGTTGTATTTTTTAAATTGTTGTTAACTAGCCTCAATTCCACTAACGATACCTAAATTCTTAAGAGCACAATTCATCATTTTGTTTTCCTATTAAGAATTCCTAAATATTTCATTTCTTGACAAGTATTGTTGGTTAGTAATTATTTATGTCACCATAGCTATTTACCATTGGCAAATAAAAAATTGAGTTGAGTTGATTTGAGTTCTAAAATATGAATGCTGGAATGTGTTCCAACCTTACTTAATCTTTTAAGTATTACTTAGCGCTTAGTTTTGTTGGTGGAATTTGAGCCTGTTTCAATTACAGAATTATTAATTGTAAATTATTATTTTTAGAAACACTTACTCTAACATACTCCTCCATATTCTTATCGCTTCTCAAAAAGCTCTCTTTAGCGGAGGCGACCATGGCAATGACTTCTCGAATTGTCCGTCTCGTACGTCTCATCATACTGTGGAAGAGTCGAGATTCACCCTTGGTTGGCATACACTTCGATGAGAAATACACCCGATCAGTGTATTTGGGACGAGGTTGCCACAGGCCCATTCTTAACCAATCACCCTGAGGAACTTTCTTTGACTGAAAATGAAAAGCAGTTCATAGATCTGAGATCTCTTTTTAAGCCATGCCCATCATTATGCATCACAAACAAACCACCAATCGTTAAAAACTACCCGGTTCTCATGCATCACATGGCTTTTGTTTGTGATGCATAAACCAAGTTTTGCAATCAAGTGTACCAAACAAAACATATCAATGTTTTTGATTGCTTTAAATACTGCATCTAATTTGCATATCGGATCAATGTATCTTAAAAGCTTGCTAAAGCATATCAAATCTGATAGAATATGAGAATAAGAAATATCCGAAGTAACAAAGGTATTTTCATTGACTATGTGCAAATTATGAATCTACCCATATTCTTCTTGTTTGAAGGTTTTGTTGTATGTTCTCTGAGTTATCAGCTGCAGATTTGTTGAATGTGGGAAAGGGTTAATTTTCTAAACACAACAAAAATCAAGGTATGTCACCAATTCCCTATGGTTATAAAATCATTCATTATTTAGGCATAAATATCGAAATTCTCTATAAATGAAAATAATATAATTGTATAAAGATGAAAACATTATGGCATGAGGATAAATTACTCCTTTTCGCCACAATTGTTTACAAGACTTCTGTCGCGTATATGCAACTGCATGTTGAAAAGGATAAAGGCCTAAATTTCCCTTTGCAAAATGCTCTAAAGGCTTCATCATTTACTAAAAAAGATGTGTTAATAAATAGCTTACACCATACTTTGTCGGAGAAATGGGCTTAGAGGTAAATTGCAATGAGGTCCTGAGATTCCTGTGACATAAAATATTGGAATTCCCAAGGCAAATAATGTGAGAACTTGTTATGTATGAAGGAGACAGATTAATAAATAAATTGGGTTTAATGCCTTTTCAATCATTTTTCAGTCATATCATGACGGCTAGTTGGTCTACCCATGTGTTTCCTGGCTTTCTCATACCATAAGTACTCCACACAACAGACTTTCCAAGCCACTGGCTGTGTTTCCACATAGACTGTTAGCCCATTGGTAGAAGACGATTGCTCATGTCACAGTGACTTTCATCAAACGCCAGAATGAATGGTGGCCAAGCTGCGGTGCGAATTCACAACCCCTGGATTGACAGTGTGCCTCGCTACCGACTGAGCTACCGGGGGTCGGCTAGTAAAGGAGACAGACATGAAGAGCGATTAAAATATATTGTTATAACTTGTTTAACCCTGAATGTAAAATAAATAACTAAACACCCTACTTCCAAAGCCTTTCCACCAGCTCCTCTGGCCACCTTTACAATGCGGATCATGATGGAAGCACAGGGTATGATTCTCACTCCAGCATCGTGCAAGCAGGATTCAGCTAAAGGATCTACACCGTTTGGACCAGAGGCATAAAGCCGCAACTGATGACCACCTTCATTTAATGATACCTGTAGTTATGTAAACAAGCATAATGTTGATATCTCTACACCAATTTATAAACCATAAACCCTGTCAATCATTTATATACTTTTGTCTTTCCTACATTATCCCTACAGTAACCCTTTCCCTCATACGACAATTCTGCAGCAGACCACTTTGAACATATTTTGTCAAAAAATAGAAAATCTCTATAATTGAATGGATAACCTATGACTAAAAGTGGAAAATATTGTGGCGAAAGGAGAAATTGGTCGTTTTGAGCAATTTCTTCTTTTGTCACTATGTTTTCAAAAAGCTGTCTGCTGCAGAGGCATCAGAAAGCGTCTATTTGAGGGAAAGGGTTAAACAATAAAAGATTACTTATATTGAAGCTCTCAATGAAATGATATGTTCTGAGGTTTTCTGCTATGAAATCATATCAGGATATATTATAACATCTACAAATTTAATAGACTAAATTGATTCAGCATTCAAAAATTTGTAGGAAATGACGAAATTGCAATTTACTCCTCTTCTTACTCCTTTTTTCTGCAATGTTTTACAAAATCCCTGAGCAGCAGGAATTCCAAAAGCTGTTTGTATAACAGAAATCATTAAATACTTTTCAAAGCTTTGATTTGATATGTAGTTAGTTTCATCAGCTTTCATGTAAGCTGATGTTAACCCTTTCCCACAAACAGAAAATAGGCATCAGACAACTTTGAAAACATCTAGGTTCAATGGTTGAATACATATGTTTATCTACAAATGAAAGTATAATTATAGAAAAGAGTTAAAAACATTTTTTTCAAAAGGAGAATTTGCTCATCATGAGCAATTACTCCTTTTGTCACTATGTTTTCAAAAGTCGTCTGCTGCAGATGCGTCGAAATGCATCTGCAAGTGGGAAAGGGTAAAGGCTGTTGGGGATAATATGCATTGACACAGGCTCAGCTAACTCTTCACTGTGGCAACATCTGTTTTTGACTGATATGGCTTAAACCTTTCCAACTTACAAAAGCATCTGCAGCAGACGGCATTTGAATTTATTTTGCAATAGGAGAAATTACACATGAGCAATTCCTCCTTTTGCCACAGAGTTTTGAACTCTTTTCATTAATTGAGATTTTCCGTATTTTCCCTAAATGTTTTTAGTATAACCCTTCAGCAGCAAATTTGTTGAATGCGTAAATAACATTCATCTATGTTGATGGTATGAAAATTGTTTTCGTACAAAAGTGTAAAAGAAAAATGTAGAGCTTTAGCAAAATGTAGAGCTTTAGCATGTCATTGAATGGATTAAAGTTGATTTTGAGGTGAAAAAAGATATGCAAAACCTGTTAAAATGTCAATAATCTTTCTATCAAATAAATACAAAGATGTAAATATATTAAGTACAGAACAAATTTGTTGAATTGAGAACCCCCACCAAAAAATAAAATTTGTAAATAGAACAAATGGACTACACTAGTAAACCAGCTACTAAACTAGTGTCACTGTGTGTTCACAAGGCTTTTCTAAAATGTGTCCTAGTGACCTTGTTTTTAAATCCACATGACCTAGTTTCAAATCTGACTGGGATTTGATGGAGATGAATGTTCTGATGATTTTCAATGAATATTGGATGAAACATGTGGCTTCAAATGTGTTCACGTTGATTCGTCTCCTGAATACATAAACCTTCGTCATAAGCACACATCTTTAAAAGGGAACGCACAATAACATTTTTATTCTTTTTTTTAAATTAATAAACGTTGTTTTCAACAATTTTTCAGTCATATCATGGCGACCAGTTCTCCTACTCATTCATTTCCTGGCTTTCTCACATCAGTACTCCACACAACAAACTTTCCATACAACTGGCTGCATTTCCACATAGACTGTTAGCCCGTTGGTGAAAGACGAATGATCCTTGTCACAGTGACTTTTGTCAAACGTCAGAAAGAATGTTGGACGAGCTGGGATTCAAACTCAAAACCCCTCAGATGACAGCCTGTGTTGCTACTGACTGAGCTACCGGGGCTCGGCAGAACATCACAAATACAGCTCTTCTCATTTTGCCATAAAAAGTAAATAGCTCATGCAAAAAAGTAAACCCAGAAATAAGAATCATGCAGTTTCCCTTTCCCGCATACAACAAATCTGCAGAAGACAACTTTGAAAATATTGGAAACTTTTGAGAAATGAAAGAACAAGTATTGAAATAAAATTGAAAACATTTGGCGAAAAGTAAAATTGCTCTTTATTAGCAATTTTTTCTTTTGCCACAGTGTTTTCAAAAGTGTTATGTTGTATATGTGCCTTCATATGTTGGAAAGGGTTAACAAACATACTTCCGTTTGCAATGACTATATTTCGACACACAAATAATTAAAAAGTTTGAAACCACCTATATGAATGAAAAGAAGAATCATAAAAATGTTGGATATATTAACCCTTTCCCACATACAACAAATTTGCAGAAGACTTTGAAAACAGTTACATATAATCATGGATCATTTCCTTGAAAGGAAGAATAATATTCAAATAAAATTGAAAACATTGTGGGAAAAGGTGAAATGCTCATGATGAGCTATTTCACTTTTTGCCGCAATGTTTTCAAAAGTCGTCTGCAGCAAAGGCATCACAAAGCGTCTATATGTGGGAAAGGGTTAAGATAATAAGAGTGTTGAAAGAACACATATGTCACCTGTTAATATGTCAGTAGGTTAAAGCATGATTGACGGAAATGATCCCTATGATTCTCCCCTCCCTACCAAGGCAAGAGACACAAACACTACCATATACCAGTACATGCAATAGCTCAAACATTCTAGATATTGCTACATCAAATACAAATAAAAGTTAATTTCCCATATTATAAACTGATGATTCCACTTTATGTCAAAACTGCTTGTGTTGCAGTTTATGATTTTTTTTGCAATTTCAAAATCTACTCGATTGCAGATTATTCCACGAAATAAAATCTGCTTTTTAAATTAAAGGGAATCCAGTTTATATGTAGGAGCCAATCATAAAGCACCCAACATTAAAGCAAGAAATGATATGGGTAAACCCATATTTCTAGACATTCCTTTTGAACACTCACATTTGACATCAAATCAGGATTCAGACCTTCTAACAGAAACACTTTATTGATTTGCTGACTTCATGGCAAACAGTGCAGAGAATGATCAGATTATATGAATACACCAGATTATTTGAATTTACACAACTCGCAAATGGTGCTTTATGCTTGGCTTAGCTCATAAATAAAAAAAATAGTATATACGGGACAATGGTTTTGTTACCTTAACTTTCTGAATTTTATCCTTCAAACATTTGAACATCATTGTTAGCGAAAGTGTTTAACAATAAAACATGTTATAGTTTAAATCATTGATTAAATTATGTCTCTAGGTTAGCACAATTTACTCTTTTCCATAGACAGGCACATTTTGACAAAACTGCAGCATCGTAAAAAGCAATAATTTCACCATTTGCCACATTGTTTAAAATTTTATTCAGTAATTATACTTTCATTGATAGATGTTTTTCATACATTTGCCTACCGGTAAATGTTTTCAAAGTACAATGTAATCTGCAGTAGTTTTTTCATATGCATGAAATAGCTTAGCTATGCTACAGGAGTAAACAAACCACAGGGTATTTCCAAAAGTGTAGATGATAGATGTTTTTCATACATTTGCCTACCGGTAAATGTTTTCAAAGTACAATGTAATCTGCAGTAGTTTTTTCATATGCATGAAATAGCTTAGCTATGCTACAGGAGTTAACAAACCACAGGGTATTTCCAAAAGTGTAGATGAGTATATATATATATGTCTGTGTATCAACTCTTTTTTATCCAAATGTATATATCTTGGCAGAAGCTACTAGAATGATCCTCTTACTACTTAACCCTTCCCCTCATATAGACACTTTCTGACGCCTCTGCAGCAGACAGCTTTTTGAAAACATAGTGACAAAAGAAGAAATTGCACAAATTGTGCAATTTCTCTTTTTGCCACAATGTTTTCCACTTTTTGTCATAGGTTATCCATTCAATTATGGAGATTTTCTATGTTTTGACAAAATACGCTCAAAGTTGTCTGCTGCAGAATTGTCGTATGAGGAAGGGTTAATAATCGGTCAAAAATAGCAGAAAGTTGTTTTTCTTTGGTGGTGCTAAATGAAACATAACATTCAATGAAAGTGTTATCTAATTACAGATTTTAGAACTTTTAAACAAATATTTACATTTATAAGTACAAATGATTGATTTTGCTCTGTAACCTGAATTCTCAGATATTCTCAATCGTTTCGCCCCTTCCCTCATACAACAATTCTGCAGCAGACGACTTTGAACATATTTTTTCAAAAAATAGAAAACCTCTTTAGTTGAATGGATAACCTATGACTAAAAGTGGAAAACATTGTGGCAAAAAGGGAAATTGCTTGTTTGAGCAATTTCTTCTTTTGACTATGTTTTCAAAAAGCCGTCTGCTGCAGAGGCGTCAGAAAGCATTTATATGAGGGAAAGGGTTAACAATATTTGTAAACATTGCAAGAAAACAATAAACTGCTCATGATGAGAAATATCACCATTAGTCCACAATGTTTTCTACTCCATATAGAAAGTAAACTTCCAAATTTTCAAATGAAACATTCTTGTTTTCTTTCTTTTTTAACCATCACTCATGTTAACCCTCTCCCCCATATAGACGCTTTCTGACACCTCTGCAGCAGACAGCGTTTTGAAAACATAGTGACAAAAGAAGAAATTGCTCAAAACAAGCAATTTCTCCTTTTGCCACAATGTTTTCCCCTTTTAGTCATAGGTTATCCATTCAATTATAGAGATTTTCCATTTTTTTGACAAAATATGTTCAAAGTCGTCTGCTGCAGAATTGTCATATGAGGGAAAGGGTTAAAATGTATTCACAAACGGTCTGTTATTCCACTTGAACTGTCAGTACCATGTGACTGCAAGGTCAGTGAGCACTGTACAGTCAAACTTGTGTTGGCAGTCTCCTCTGTTAACCAGTCAACTTGTATTAAGCAGCCACTTGAAGATTAACCAAAATCAACGTTTCTTCTATATTTGACTTGTATTAATCTAATCAGCCACTTGTGTTTATCAGCAACATTTTGACTCTTCTCTGGGAATATAACAATGTGAACTGAACTAGTTACATATTCAACATGCTACAGTTGAATGTATAATGGCTATATCTTACCTGCATAGGTTTGTCAACAATCGGCTGCCTGTCTGTTCCTGTCTCTACAAATACATTCAATGTGGCATAACCAACTACAGTGAGGGTCTTATAGAAATTATCTGTGGTATAAATCTGCAAGACAAAAATACTTAAATTTTGATATCAACTAAAGAAAACACAAAATGTCAAAATGCAATATGATATAGTTCTTATTGTCCACCAATGTTTCATAAGTTGGTATTGTCAATAACAGGTTGTTTCAGATTTACATGAAAGATTTTTGTTGCAAAAAGTGAATGCAATTATTTTGGCTTTCCCAAAGCTAGCTATAGCTTTTAACTGACAGTTTTATTTCATTAGGCCTTTATTTACCCTTTCCCGCATACAACACATCTGCAACAAATACCTCCTTTTGCCACAATGCTTTCAAAAGTTGTCTGCTGCAGAGGTGTCGGAAAGTGTCTGCATGGGGGGAAGGATTAAGCCTAGGAAATGTGCATTGTTCAAGGAAACTTCACCATGAGCGATGCAAGCAAGGATTGAACTTTGGACATCTGCAAATGCCCTTCGCTGACTTTTCCGCCATGGCAGATATTTTTAAAATATGAATCAACACTGGCTTCATAAGAAGATTCAGTTGGTGCAATACTTAACCCTTTCCCTCATACGACAATTCTGCAGCAGACGACTTTGAACATATTTTGTCAAATAATAGAAAATCTCCATAATTGAATGGATAACCTATGACTAAAAGTGGAAAACATTGTGGCAAAAGGAGAAATTGCTCGTTTTGAGCAATTTCTTCTTTTGTCACTATGTTTTCATAAAGCTGTCTGCTGCAGAGGCATCAGAAAGCGTCTAATATGAGGGAAAGGGTTAAAGTGTCCTGAACTGGAGACCCTGTAGAGGATTAGATAAGGTTGACTAAACTGGTTTTTTCCCATCAATATCTCTCTTATGACTATAAAATCCTAAGAATCGTCTGACCAAGACGATTTGATTGTAGATTTTATCTACAATCTATGGTCTGAGGTTCAAATAAAGATATGGGGATGTGAAATACTCTTTTATTTAGAAGAATAAAAAAAGAACCATAAGTCGAGCACCGGAAAAAGAAATACATATAAAAAAAAAGTCTGAAATTTTTACTTTGAGAAGGAGGGTAGCTGTTGGAGGGATGTTCGTCTCACGGAATTCAAACTTTTCTTCATACACTGGATTGTAAACATCACTGTCCAGTTTGATTGATGTGTTGATATCTTTTCCATAAACATCATACCTTCTATCTAATATACGACCTGCAACCTATAAAAGGTATCACACAACAGTTAGAAGTATTATAAACATGATTTTAAGGCCCTTGAAATATAAAAGCAAATTCCTATAAATTCTGATACAGTCCAAGCTTTTTCTATCATAACAAGAAGGAAAGCTCATGGGCAAAGCCTCATGAACACCAACGTCTCAGGAATTTGTTTGAATGGTGTTTTACGCAGTTTCAACAGTTTTTTAGTTATATTATGGTTAATTACCAGTATATAAGGGTAATTTACCAGTACTACCTTTTTTTGTTTTTATCCTGAGACCAATGAATCAGTTGAATTGTTATCCCCTCAACCTTAAACGCCAAGGAATGAAGCCATTACTATTATTTTTAGTGTCCTTAAAATAGGTAAAATGGCCTCAGGAAAACTAATCTCTCAGGAAATTGTTAGAATGATGCTTTATGCCACTTTAAACAGTCTTTCAGCTATATTATGGGATTTCCTAGGTTATTTACCAGTACTTAGTCTATTTTGTTTTGTCTTGCCACCAATTAATCATTTATAATACTTTCCAGTCAACCTTTGAGCGGCAAGGAGTGAAGCCATTATTAATATTTCTAAAGTCTTTGATTCACCCCGTAAGGCCATCAAACCCATATCTCACACTGCAATGGCAGATGTTCTGAACACTACATCACAGAGATGGTCTTGATTTTTATGACAAGCATAGACCATGACCATGCACCTCCTTGTGATCTGAACTGAGTGTGTTCTGTTTGACATTCAGACACTGTAACATTCTTATACTCTGGTGAGGGATTTTGATCACAAGAAGACTGAAGGCATTTACAAATGTTTATGGATAGTTATTACTTACAAAACCCTGTCTATCAGGAGCAAACTCTTATATACATACAACAAAATTGTCGGGGAACTATGGAAAGTCTGTATTTATGAAAGTTAAAATCATAATTATTGAATAGATTTCTAATCATCAGCAATGACTCCTGTTTCCACAATGTTTTAAAAAGTCATCTGCTACAGATTCATCAGAATTCATCTGTATGTGGAAAAGGGTTTACACAACTCCATTTTTATAATAATATCTATTTTCATACAATAATTGTTTATTAATAATATGCTAACCTTTGTAAAGGTGACAGAGTCAGGCAGATATCGGCATCCATCAATATACACATCAAATCCATCGCCCAGAAGGTAGGGGTCCTTCAATGGTGTTTTTCTCTCCAAAGGTAACCAAGCAAACTGAAACACAAGCCAACATAGCACATTATAGTTAACCCTTTTGTTGATGCAACAATACTACTGAAGCAGACATCTTTGAAAAAACCAATCAAAACTATTGAAAATGTACATTTAAAATAATGTATGTATACTTATTTAATACACTCGAAAACATTGTGGAACAAGGAGAAATTGTTCATCATGAATCTTTTAACCAAATATCATCAGCTGATTCTTAACCCTTTACAAGATACAGATGCTTTCTGAGGCCTCTGCAGCAGATGACTTTTGAAAACATTGTGGCAAAAGAATAAATTGTTTATGATGAGCAATTTCTTCTTTTGCCACAATGTTTTCAACTCTATTCATTAATCCTACTTTTAATTATAGACATTTTTTATATTTTTGTCTAAAATGTTTTCAAAGTTGTCTGCTGCAGATGTGTTGTATGTGAGAAAGGGTTAACATGTGTCTGTATATGGGAAAGTCTATTTGGAACGTCACAACTGTAAGTCTACAGATCAAAGAGGAAACATCAGTTGATGCCTGTGCAGTTTCATTTGAGACTTCTCTGTACTTTATTCAAGCAGACTTTAACCCTTTCTCGCATACAACAAATATGTCGTAGACGACTTAAAAAACATGTTGCCAACAATTCCGGAAAATCTCTATGAATGTAACATTGCATGAGAACATTGAATAGAGTTGACAACATTGTGGGAAAGGGAGAAATTGCTCATCATAAGCTATATCTCCTTTTGCAACAATGTTTTCAGAAGTTGTCTTCAGCAAATATGTCAAAATGCATCTGCAAGTGGGAAAGGGTTAAGCTTCCGGTGATTATTTTTGTAAAATGATGCAGTAAATTTCTAATCCATGCTGATCCCACCCAAATAATGTACTATGAAACTACACTATTTTGTCAGGAATATTAGGACTTTTAGATATTTATCCAAAAAAACAATTCATAGCCTGTTCCTTATTGAATATCCCCAAAAGGAATGCAGGAGAATTTCCAGACGACATTTGAATGGTTAAGTATTTGTAATTTTATTTTTTCAATAACCTTTTAATAAGTCAATTTTTTTATTTCTTGCATATTTGCCCCAAGCAAAACAGTAGTGATTGTATTATTTTCTTAAATATTTTATTAGAATTTTTTTTTTTAACCCTTCCCCACTTACATCAATCTTGCAGCAGACTTTGCAAGAAGCATTACTAAAGTATGGAGATTCTCTACAAACGAATGATTGATTACTGAATACAATTAAAAACATTGTGGCAAGAGGAAGAAATTGCTCACCATGAGCAATTTTTCCTCTTGCAAAAATATTTTTAAAAGTTGTCTAATGCAAATGCATCAAATTGTGTCTGCAAGTAGGGAAGGGGAATAAAACTACACGAAATAACCACCTCTGGTAATGTATCCTCGTCCTCAATGTCCGACATATCACTAGGGGTCAGAGAGCCCGGTCTGGGCTGTCCCTGGAATATGTAGATCCTCAAAGAGGCCTTTCCGTATCTCTGCCAGTCCCTCTGGTACGAATGGTCATCAAAGGGTACCTGGTTCGGCTCCGGGGCCGGAGGCTGAAACATCTGAAGTGTGTGGGTTCCTGCGTTGATCGCCATCTTGTTTGGATGGAATGTTTTCCTCTTCTTCAATGGTAAATCTGATGGATGTATATAAATTGAAATATGAAATTTGTTCTTTGACCAAACAAGAGCTGGCCGTAAGACAGCATGGTTCACTATTCTGCCATTTGATACTATAGTCAACAGTGGTTACTGAGATAGTGACTTGATAGTATAGTAGCATAAATCAAGTTGGATAAGTCTTGAGTAAATTTTATGCAACATAAATTACATATGGCCGTACCGGGTGATTGTTACGTTTGGAGTGTGAGTTCGACAAAGCAAGCACTGAGTCATCGGTAACCTCCTATCATTTCCTTATCAGGTGATAGCATTTCTAAATATTCTATGGCCCAACTATTTTTTTAGAAAAGGCATTGCATGAATAATAAGCAATTAATCCTTTTGGTTCCACAAGTGTAAGACCTTTCCTGTATGCAGACACATTATGATGTATCTGCAGCTGACAAGATTTGACCTACTTATTTGGCAAAAGTAGATTCTGCTCATTATTTGCTAATAAAGATTAATTTTTCCTTATTCACAATGTTTTCCAATATGAGCGATAGATGATTCTACTTTCATTTATAGAGATTTCTTTATAGTTTTTCTAAGTCTTCCCCTGCAGATTTGTTGCATGTGAACAAGAGTGCCAAAACATCATAAAATACGCCGTCAGGGAGGAGGCATAACTCTGGAACAACTTAAGTGATCTGGCCGGTCCTTTATTACAACCTAAGCTTTATGCCCATAAACATTCACAGCAAATTTGATGAAGATTGGATAAGAACAGTCGAAGTTTAAGAGCAGACAAGGTCCATTTGGCCAAATCTTTGATAATTTAAGTGCCTTCCCAGTTTTGGCTGGTTAATGAACTTGTCCTAGACATTATGCCAACATACATGTTCAACAAGTTTGGTGAAGATTGGATGAAAACTGTTCACTTTAGAGAGCGGACAACATGTGGACACCACCTGCCGCAGGTGTTCCCATAATACGGCAGGTTTTTAATAGGGGCGAATAAAAGCGGTAAATGAACCTCATAGATATGGAATGAGCCACTTACTCTCTGAACAGTTAACTAATGGTACCGTGGCCCAAGCCACTAAAGTTTCTTCATCATAGAGTGAGGGTTCCTGCGTTTGGGGCTCTTGTATCAAGAAATCATCCGAATCCGAGTTACGTTTCTTGAGGTAGAGCCGAGCTATAACAATCATGTCTCCTTGAAATTCTACTTCCTGGAATGTGGCTTCTTGCTGACCGAATATATGATAGCCATGTTTGAAATTAGATCTAACTGCTGTGGTACTGCATGTGACTGGACTAGTAGCTGATTGCACAACCTGAAATCACATTCAACAACTTAGTCTATTAACCCTTTCCCTAATATAGACGCTTTCTGACGCCTCTGCAGCAGACAGCTTTTTGAAAACATAGTGACAAAAGAAGAAATTGCACAAATTGTGCAATTTCTCCTTTTGCCACAATGTTTTCCACTTTTTGTTATAGGTTATCCATTCAACTATGGAGATTTTCTATGTTTTGACAAAATACTTTCAAATTCGTCTGCTGCAGAATTGCCGTATGATTTGACTCATCTGAGGCAGACCACTGTACAAACAGTGTAACAAATTAAGCAATTGCTCTTTTATCAGAAATTTCTCCTGTTCCATTGTTTTTAACTCTATAATTTAAATAAGATTTTCATTTATAGAGAATTTCCATATTTTTGCCAAGATGTTTTCAATGCAGTCTGCTTCATATTTGTTGTGTGTTGGAAAGGCTTAAATCCTTTGCTCTATTTCATTAATTTTAAATGCCCTTGCATCAGATGACTTTTGAAAAAATCTTTCTGTTACAACAGAAACTGCTATAAAGTAGAACTATCACTGAAGATGATAAATACCCCCTAAACAGCACCTTGACCTACACCATAACTTAATAAGTAAAGGGCCATAACTCTGTAAAATAACATGCAATTGTAACCCCTTTAGGATATGCACATCTCCTCTTGGTATAGAAGCTTCATATAAATTTTTATTGAATTCCACCCAGTGGTTTGTAAGAAATAGGCCAGACAAAATATGGCTTACTTAATAAGAAAAAGGGCCATAACTCTGTAAAATAACATGCAATTGTAACCCGGAAATAGGCCGGACAAATATGGCTTCTGCATGCTTACCAACCTTTTCTCATTCTCAAGGGGGAGTTTCATGATCTCAAAGTGGGAGATTGGGGATTGAATCTGGAGGGTTGGTTAGCATGCTTCCGACCGACCGACAGACAGACAGACAGACAGACAGACAGACAGCCCGACACAGTGACTTCTATATACCCCTCTTCTTTGAAGGGGGTATAATAAGCAGTTTCTACTTTTATTTACACAATGTTTATTACTCTCATCAGAATAAATACCTCCCACTTTTCAGATGCTGCATTTATATGTTACACAGTCAAGTAACATTCTTATTACTATATCTGTGCCATCCCATTTTTTCCATGTGTGCAAATAAAGCAAATTTAGATAAAGAACAAGTTTCAATTATAAGCTTAATATAGACAATTAATTATCAACTAAATTTTCAAACAGAAGTACAATAGGCTGTAATATTTATCATTTTAATAAGCTGTAATCAACCCTTGACAACCCTTTCCCAAAATAGCACAATAAACTGTAATCAATGATTGTTTTACTAATCTCCAAAGAAGCATAAAAGGCTGTAATCAATTATCGTTTTACTAATCTCCAAAGAAGCATAAAAAGCTGTAATCAATTATCGTTTTACTAATCTCCCAAGAATCATGAAAGGCTCTAATCAATTATGAACTTTACTGCCCTTTTTCCCAAAGAAATGCAAATAGGTTTACTAACCTATCCCAAAGAAGCTTAATAAGCTGTAATCGATTATCATTTTACTAACCTTTCCCAAATAAGCATAAAAGGATGTCATCAATTAATGTTTTACTAACCTTTCCTAATAAGCATAATAAACAATAATCAATTATCATTTCACTAACCTTTCCCAAGAGACACAATAAAGCAAATCAATTATCATTTTACTGACCTTTCCCAAAGAAGCATAAAAGCTGTAATAAATTATCATTTCACTAACCTTTCCCAAATAAGCATAAAACCTGTAATCAATTATCGTTTCTCTAACCTTTCCTAAGAATCACAATCAGCTGTAATCAATTATAATTTTACTGACCTTTCCCGAAGAAGCATAATAGGCTGTCAGCCTAACCTTCCCCTCCCCTGGCTCTGCATGTTTAACCCGGTCGACCTGGAACCCCAGTGTCATATCTTGGAGTGCCATAATCTCCGGCGGAGAAATTGAGCGAAGCGCTCTGGGTTGGATGGAGGGTAAGCGCTCCTCCTGGTGGGGCTGCGCCCGCTGTACGCTACAAAATGGATACAACATGATCATGGTTGAATAACAAGTGTTCAAAGGAACACACATATCACCTTTAATTCAAATATGTTAATAAGTGATCTACATGGCTAAATATATCCACAAATTAAAGCAATTTCTTGAAATCGTTGTCTTTGAAGAGTATATATAACGGCATTTTATAATCTTATCACTGTTTGTTATCAAGTTGTTAATTGAAATTTTCTGCTAACCCGCTTTAATTGAAAAATTAATATTGGTGGGTTTGAAGGTGTCATTTACCAGTCACCAAGTTTTAATTCTGAGAGTTAGCGGGTAGGCATTTTCGACGGTGATTGGCTTATTTCTACCTATTGGTTGTATTATTTTTAAATTCACATTTTACGTAACTACATGGTTTAAAGGTTAAATAAAGGTTTGAGTTCTGAAACAATCATCGATTTTGACCTATCTGATCAACTTTCAATTATAATCAGGCATAGGCGCAACACAACTAGCTAGAGTACAACACTGATATCATATATATTTACTAAGTGAAATACAAATGCATGCAAAAAACAAAATGGAGTCACATGTTAGTAAGGTTATGTTGTGAAAACTAATTTTGATAATATGGTGTAAAACATGCATAATAATGATTACGGAATATCGTTAGAATGAGTAATTATGGTATTCAAAGTCTTAACCAGTCTAATGTTTTACAACTTCATTCTACAAAATGAGAAATTTCTTCCTTTTGTATAGACATGCACTATTCAATATCCTTTTGTGACAATGCAAACACGGGGGAGCCAATGAAGATGTGAATCGCTGTACTGGCATTTTGGCTTCTTTCTCTCGGAGGGATACTTCTGACCTTTGGGACATCCTTATTTCATACAATTCTGATAAAGGCCCACTAGGTTACCACAAGGTTATAAAATTAACAAGGGCAGTTGAAAACTGAAAAGCTAATCACATCGCTTAAAAATTTGTCCAACATCACTTATTCATCCTTTCCCACATACAGACACTATCTGATGTTTCTACAGCAGACGACTTTTGAAAACATAGTGGCAAGAGGACAGTGAGCAATTTCCTCTTTTACCACAATGTTTTCAATCCTACTAAATAATCATTGTGTAATTTAAAGACACCATTCCTATTTTTGCCAAGATCTTTTCAAATATGTTTAATGTGGGAGAGGGTAAAGACAATGCTGTTGCAGATCCAGACGTCTATTGTTTTCAAAACAGCAAAAATATCACAACTTACACTGAAAAGCATGCCAGCAGACTAAACATTACATGGTAAAAGACTAATTTTGATGTGTTTGTTGTAGGCTCACAACTTCTGACAACATTTTTGGAAAAGGAGAAATTGCACAAAATGAGCAATTTCTCCAATTCCCGCAATTTCTTCAAATCTGTGTAAAAAGAATCATTTCAATTGTGATCATTGTATGTTTCCAAGTAAACAACATCATACCAAGTAAAAGGTCCAGTCCAACCCTTTCCCTCATATAAAAGCTTTCTGACGCCTTTGCAGCAGACAGCTTTTTGAAAACATAGTGAGAAAAGAAGAAATTGCTCAAAACGACCAATTTCTCCTTTTGCCACAATGTTTTCCACTTTTATTCATAGGTTATCCATTGAATTATAGAGATTTTCTATTTTTTGACAAAATATGTTCAAACTTGTCTGCTGCAGAATTGTTCTATGAGGGAAAGGGTTAACACATCTAATAATGAAGACCTACGATGGAAGCTAACGTAATATTGGTGCATGCAGCTTTAGGACAAGTAACACCAACATGCACATGTTAAACAAACATGGAAACATGGAAACAACTGAAACACAAAACACAAAATTACCTAGATCTCTTGGGTGTGTTCCTTGGAGATGGGGGTGGGGGTATGTTTGCCTGAGAGGTATAAACCGGTAACTCTGGTATATCAACTATCCACTGTAATCAAGTGTTTAGTAAGCATGTTAATTCATAGTGTACACTATTCATGTCATTGTGTAAGCGAGAATATAATGTGTATACAGATCGTATAAAACATGACAAACCTACCGCAGGGAATAACCTACCAGTGAAGACATAGATCAACAAGATCTGTCTGTTTCCTAACTTAGAATCCTACATCAATTCTGCAGCAGAAGACTTTGATAACATCTATGCCAGCATATTACAGAAGATCTTTATAGATTATAGTGCAGTAATTGAAGAGAGTTGAAAACATAGTGGCAAAAGTTATCCTATGCAGGTTGATCGATCAATTGATTGCTTGCTGTTTTACGCCGCTTTAAAAAAAACTTCAGTTATATCGCGGCATTTCCTGGTTAAGTTACCAGTACACCAGCCAGTCGTAATGCTAACCCCGCAACCCTGGACGCAAAGGAGGGCAGCCATTACTACCATTTTTAAAGTCTTTGGTATGCCCTGGCTGGGGATTGAACCAACAACCTCCTGCACCCAAGGCAATCCTGCTCTGCAGATACTTCAAAATGCGATCGCAATGTGACCTGAGAAAACCTTGAATTATTTTCCTCTATTTGTTTCCTTGTCATGTTTTATAAGAGCTCAGTTTAAGTAGAACTATTTCTTAAAGAGTTTCATTTTTTTACAAAATAAGTAGTAGTTTGCTGCACATTATATATGTGGCAACAACATATCTTTTTTTTTAACAAAAAGAAGGTTTTGTCAATTCTATCTTAACCCTTTCTCACATACAGTCGTTTTTTGACGCCTCTGCAGCAGTCAACTTTTGAAAACATTGTACCAAAAGCAGAAATTGCTCATGCTGAGCAACTCTCTCCAATTGCAACAATGTGTTCAATTCTTTTCAATAATTATACTTTCATTTATAAAGATTTTTCACATTTCTAACCAAGATGGGTTTTTTCAAAAATCTTGTATGAGGTAAAGGTTTAAATATGATATAGAGATTCATCTGAATGGTGTTTTACACCAATTTCAACAGTATTTCTTATATATTACTGTGTTATTCACAAGTACTGACAACAATGAAAAGAAGGGATGTCTTTTTAAAAGTCTTTGGTATGACCCGACCAGGGTCCTTTCACTACACAACGGAGACATTTGCGAAGTTTTACAGAGGAAAATTATAACAGAGTGAATTCTAAAAGGGTAATTATTATACAAATAGATCTACATGTGCAAAAAACAACGTGATGCTGAAAAAAATACTACATATATTGAATTACAATTGTTGCCTTTGTCAAAGCGATTGGTATATTCAATTTCATATACATAAAATTATGTCATGTGCAAAAAATAGAAATCACTATTTATGTCCAAAGACTAAAATAATAGATTTCACCCTTTCCCACATATAGATGATTTCTGACGCCAATACAATAGGGTGAATTCCGAAAACATCATGACAAATAGAGAAATTGCTCAAACAAGCTAATTCTCCTTTTGCCATAATGTTTTCAACTCTGTTTAGGAATTAAACTTTCAGTATTAGTAATTTTCCATACTTTTGCCTAAATGTTTTCAAAGTCGTCTGCTGCGGAATTGCGGTATGTGGGAAAGGGTAAATTTTCTTTGGAATCCAAAATAGCTGTGAGCTCCCTATGTTGAGTCTATGGCAATATTTAAACTATTTGCTATAAATCAAAATGTCTTTATTAAACATTAAGAAGCTAAGTCTATGAAAGATCAGCTAACGAGAGGTTATCATCCTATCGCTTATCATTCCATAGATTTTCGTATTTGCATGGTTTTTTTCCAGAAATTTTAATCTGTTTGTTAGTTTGTATGGTGTTTTACGTCACCTTCAACAATTTTTCAGATATATTACGGCATTTCACGGGTAAGTTCCCAGGACTACTGGTCCATTTATCCTGACACCAGCCAGTCAGTTATAATAAATGCTAACCCCACAACCCTGAGTGCCAAAGAGGGAAAACTGTTACTTCCATTCTTAAATTCTTGAATTATAGTCCTGAATTTCAATAGCAATAAATTAAAATAAAGTGACATAATTTCTTAAAAATATTAAAAACTTTTTCGGTAACTAAATGTTTAAGTATAAAATCTCTTATGTACATACTAACAGTATTCATGGTGCAATTCTAAGAACATTATGAAAGAAATTCTCATGGAGAAATTCATGGTTAGTGTTTAAGTATTTATCTTCAACATCAATTAAGAAATATTACTGTAGTTTGTCTGCATGACGGTGGTGAATATGACATTCTTGAAAGTTGAAAAAAAAATTCTATGAAAAGTAGAACTTTTATTTCACCATAATGATAAGTTTAAAAGAATAAGAACACTATTTTAGGAAAAGAGCAGCAATGAATGAGACATAAAACAGTCATATGTTTAACCCTTTCCTACATACAACAAATCTTCAGCAAACAATTTTGAAAACATCTGGGTTAAAAGAGGAAAAATCTCTATAAATGTTAACAAAAATTGTGGAAATAG
This sequence comes from Serripes groenlandicus, assembly GCA_031761405.1. Lineage (NCBI taxonomy): Eukaryota > Metazoa > Mollusca > Bivalvia > Cardiida > Cardiidae > Serripes > Serripes groenlandicus. Next base: position 180,225,057 of record JASEVX010000001.1, on the reverse strand, counting down.
GAGAAATTTCTCATTATGAGTTATTCACTTTTTGCCACAATGTTTTCAAAAGTCATCTACTGTAGATCTGTCAAACTGCCTCTGCAGGAAAAATTGTAAATAAATAAATTACCCAGGTAAGAAAAACAGCAATATGTGCATTAATTTGAACATTTCTCAGACAAAAAAAAAAGAAAATGTATGTGCTTCTTATTCTAAAAGAAACAAGTAAAATGTCTTAGGTGATCTGCTGAAGTCCAAAAATTCAAATCATTTTGCAAACATTTCTTTTACGCATTAAAATCAGTCCAAAATTATAGAAAAAAAAAGCATTGACAAGAATTGAACTTTATAGATTTATTGAACTCATCATGCAACATTCATGTTGAAGATATATACTTACTGTATTCATAAGCAAATAGTATTTACTTTTAACCCTTTCCCACATACAGACACTTTCTGACACCTCTGCAGTAGAAGACTTTTGAAAACATTGTGAGCACGTATCCTTTTGCCACAATCATTTCAACTATTTTCAGTAATTATACCTTCAATTACAGATATGTTCTGTGTTTTTTGTTTGGGAAAGGGTTAAAGTAAGAAAAGGAGGGCAATTTATTTTAACGAATTGTTACATTGTGTGATATTCTACATTTTTAATACCTTTTAAAGGGTGAAACTGATTTTCCATAGGGATCTTCTTTTGGAATCTGATTTCAAAATGACCATTAAAGACATAAAATAATTGTATGACCTATATTCTACAATGTTACCATGCTTTCCAAATTCATGCGAGAATCTTCAAAAACAGATCAATTTTGAAATAGTTATATATTGACATACTTCTTGATAACCTAGATGACAGATTTTCATTGTTAATTAATCGTGGTTAAACACCATTTTCAACAATTGTTCAGTCATATCATGGCAGCCAGTTCACCTACCCATGTGTTTCCTGACTTTCTGAAACCAGTACTCCACACAATTTTCCTTCCATGCAACTGGCTGCTTTTTCCAAATCAACTGATAGCCCATTGGTGAAAGAAGAATGTCTATTTAACTTTTGTAAACGTCGGAAAGAACGTTGGCCGAGCTAGGGTTGGATCTCACAACTTCTAGATTAACAACCAGTGATGCTACTGACTGAGCCACCATAGCTTGGCGGACAGCTTTTCTAGAATCATCATTCTGTGCATTTCATTTCAGCAGTCAACCAAAGTCAAACATAATTTACACTTAATTTACTGATTTATCAAAATGAAGTTTCGTCTGAATGGAAAAAGCAGCTGTTCTGACAAGTAATGAAATTTAAACTACGGTACCAAATTATGAAACTGTCATTAATTCATGTGTGTATAATTGATGTTGAAGACACGTACTTAAATCTAGGTGTTAATATTCAACTACAATTAATACAAAAATGTCCGTTGATTTAAAACCATTCCCACATATAGACACTTTCTGACACCTCTGCAGCAGGTGACTTTTGAAAACATTTTTGCAAACAGAAAAACTGCTCATATGACCCAATTCTCCATTTGCCTCAATATTTTCAACTCTATTCAATATTATCAATATAATATTCTATTATTATTCATATATAAACAGATGTTTTCCATATTTTTGCCCAGATGTTTAAAAGTCGTCTGCTGCAGATTTGTTGTATGTGGGAAAGGGTTAAGAATATATGAAAAAATCCCCTATTATATACATTGCGATAATAAGCCCATATAAAAGTACCTTCTGTTGATTTTGAAATTCTGGCTCAATTTTGCACCAAGACAGAAAAGAAAAAGACATGTTGCAATATCTACCAAGAAATGCTTTTCATCAGTGACCTTGACATTGAGAATCTCTAGTTGAGTCTTTAGTTTAGCCACATAATGTAAGTTAATAACCCTTTCCCACATACAACAAATGTGCCTCAAACAACTTTGAAAACATCTGTGTAAAACTATGGAAAATCTTTAAAATGAATGTATAACTATTGAAAAAGAGTTGAAAACATTGTGGCAGGGAGAAATTGCACATAATTCTTGCTACATGTTTTCAAAGTTGTAAGCTGCAGATTTGTTGAATGTGGGATAATAAAATATTATAACTATGCCAATCTTATCACCAAATTAAACCAAGCAGACGGCGTTTTGAAAACATAGTGACAAAAGAAGAAATTGCACAAAACGTGCAATTTCTCCTTTTGCCACAATGTTTTTCATTTTTTTTGTCATAGGTTATCCATTCAATTATGGAGATTTTCTATGTTTTAACAAAATTCGTTCAAAGTCGTCTGCGGCAGAATTGTCGTATGAGGGAAAGGGTTAAAGAAAGCTTGATTACATCGAGAATAAAGAACAAATGAACTAATCTACAGTTCCTTCTCTATGAACCTACCTGTGGATGGGTATACTGGTTGTAGTTAGCCGCTGTAATCTGTTGCATCGAGTGTATCTCTGATTCTCGCATGTTGACAATTCTGTAATATAACTCCGCCTCGCCATACTGCAAAGAGAATTTTTGTTGTTATTTATTGGGGTTTGACACCATCTTCAACATTATTCCAGTTATATCACAGCGACGGTTCACTTATTCATGATCCCTTGGTAAACAAACCCATACTAGACTAGGAAAAGTGCCTTGCCCAAGGGCACTCCACCATGACAGCCACGACAAGAGATCAAAAGAATATTGGTTTCAAGAATATTGGTGTCTAGAATCTTGGTGTCTAATATCCTGTTGTCTAGAATATTGGTGTCAAGAATCTCTGTGTCTAGAATTTTGTAGTCTAAACTCTTGGTACCTAGAATATTTGTGTCTAGATTCTTGGTGTCTAGAATCAAGTTGAAACCCAAATCATAACACAAGGTCAATGTCAAGTCAATTCTGCATTTTTTTTTATAAAACCTTTAACACTTTCCAACATACAGTAAATCTGCAGCAGACTACTTTGAAAACATTTAGGAAAACATAGGGAACCTCTCTATAAATAAAATGAACACTTTTTGTATAATGTTGAAATCATTGTAGTTAAAGAAGAAATTGCCCTTTATGAGCAATTTCTCCTTTTGCTATAATGTTTTCAAAAGTCATCTGCTGCAGTGGCATCAGAAAGCATCTGTATGTTGGAATGGGTAACCCTTTCCCAAATGAATCCTTTCCCTCATATAGATGCTTTTTGATGCCTCTGCAGCAGACAGCTTTTTGAAAACATAGTGACAAAAGAAGAAATTGCTCAAGACGAGCAATTTCTCCTATTGCCACAATGTTTTCCACTTTTAGTCATAGGTCATCCATTCAATTATAGAGATTTTCTATTTTTTGACAAAATATGTTGAATGCCGTCTGCTGCAGAATTGTGATATGGGGGAATGGATTAAGACACATTTTGACGCATATACAGCAGATCACTTCTTCTGCCACAACTTTGTTATCTGTATTCAAAAATGATATTTATATTTACAGAGATTTTCAATCTATCTGCCTAGATGGTTTAACAGTCGTCTGCTGCAGATGCTGGTGTATGTGGGAAAGGGTTAACCACATTTTATGTCAAATTGACTCACCTTTGGAATTTTCTGAACTTGACTAACGTGCAGAAATGGTTTGATTGGCACATTCCGCATCGGGATTTTAAATCTACCCGCGATTATTCTGCCCATGTTATCGAATAATGGAATCTTTGTCCAGGCTCTTGTGATGAGGCTGTGTCTGTCATGCTCCGACGCCGGGCCACCACTCGCCTGCAACTCAGCCACAATACCCAAATCTGGCTCTGGGGGACACCTTTAAAAAGAAGATAAGTAAAATTTTACATACATCTACATAAAAAACAAAATTAGTTTGTTTCTTTAATTTGTAAAACTTTTTCCCACATAAAGATGCATTCTGATGAAAACATCATGGCAAATACAGAAATTGCTTTTTATAGAGATTTACCAAATGTTTTGCCTAGATTGTTTGAAAGTTGTATGCTGCAGATTTGCTGTATGTGGGAAATAAAGAGCTCATAACAATCAATTTCTCTTTTTGTCACAATATTTTCAAAAGTCATCTCCTGCAGATACGTCAAAATGCATCTTACAAGTGGGAGAGGTTTAACCCATTGTTTTCTAAATGTGCCAAGCTACTGTATATTAAGGTCTATCAAATAGAAAAATCCTTAAGAGCATGTACACTGTCTTTAAAACTTCAAATAATTTAGATAGACACTATATTTTTAAAAGGTACAACAGTCGAACCTGTGTTTAAAGACCACCCATTGGAAGAGAACAATCTGGTCTTTGTCCACAGGTGGTCTTTAATTGAAGGGTCATTTATGCAGGAAATAAGTTATTGGGAAATGAAAACTGGTTGTTATAGACAGGGATATGCTATACAAAGGTAGTCTTAAGCACAGGTCAGACTGTACTTACTTTGGCACTGGTTGTTTGGCACCTATGACGGCATTGGAGAAATTGTAGTTATAGCCCTGGCCTCTGGTAGCAGGTTCTGTGTACACAGTCGGTAAAACAGTCGGTTCACCCATCACAGCTGAGGAACTGTGAAGGCCGACAATCAGCCGGCATGCTTGTATGGTTGGGTCAAGTGTGAGGACAAAGTCGTAGAAAATCACAAATCCAGCACTGCAACAGAAGAGACGCAACAATGACCTAAATGGATTTATCCTAGATTTGAGTTTCAACCCTTTCCTACATAGAACAAATCTGCAGCAGACAACTTTGAAAACATCCAGGCCAAAGTATTGAATTTGTTTTAGCAAAGAAAAGAAATTACTCACTTCTCCTTTTGCCATACTATTTACAGAACTTGTCTGCTGCAAAAGGTGTCAGAATGTGTTTGTATGTGGGAAAGCAGCAGTTTCAAATAAATCTTCAGGTGTCACAATACTCTGGAAACTTTCAAGATAATTGCTAGCTAGTCCCCCTTTAACACTTGCAGATGTATTTTGATGCGTTTGTAGCGGAACACTTTTGAAAACATTGCAGGAAATGGAGAAATCATAATTAATTATCATAATGAGCAATAATGTTTCTTCATAATCTTGTAGTCATACAAACTTTCAGTTATTTGCTTACATAGTACAGTAGTTTGTACATTAATTTTGTGTTTGTTAAGTCAAATAAGCTTTAACATGTACACACAGTACACAACCCTTTTCCCACATATGACAAATCATCAACAAACGCTTTAGACAATATCAACAATACCATAGGGCAAAGATGGCCTTAAATTGATTACCTGAGTGATAGTATAGTAGCTAAAGTTAATTTTACCAGTTTTCTGATGTTCCCTGTCGGCTATGTTTTTCAACCAAGCAAAATGGCTAGAATGATTTATGTAGAGAGTCACTGAGGGAACAATTTTGACAAGAACTTTCAGATGAATAGAATTATAAAGTTTTGTCATCTTGCCCCTTTTCAGATGCCATCTGGTCACCATGTTTTTCAACTAATCCATATGGCTCGAACATTTTTTGTAAATGGTCACCCAAGAAACATTTCTACCTCATCATCTTGGAAACAATTTAACAGTGTTTTCAAAAGTCATTTTTTGCAGATGCGTCAAAATGCATCTAAAGGAGGCAAAGCGATAATCTGTGTGTACACTCATTTATTGTGAAGGTCAAACAAGATGCGTTTGTGAAACACCAATAGCCTACGGCGACATAAAATGTCAAGGTCAAGGTTACAAAATCAAACATTTTTGTATCCCTAGCAAGGTTTATCATTTTCCAAACAGCAGAAGATATTTGAAAAGTTTGTGACAAAAATTGAAATTACTCAAAATGAGCAATTTCTCCTTTTGCCACAATGTTTTCAACCCTATTCAATAATTATACTTTAAAATATAGATATTTTAATATATTTTTGACTAGATGTGTTCCAAGTCCACTGATGCAGACTTAATGTATAATGTGAAAGGGTTATACTACTAACAGTGATTTCTCAGTCAGGAAGGAGTCCTATACATTTTAGTACTACATTGTACAATACATATGCACATGCATGATATCTGAATCATGCCAAGGGGTTCGAACAAAACAGTTGTTACGACATCTTATTGATAGATGGAGCTACAACTGTTTGACACTGTCCCTCATTCAGACAAATTTTTTAAGCATCAGCAGTAGACGACTTTTTATAACATTGTGGCAAAAGGAAAAATTGCTCATAATAAACCATTCATATTTTTGCCATAATGTTTTCAACTCTGTTGAATTATTATATTATTTTTTTTAGCAGAGAGTTTTCATATTTTAGCCAAGATGTTTTCAAAGTTGTCTGCTGCACATTTGTGTTGGGTTAATTTGTTCTTGTTTTGTTAAAACTACAACACCAGTAACTGTTGTTCATCGGTTATTTTATACAAAGCAATAACTCCATGATTTGTGGATCAAAGACTTTGATCAGCAAGCAATCAAGTCGTACGTTGATTGATTGATTGAGGTTAAATGCCGCCCAGCAAAACACTGGAGTAGGGGTAATTCATTAACCAACAAGTATTTGATGAGATAAACAACAATGTATTCTATCCAAATAACGCGGTCATTCGAGGACAAATTGCAAATGAAACGCTTAAAAGAATTTGTTTTGTTAATAAAATGACACTATCAAAGTACTGAGAGTATCACTGATATCAATATAGAACAGTCCATCAATCTTTGAATATAAATGTAGATCGTCAATCCTTTCAGTCTGACATCAGTTCTGTGAAAAAATAGAAAAGACACATGATTAGAACATACCATAATATGACCTTTTTTCATACAATCATTTTGTTAACATTTTGGGAGATTTTGAAAAAAGGAAAAAAAGATTACTATTTAAAATTATTGAAATATATATTCTTCCTTTTCTTAAAACAATTTTACAAATTCCATTTCCTTTTCTAATTTACTTTTTCTTCAAATAACCTTAAAAAATGATGCAGAAAAAAATAGTTTGCATTGAAATTTGAACAAAAGAATTTGTTCCTACATTAAAAGATATTTAATGAAAGTACATGCATTTAATTTTAATCTATATTAAAGAAAAATAATGTAATTTTCAAACTTATCTTAAGAGATTTTTCTACTGAATCACATCATCAAAAATTTATGAAATTCTATTGAATAAACTGCATAGTTGTAAAGAAAATGTTAGTATTTGTACAAAAAGGCCATAATATGGTGAAAATATATAATTTACCAGAGTTCTTCATTCATACCCTCAATTTTAGCCTTTTTACTGTCAACAAATTATTATTGACATTATCTGAAGAAAGTACATTTTAACTTTTTCCAATTTGTAATATCTTTTGATCAAACTAGAATGGAGTGCTCCGCGGAGCATGTGTGTCACCTGCCGGGGCCTTGTCAGAAAATTTTAATTTTTGACAGAAAAGGGGCAATAACTCTGATATAAAATATTTGGATTATCCCCCCTTTATGAACCAAACACACATTGATATAAACATTTGTCAGAAGTTTCAATGTAATCCTTTGAGTAGAAAAAAAGTTATTTGAAAACGTGACGAAAAAGTGTGACGGACAGACGGAACGTGACGAAAATGTGTGACAGAAAGACAGAAAAAAAAGTAATCCCTAAGTGCCTACCATGCTACGCAGGTGACACAATAAGTATTATTAAGAAAGTTAATTTTGTTCCCATTTAAAAATTGATCTGTAGTAGACAACTTTGAAAACATCTAGACAAAAACAAAATTGTTGTTTCACACAGATGTATTATAGTCACTGTGACCTTGTTTGTTTTATTGGGGTTTTACGCCACTTTCAACATTATTTCAGTTATATCATAGCGACAGTTCACTTATTCATGATCCCTGGGTAAACAAACCAGTACTAGGCTAGAAATGCACTCCACCATGACCGCTGTGCCGCGACTGGGGATCGAACCCGGGACACCAGGTTTCAAGTCCCCGACGCTAAACACTCGACCACGGCAGATTCCTCACTGTGACCTTGACCTAAGTCGTTGAAACAGGACTTGACTATGCTCACTTGTTAATAAACCAGTTTATTAAGTAAAATAAACCACAAACAAAAGTGCTCGAGCAATGAAGTCCTGGGTGTTAACAAGTGTTTCCTTCAATATGGACTAGTGACCTACTTTTTGACTCAACATGACCCTTATTTAGACAAACAAACATTCTGACAAAGTTTCAAGGTGCTCAACCCAAAAATGCAGTCTCTGGAGTGTTAACAAGATTCTTTTTCAAATTTGGCATGAGCCATATTTAAACTTAGCCTGGATATCATCAAGACAAACATTTTGACGAAGTTTCAACACGCTCAAGTTAAAAATGAGGCTTCCAGAGTGTGTCATGACCCATATTATCTCTTTGCTTAGATATCAAAAATATAAACAAACTGAATAAGTTTCATAAAGATTGGATAAAAATAGTGGCCTCTAGAGTGTTAACAAGCAAATTGTTGAAGATGAATGAACAGCGGACAAAAGGCGATCAACATAACTCACCTTGAGCACCTCATGCTCAGGTGAGTTAACCCTTTCCTTCATATAGACGCTTTCTGACGCCTTTGCAGCAGACAGCTTTTAGAAAACATGGCGACAATAGAAGAAATTTCTCAAAACAATCAATTTCTCCTTTTGTCATCATTTTTTCAACTCTATTCAATTATCGTACTTTCATTTATAGGAAGTTTTCATTTTTCATCAAGTATGTTTTCAAAGTCGTCTGCTGCAAATTTGTTGTATGTGGAAAAGGATTAAATATGATTATTAACAGACATATTGAGGACATGAAAAAAGAAACTCTGGATCTAACACAAGCTGTGATTCTCTACATTCTGTGGTAAAAAACATTGTCTACAATCTGCATGGTGAAAGCTAAATATCTGAAAGATAGAGAAATATGAAAGTTAATCTATTAATGAAATATTATCATGAATTGCATGCATATGAAGTTCAAATGATATCTTAATTCACCCAAATAAATACCCACTCTAGTTAAATCTAGTTATTATAGAGCACCCTACAGAACTTGAAGATTTCTACTTGTATAGTACATCGTCACAATTTATATATTTCATGCTGAAGATAGTACTATGGTGCATCATGATTTATCTCTTTCCAACCTGCAGTCGCGTTATCACAATTTTCAGCAGACAACTGTGGAAACATTACGGCAAAAGAAGAAATTGCTCGTAATGAACTATTTCTCCTATTGTCTGCATGTTTTTGAAATTATTCATTGACAATTAAATTCTTTTATAGATATTTTCAATAATTTTTGCCTAAATGTTTTCAAAGTCATTTGCTGCAGATTTATTGTAAGTGGGAAAGGGTTAGCTTATCTTTATATATTGATACACCGCTCTGGTGGAAGTTACAAGGAAAACAAACACTCTTCTTTTTTAATATCAAAATGACTTCATCCTGGTATATTATAACATTTCCTATCATGGTCATTCAAAATTGTCTAAACTACACCAATCTAATGGAAGTTACAAGGAAAACAAACACTCTTCTTTTTTAATATGAAAATGACTTCATCCTGGTATATATAACATTTCCTATCATGGTCATTCAAAATTGTCTAAACACCTTCCTATCCATTGAAATCAATATTTTTTATAAAAAAAAACCTGTACTGTTGTCATCTTTCATTTTTTGACAATTCATATATTTATAATTAATGTAATGTTAAACTTACACAATGTGGAAAGGAAACAGCAAGATGAAGGTACCCTCTTGTCACAAAGTCAGCGAATAATATTTTGCCCAAGGAATTTTAGTACATTTTTTTATAATCATTATTTCAGTGGTAAAACAAATAAGAGTTAAAGTCAGAGATTCAAACAATTTCTGATTGGAATATGATGAGATATCCATAGGTAAAATATAGCAATACAAAAAAATAATGATATAAGTACAACTGATTTATAGAACGCTACCAGCCCTTTTTTCAAATATGCTAAACGCTGTTTACTCCATGCAATCTGTTGTATGTCTTTATTTCAAAGATGTAGTTCTGCTACTGTACTTTAATGATACACAATTGAGGACAGACCCCCAATGTAGCTTCAACTAGAACTGTGAGTGAACTCACACAGATACCCCCCGTTGCGTTACAAGACATATGGACAGACAGAAGGACAAATATATTTCCGACCGGGATAATCTTACTTCATGCACATCCTCATCCAAAACTTGTTTGTGGGGGGTATAACAAGGAAGGTCTCTTGAAATTGTCCAGTAATCAGACATGATAAGCAAATTAAAAACTGTTTTGGTATATGTACGTATGGATAAATTAAATGTTTCCCACTTGCAGACGGATTTGCTGCAGACAACTATTGAAAACTGTGAGGCAAAAAAGTCATCTGCTACTCATAAATAGTGTTAGTCTGACAGATAGGAAGACAGTCAGATTCATGATGGCCATGATAAAGAGGATAATACATGCTCTCTTTTTTAACCCTTTCCCTCATACGGCAATTCTGCAGCAGACGACTTTGAAAGTATTTTGTCAAAACATAGAAAATCTCCATAATTGAATGGATAACCTATGACAAAAAGTGGAAAACATTCTGGCAAAAGGAGAAATTGCACGTTTTGTGCAATTTCTTTTTTTGTCACTATGTTTTCAAAAAGCCGTCTGCTGCAGAGGCATCAGAAAGTGTCTATATGAGGGAAAGGGTTAATGTTTCTTCATTGTGTGGCAATACCATGAATGCATTACATAAAAGCTTTCTTTGATGTTAATGAATGGAAATATATCTCAATAGTATATCTATAATAAAACATTCTCCTGTTTATTCCATGCTTACAAGGATAACAGATTTTTTTGCAGAAAGAAGGCTTGAAGTTAAGTGGAAAAGATGGCTTAGACAACGTCAAAAATGTAAATGTGTTTCTCTTTTTCCTATGAGAGGTCACATTTCTGTACGGATAGTCGAAAGCTTATGGCCTGTGAGTACTTTAACCATTTCCGACATAATTATGTTTTCAAAAGTTGCCTGCTGAAACATTGCATGAAGTTCATAATTCACTCATTATCCCCTTTTATTTCTAAATGACCTGTATTAAGACCCTGTATTGCTTCACAGACTATGAGATTGATTGATTGGGGTTTAATGTCGTTTTCAACAATTCTTCAGTCATATCCCAGCGGCCAATTAACCGACTCATATCTCACAACAGTTCTCCACACAACAGACTTTCCAAGCAACTGGCTGATTTTCCAAATAGACTGTTAGCCGATTGGTGGGAGAGGAATGACACTTGTCACAGTGACTTTTTTCAAACATTGGAAAGAATGTTGCCCAAGCTGGGGTTCAAACTCACAACCCCTAGACCACAGACAATGATAATGAGAGGTAATTTTGATATAACAGCCATCCTAGAACACAAGTGATCTTAAACAAGACTAAACATATGCATTTCAAATTACTTGATCACATCAAGCTTTAATGGATTCAATTAAAAAGATAGTGAACTTTTATTTTATTTAATAAATTAATTAACAAATTTAATACCTTATTTCTGTAAGGCAGTCATGTATATAAGTAGGTTGTTTATAACTAATCAACAAATGCTTTCAGAGTCTATGTTATCTATTAAATTCTAGTTAGAAAATAATGAAATTTCCATTAATCTAATTAACTAAAGCTTTTCTGCTTCTCGTATTTTTTAATTATGTAAGTCACTAAATCTTTCCTTGACCATCCACATCATCTATACAATTAGTGATAGCAGAGTGATATCAGTTGCTGTTTAACCCTTTCCAACATACAGATGCCTCTGAAGCAGACGTCTTTCAAAAACATTGTGGCGAAAGTAGAAATTGCTCATGATGAGCAATATAGCCTTTTGTCACAATGTTTTCAACTATATTCAATGATTAAGCTATCATTTATAGAGGTTTTCAAAAGTCTACTGCAGATTTATTGTATGTCGGAAATGGAAAAACATTGACCTGCTTTATTCAAGCCAAAAACAATAAGTAAACACAGAAGTATGGGATGTTAGATAAAGCAGTGTTCAGTCAACCTTGGTATTAGTGATAAGGCACCACAACGTGCGACTACTCCAAAGTTTGGCGCAAAATAGTTTATCCTAAGTCTATTATAGGTTAAAAAGCTAAACAAGTGACTATGTTTATTAACTTCCACAGCTTACATGTCATTCTATAGTTTGTCCCCATGTAGACCTGGGTTGAGGGATCGCCCCTGTGCCCAGTCTGGTTTCAATGTGATTATATCTATCCATTGAATTATAATATTGTTCAGCTTGTTTAGCTTGTTCCTGATTCTGGTCTTTAGCATATTGAACAAGAATAGGAGGGTCAGTGTTGGCTGGATGGTAGTCAAGAGCCAGCGGGGCGGTTGAATTCTTGCCCACAGTGTCTGAGCGATATTGGGTTGGAGGCCTGGCATACTGGCCAGGCATTACATCAGTATTATTGTTATTGGCCTCTTCAGCTGCCTCCACCTCATCTGGGTGAATAGGATACATGGGCCTTTCTCTGAACTTGGAGAATTGGGTCGCCACCCAGGCTCTAGTGGCGGTGGTTATTCGTCTCTTATCAAACCTATTTGTACTGAAAGTTTAACAGGGATTTTGTCAATACATTATTTTATCAATGCTTTAAATGAAAAACAAGATGTGCAGCAACAAAATTGCAACAATATATTTTAAAAAGTAGGTCAAAGGTCAATGTCAAGGTCACTAGATTAACAGTTTTGCTTTAAATGGATTTTTAAATGTCAAGGACTTGTCACAAAGAATACACTTCAATTCTGGAGTCATAAAAAAGGCAGAATCAATTTACACCATTTTCTGTTATAATCAGTAGCAATTATCCATTGTTCCTTGTTTGGTTGCTAATATAAACTTGTTTGGGGTACTTGGGGTGTTAGTACAATTTACAACAGTTTAAGAATTGTTTTTTCCCAAGTTATTCGCTAGTACTCATGTATTTAAATCTATTCTTATTAACCTTCATGCTGTTCAAATATTTATACTACTATACATAATTATTGCATAAAATCTATGTTTTACGCCCGCTTAAGGGATACAGAAACATTGCAAAAACCGGTCGTAAACGGCGAGAAAACGTGTATAAACAAAGCGATTCTCGCGCGTACGTGCCGTTTCAGACCGGTTAGATGTTTTACATAATTATGCATTAACCGGGCACCGTTAGTAAACAAAACATGGACGCTGCATCTCCCGGCTACTGGCCAAAAGTCGGTGATTTATGTCAGGTTTTGATTTAAGGAATTAATCAAAGTGTGATAGAAATAGATTTTATGCAATAATAACGTTTATAATATGTCTAGATAAAATTTACGGGTTTTGGCGCCAAATGACTAGCGTTATGACGTCAAACGGCTAACATGACGCCATTTTCCTAGTATTCGGTCCCGGTATTTAAAAAAAACCTAGTATTAATTCGTTTTTCATTTCATTTTCATTGGCCCTTAATTCCTTACACACATTAAACAATAATATCAGCTTTTTTAACTCTATAATCGGTAACATGCAATAGACTCACAGCTAAAGAGCATAATATAACCCAAAACCATTTATTTAATTCGACCCGTGTCGAGCTTGATGTAGGACCGGTTCGTGGATACGTAAAACACAAATTGTTTATTTTATAACGTCGAATGGGGTCATGTTCATCAGCGGTTATTGCACATCTGAATGTTACAGCGGACTCTATATTGGATGTTTAATTGCTCTTATTTTATGCAATAATAGCGAAAATACACATTTTCTCGGGTGTGAACATCTGTCTTAACCCTTTTCCATTTCTAGATGCATTTTGACGCTTCTGCAGGGGACAACTTTGGTAAACATTGTGGCAAAAGGAAAAATTGCTTATAATGAGCCTTTTTTTTCCCTTTTACAGAAGTGTTTTCAACTCTATTCAATAAGTATACTTTAATTCAAGGAGATGTTTGATATTTTAGATGTTTTTAATATAAGGTCGTCTGCTTCAGATTTGCTGTATGTGGGAAAGGGTTAAATATTTCATCACATTCAGCATTGGACTAGTTTCTCTTGCATTTCCTGCTTTTTTTTTTGATTGAAAGGTTTTCTGATTGGCAACTTTAAGGGTTGTTAGAATGGTGTTTTGTCGCTTTCAACAAAATTTAAGCCATATCACAGTATTTCTTGGGTAATTACAGTAGTAACTATTTAAGATTACCCTGGAACCAGTGGAAATGTTATCCCCCCACCCTTCATGAGCACCAAGGAGAGTTTTACTTTCTATTTAATCTTCTTTGTAGCTTGGATTAAGTGACATTAATGTGAAAATTAATGGACGGAAAATTAATTCAACTAAATACATTATTCGGACCACTGCATGCAATACTTGCTTGATATAGTACCATGATGAATGTTCCTATTAACCATTTCCCTCATACAACAAATCTGCAGCAGACGACTTTGAACATATTTTGTCAAAAAATGGAAAATCTCTATAATTGAATGGATAACCTGTGACTAAAAGTGGAAAACATTGTGGCAAAAGGAGAAATTGCTCGTTTTGAGAAATTTCTTCTTTTGCCACTATGTTTTCAAAAAGCTGTCTGCTGCAGAGGCGTCAGAAAGCGTCTATATGGGGAAAAGGGTTACCAGATTGGTTGGTGAACATAGCGACACTTGATAACACAAACATTCAAGAAGAAACCAGTATCTACATATTTTTTTGAGACTTGGTCGGAATCAGTTATTTAGTTGATTGTGGCCAATCATTTTCACAATACAGTATTAGAGCTGTATAATGATTAGAATGATCAGAATTGTTTAACCCTTTCCCACATATTACAAATCTGCAGCAGACGACTGTGTAAACATCTAGTCAAAAATATGGAAACTCTCTATAAATGAAAGAACAATTATTGATTGAAGTTGAAAACATTCTGGTAAAATGAGAAATTGCTCATTATGAGCAAATCTTTCTTTTGACACAACGTTTTTAAAAGTTGTCTGCTGCAGAGGCGTCAGAAAGCTTCTGAATGTGGGAAAGGGATAAATCTAAAGCAGTTGCATGAATGATGTTGTTCAAGGTTACAGGTGCATAACAGATAAAAACAGAAGTGTAATAATTATAGGCTTATTATTTTATAACAGAAGGATTTAAGTATGAGACAATATAAGCCTTTTAAACCATACAACAAATTGCCAGCAGAAGACTTTGAAAACATCATGGCTAAAGTAGGGAAAATCAATTTAAAGAAAAGTATGATTATTGAATAGAGTTTAACCCTTTCCCTCATATAGACGCTTTCTGACGCCTCTGCAGCAGACGGCTTTTTGATTACATAGTGACAAAAGAAGAAATTGCTCAGAATGAGCAATTTATCCTTTTGCCACAATGTTTAACACTTTTAGTAACAGGTTATCCATTAAATTATAGAGATTTTCTATTTTTTGACAAAATATGTTCAAAGTCGTCTGCTGCAGAATTGTCGTCTGTGGGAAAGGGTTAAAGATTGTAACAAATAAGAATTGGTTCATTACGAGCAATTTCCTATTTTTCCACAATGTTTGTAAATGTAGTCTGCATGTGGGCAAGGGTTAGTTTAGTTGGAAAGCCATGTTAAACCAATCATCACATCTAACCTACAAGATTATATATGCATACTGTGGAGATTCCAATCATCCACCTAGTCTGATCAGCGTCTTCATTATTTTCTCATCCCTTTCTCACATACAACAAACCTGCAACAGACAGCTTTTGAAAACATCTAGGCTAACAATAGAAAATGTCCATAAATGAAAGTACAATTAATTATTAAAAGGAGTTTAAAGTTTTGTAGCAAAAGGAGAAATTGCTCATTATGAGTATTTTTTTCTTTTGTGACAATGTTTTCAAAAGTTATCTACTGCAGATGCCTCAAAATGCGTCTGCAGGTGGCAAAGGGTTCATTCTTTTCCTGAGCTGAATATATTTTTGATGTCCTGCAGCAAATAACCTTGGAAAACATTAGCGAAAAAAAGATTTCTTTCTTTTCTAACAATATTTTTAACTTTATATCAAAACTGTTCTTCCGATTTTCAGATATTTTCTTCGTTCTGGTAAATGAGGTACACAGTTAGAGTGAAGATATATTTGATTCTAGGTGACCATCATTCTTTTCAATCAGCCCATGTGGATGCAAGCAGGATCAACATATATCTATAGGATAAATGTAGGTCACTTTTGAAAACATTGTGACAAAAGGAGAAATTGCTCATTGCTCATCTTGAGACAATTTGTTCATCTTTATTCAATTATTAGAAGTTTTCAATAATTTAGGCCAGATGTTTTCAAGGTCATCTCCAATAGTTTTGGTCAGATGTTTTAAAAGTCATCTGCTACAGATTTGTTGTATGTGGGATAGAATGGATCAGATCATCTGGATGCATGGATGTATCTATATGAGTCACATACAAGCTGTTATAAAGGCTATACAGATCTCATGTCTCATATTATTCCCGAATAATTACATGATAGATCAGGCATCCAACCGAGTCTGATATGATAAATCAAGCATCCAACTGAGTCTGATTAACTGTCTGGGAAGTTGGAGCATCTTGGTACTGAGATACGAGAGGTCGGGTAGCAGGCCAATTTGGAATGGTGCTGGGTCGGTAATAATTTTCAAAATTGGTTGTATGATGGAATGCTGGTACAAAATTACTTGGACTGAAAATAATCGTTTCAAAGATAATGGTATTAAAGAATTTAACCCTTTCCCACATACAACATATCTGCAGCAGACGACCTTGAAAACATACCCGAAAAAAATTTGGAAACTCCCTTTAAATGAAAGTACAATAATTGAATAGAGTTGAAAACATGGTGACAAAAGGAGAATTTGCTCGTTTTGAGAATTTCTTCTTTTGTCAACATGTTTTCAAAAAGCTGTCTGCTGCAGAGGCGTCAGAAAGCGTCTATATGAGGGAAAGGGTTAAATTGTCTTAAGTATTTCATAATTTCAATAAAATGCATGTATATGTAAAGCTGTTATGCATTTATTCTTCGCTTAACCCTTTCTCTCATATAGACACTTTCTGACGCCTCTGCAGCAGACGGCTTTTTGAAAACATAGAGGCCAAAGAAGAAATTGCACAAAACATGCAATTTCTTCTTTTGCCACTATGTTTTCCACTTTAAGTCATAGGTTATCCATTCAATTATAGAGATTTTCTATGTTTGGACAAAATATGTTCAAAGTGGTCTGCTGCAGAATTGTCGTATGAGGGAAAGGGTTAATACACCATCCCATTGAACCAAGTTCCCACTACATCCTACAAGAATAGGGCGGATGCAGAAAGATCATGAACAACCTAGAAGGACCGCAAGTAGAAACCGGTAAGAAACCGTGATATGGTCTATATGGACCTAGAGGACATGATTGTTTTTTGATCATGTTCACAAATTACTTAATGAGAAAGTAGACCAACCAGTGAGAACTTCATAAGGACTTTAGAACAATAGCAATTATGAGGCATAGACTTAACACAAACCTTGTATAGACGTATTACAAGCATGTTGCAGACAGAAAAGAATGCATTTTGTTCTACCATTTTAAAAGTTGTTTGTATGACCCAACGCAGGATCAAAACCAGGTCTCGTGCTCACACTGGAGTTTGCTCAACAGAGTTGGTCAAACAATTTAGTGCAATAATTGTTAATTGACAGTTTTTATTAGAAACGCTGAACAATATTTTAGTAACATGTAACTAAATATATATTGCGAAAAGACACCAATTTTGTGATTGAGAAAGTGATAGATCTATATAAGTTATTTAACCAGCAATGACAACTTTTCCCTCATAAGTTCAATCAATCACAGTATTTATGCCAAATAGATGATGATATCTATGGAAGAAAACACTAACCGCAGTGGTTATTTCCCTTGTAACACAGCTTTCTTACACACTGTAGCCAGAAACTTATGAAAACATTGTAGATACACAATACTCCTTCGAAATCACTGTGCATAAACAAATACAGTAAAACCTGTGCTAAAGACCACCTTTGTACAACAATTCCCTGTCTATAGCAATCATTCTTTTAAGATCCCAATTACTCAGTTTTTTTCATAAATGAACCTGCGATTAAAGACCACATGTGAACAAAGACCATATTGTTCTACTCCCTCCCATGGGTGGTCTTTAAACACAGGTTGGACTGTATATAAATTATTGCACAATTGACAATTCGTTTTGTTTTAGATTGGTTTGTAAGTATTTAGTGCAAACCAAAATATCTTTTCAGTCAAAAAGCTGTATAGCAAGGTACTATTCAAGCCAGTTAAATACACACTAGTTTTAGAACATCTAAAGAATACCATATTATTAAACATGCATCAGAATCAAACAGAGAAAATACATCAACATGCATTAAACTCGTACGGAGAAAATACAGCCAATTTTATTGCCCTGGTTTTGGAAAGACTCTGCCAACACTGGGCTGAGAAAAATCAATGTTTCTCGGAGGCTTGCCCTGGGGCACAGCATGAGGACGATAATACTGGGTACTGTTCCATGTATGATGAAAACTTTGGGGCTCTTTAGGGCTGAAAGTAAAGTAATACAGGACTTCAGGGGCTGAAAATTAGTTTATAAAGGCACCAAATGGGTAAGAAATTGTTTACTTAGAAACAAAAAAACTTTCATAGCTATATCACCAAGTCTTGTTCTCCTGAGGAATACAGTAATTGTTAAAGGCTTCTCTTCAATCCAAAAAGCACAAAGTCTGTGAGTATGATAAGATGGGCTACAAGTGCTACTGGTGCAGTTTTAATTAGATTACATGAAGAAAAACTTTTATTTTATCCGCACATCTTAGAACAAAACACGACTGTATCAACCTATCACTTTGCGGGGACTTCTTGGCAAAGACATGACATACGTTGGGAAGCCATTGCTGACAACTATGCTGTAGGGTAGAAACGGTTATTTCTTTGAATAATTTCCAACTACCTTAACCCGCTCCCACATAAAAACACTTTTTCAAGCCTCTGCAGCCAAAGACTTTTGAAAACATTGTGGCAAAAAGAGAAAAAATGAGACAATATATTCAACTCTATTCACTTATTATTTTTAACTTATAGATATTTTAAATAGTTTTGCCCAGACGCTTTCAAAGTCGTCTGCTGCAAGTGTGTTGTATGTGGGAAAGGGCTAAAGGTGTTTTCAAAGTAGTCTGCTGCATATTTGCTGTATGCGGGAAAGGGTTAAAGTCCATACAGAGACTAACAATGGACCTTTTCCTACATGCAGACACATTTTGAGGCATCTGCAGCAGAGAACTTATTTCAATATCTTGCCTAGATGTTTTCAAATTGTATTTAAGTGAACAATAAGGTTAAGATTTTCAATATTTCAGAGGAAGTAGCTTACATTTTTCCATGGTTTCTTTCAATATTTTCCAACATATTTAAGGTATATCACCATTTATTTATCAGCTCAGAAAGCGATATATTAGAAAAGCTTTGACACAAATCTAAGTACTGACAATATTGAACACATCAGATTTTAAAGGCAGTAAACTATGGTTACAAAATGACCCATCTCTTTGTTAATTAAGGACATGGTTTTTTCCATTTCAAAAATGGAATAGAAGGTGGCGAAACTTTCAATGACGAACTTGCAAAATGGCAAAACCTCTTTCAACTTCCCATTATTGATAGATACATCTGTGGTTAACATAAATGCTACTGTGGAACTTGTTAAAAAGATAGCTTTTTCTATTTATAGACATGATGCAATGGATTTGGAGCCATGTACTCACCACTGAACTTTTCTAAGAACAGTTTTATATACCTTTGTCAGAATGCTGCATATGGTAATAATTGTCCTTTCACACAATTAGCTGATGCATTTTGATCTTTTAATAACAAGTACAACTATAAATATCATTAAAGACGACAAAATACCCCCAGCAAACTACTTTGATAATCAAGTACATGGGAGATAACTTAAGAGTGACTGAACAAATATGATCCAAAATAACATCCAACACAGTTGCAATTTATGATTAACATTTGCAGTAATTCTCATGAAAGTTTAAATGTCATAGTGACAGACTAACTGACAAACGCAGTGATATCTTTGATTGTGCAGTAGTATTATTACAAAAAATATTGAATTATAAGGGCCATGTACGTTTAAAGAAAGCTACATGTACCAAGGTTAACCTTAAGTTTTTTTTTCATAACAGTCATTATACAGTCAAACTTGTCTTAACCCTTTCCCTCATACGACAATTCTGCAGCAGACGACTTTGAACATATTTTGTCAAAACATAGAAAATCTCCATAATTAAATGGATAACCTATGACTAAAAGTGAAAAACATTGTGGAAAAAGGAGAAATTGCTTGTTTTGTGCAATTTCTTCTTTTGTCACTATGTTTTCAAAAAGCTGTCTGCTGTAGAGGCGTCAGAAAGCTTCTTTATGAGGGAAAGGGTTAAGCAGCCACCAAAGGGAGAGTCAAAATGTGGTTGCTTAACACAAGTTGCAGCATAAAACAAGACAAATAAAGAAGAAAATGTTGTTTGTGTTAATCTTCAAGTGGCTGCTTAATGTAAGTTGGCCGCTTAACAGAGGTGACAACAAACAAATCAGCAGCAGACGACATTGAAAAGATTTAGATTTTTAAAAAAGCAAATATTTCTATGAATAAAAATATGATAATTCAAAGGAGCTTAACCCATTGTGGCAAAAGGAGAATTTCTCCTTTTGCCACAATGCTTTCAAAAATTGTATGCTGGTAATGCGCCGAAATATGTCTGCACATGGGAAAGGGTTAAGACATGAGTTTTGTCAAAATTGTGGTAACATGATATGATATGATATATTATATGAATGTATTGCATGAAGCAAGGATTATATGATGAATGTTTTCTACATTGAAGAATTAAACCCCAGAAAGTTATAGATATATCAAGAATTTATACGAATTTGTTTGCATTTTCAATATCAACACATGCAGTGGGGCTAGCAAAAGTACTGACAGATTTAGTTTTTAACTTCATAAATGTACTTCATATTTTTGTGCTTTTCCCTTTACAGGATATAGGCGCATTTGGACGCCTCTACCAATTCCAGTGTAAATGCTTTTAAACACCCTGGTTTTTCTTATATAAAGACTTCTAAATTGAAAATGGAAACAAAAATGTGTTGTATGAAAATCGTTTTATGTTAATATCAACTAACTATAGAATCTGATGTTTCCTTTTACACCCAGCGAATAACTTTTCGTGGACAACATGGGTAGGGAAATGGTGACACAAACCGCCGAAACGGGGGTCTCTCTCGAACCACAACGCTGTCAAAAAGGTGAATACTATTAGTGTTTATCAATCACTGTGATTTACAAATTACAACTATGATTGGTGAAAGTGCAAGATCACAGCAACAGACCAAAATCATGTGCAATTCAAACAAGAACTCACAGTCACTAAAGAAGACTTAATACATTGTACCCCCACAAATTGGTTGAAAATCGAAATGGTAGTTCACTTGACCAAGTTTATATAAATGACAAAATATGTAGTCAAAATTCAAAGGGAAATTACAAATATGATCTATAATTCATGGTTATATTATTAACAAAGTGTCAATGAATAATTTTAATGATAATTGAAGAAATAAATTGCTCCACAAAATGCTAACACATATTCAAAGTTCAAAGGGAAATAACTCTAGAATGCCTGAATAAATATTATCCAAAAATAGGTCTTGCACGCCAACAAAAGTCCTGTTCATCATGTATGCCAAGTTATCATTATAATGTCTTAAAAATTTAAGTGAAGACAGTTTATGGTAAAGAGTCATTGATATTGAACAAAGATATATCGGGCAATGATATGGGACACAGATTAATGGCACAGTGATATGTGACAAAGGTTAATGGGCAATGATATGGGACAAAGATTAATGGGGCATTGATATGGGACACAGATTAATGGCACAGTGATATGTGACAAAGGTTACTGTAGCATTGATATGGGATAAAGATTAATGGGGCATTGATACAGGACACAGGTTAATGGGGCATTGATATGGGACACAGATTAATGGCACAGTGATGTGACAAAAGGTTACTGTGGCATTGATATGGGATAAAGATTAATGGGGCATTGATATGGGACACAGGTTAATGGGGCATTGATATGGGACACAGATTAATGGCACAGTGATATGTGACAAAGGTTACTGTGGCATTGATATGGGATAAAGATTAATGGGGCATTGATATGGGACACAGATTAATGGCACAGTGATATGTGACAAAGGTTACTGTGGCATTGATATGGGATAAAGATTAATGGGGCATTGATATGGGACACAGATTAATGACACAGTGATATGTGACAAAGGTTACTGTGGCATTGATATGGGATAAAGGTTAAACGGGGCATTTATATGGGACACAGGTTAATGGGGTTAGATTTCAGGATTTTTTTTGTGTGTAATTGACCTTTTCCTTCATTGATTCAAAACAGGATATTTTATTATAAAATTTAATATAGGATATGTTACTGAAATCCGGAGAACACCATTAACTTACGATGCTGATCCATTTTTAACACTCCTTGTACTAAAGTAACATTATTTGATTTTATTGATGACAATAATTTTCTCTTTGAAATCTAAATGTCAAATTGAATGTATTTCAGGTCTTCCATCCTTTCTAGACGCTGACCTTCTTTGTTGTCAAATGAGATTGCTTTATTTTATAGAAATTGAAACAAAAATGGTGGATCATTTTTTTTCTCTCTCAAGATTTGGCATATTCTTCCTACCATTGATAGTCACCATGCAACAGAGAAAGTACAACACCATCTTAGTAATTTGGAATTAAATGTCAACAGAAACAAAGCATCCTCTCTCAAAGGAATTCAACATAGGAAAGATCCAAGATAAAAAAAAACACTAGTAATTCTAAATGTTTCAAAATTCTTAAATTTAACCTTTCCAACATACAACAATTGCAGGGCACGACTTTGAAATAATCTTGGCAAAATATCCCAAATCTCTATAAATGAAAGCATAATTATTGAAAAGACTTGAAAACATTGTGAGCAAATTCTTCTTTGCCACAATGTTTAAAAAGAGATCTGCAGAAGTGTCGATCAGAAAGTGTCTATATGAGGGAAAGGGTTAACCCTTACCCTCATATAGACACTTTCTGACGCCTCTGTAGCAGACGGCTTTTTGATAACATGGTGACAAAATAGAAATTGCTCAAAACAAGCAATTTCTACTTTTGCCACAATGTTTTCCACTTTTAGTCATAGGTTATCCATTCAATTATAGAGATATTCTATTTTTTGACAAAATATGTTCAAAGTCGTCTGCTGCAGAATTGTCGTATGAGGAAAGGGGTTAAGAAGCATTGAAAAACATTTCAATAAAAGGAGCATTTTGCACATCTGGCCTTAAATCATAAATCATAAATATATATACACAAAAAATTCAAAAATAGAAAACATTCTGAGAAAAGTTGAATTGCTTATTAATTATATGCTTTATTTTCTGGTAGGTTGCCAAACGAATTTCCATTTTGCATGAACAAATTAACTCACAAACTTTTCAAAAGTACAATAACAACATTTAAAGGAGAAATTTCTCATTTAAATAATGTAATACCAAAGACTTTAGGAATGGTAATAGCGGCTTTTCTCCTTGGTCCTCAGGATTTCAGGGATACCATTACGACTAATGTACTGGTATGGGTATTAGCTTACCAGCTGTACCAGTTATTTACCAAGGAAATGCCATATTATAACTGAAATACTGTTGCAAGGGGGATAAAACACCATATAAACAAAGAATTTCAATAAAAGATATAGGACTTAAACTTTATAAATATCAATGGCCATAGATTCAAATATATTGTACAAAATACTTGGAAATACTTTACTATAGCCATATAATGCAAAAAAGCAGCATGACACTTTCGGAGGAGAAGATTTTTTAAGTTTTCACTATAGCCATATAGGGCAAAAAAGCTCAGCCCCCCCCCCCTGGCGGCAATGTTTTTCGACCAATCAACATGGCTTCAAGGAATCTGTTAGAGGGTCACCCAAGGAACATTTCTACACAATAATTTCAAAATCTGCCAACCAGTTTGGGAGAAGAAGAATTTTGATTTTTTTTTCGCTTCGTTGCCATGGAAACCAGAATTCTGCATGGATCCCAAAAATTTGAAGGAATTCTGGTGAGGTCATTGAGAGGATGATTTCTGTGAAGTTTCATCCCAATTGACCCACTGGTTACTGAGGAGAAGATGTTGAAGATTTATTAAGTTTTCACTTTGGCCATATAAGACAAAATAGCCCCACCCCCTGGCGGCCATGTTTTTCGACCAATCAAGATTGCTTGAAGGAATCTGATAGACGGTCACCCAAGGAACATTTCTACAAAATTATTTGAAAATCTGCCCGACACTTATGGAGGAGAAGATTTTTTAAGTTTTCACTATAGCCATAAAAGGCAAAATAGCCCCGCCCCCTGGCGGCCATGTTTTTTGGACCAATCAACATGGCTTGAAGATAGAGGAATCTGATAGAGGGTCATCCAAGGAACATTTCTACAAAATTATTTGAAAATCTGCCAACCAGTTTGGGAGAAGAAGAATTTTGAAGTTTTTTGGTTTCGTTGCCATGGAAACCAGAATTTTGCATGGATCCCAAAAATTTGAAGGAATTCTGGTGAGGTCATTGAGAGGATGCTTTCTGTGAAGTTTCATCCAAATTGACCCACTGGTTACTGAGGAGAAGAAGTTGACGCAAGACGCACACCGCACGCCGGACAAAAGGCGATCACAATAACTCACCTTGAGCAAAGCTCAGGTGAGCTAAAAATTGATGTGACAATATCTGAAACAAAAATGACAGCAATGGCCAATCTTACTGGAGTAGTTTATTGGTTAACCCTTTTCCTGATAAAGACACTTTTAGACACCCAAGTCCACTGCTGTAAATGACTTATGCAAAATTAAGAAATTGCTCAAAATGGGCAATAAGCTCTTTTCCAAACTATTTTCAATTTAGTCTGCATGAACAGTGACAAATGTCACCCCGTTGTTTTCAAGGCAAACAACTTTAAAAAGTAATATCCATAAAACAGTTGAAGATATAGAACATCATAAACAATCACTCGCCTGCCTATCATCTAAATCATTTAATATATACATCAACAAATAATTCTACATTTGATATGATTTCTACAATGCCTTTAAAATAACTAAATAATTGCTAATGGACACTGTGTTGAACTCACCTTATAGACCTTACATGCCAATTTTATAGGAAAATATACTGATGCCTCAAGATGATAAAGTTATGATAGGCTCAATTTCACCCATTTTTTACCTCTGACCTTTATGTGTGACCTTGACCTTGAGCTACAGTCAGGTTTTTTTTTTTAATTTGAATAACTTCCATGCTTTTAAAGTCTTAATGCTCTTTATAAATATAGAAGTCTAAGATATCCTTTGAAAGTAAAACGTTAACATAGTCTCAGTGGCTATATACACCAGAAGCCAGAGACATCAGAAAAGAAAAAAGGTCAACATGATGGATGCGACTAGATTTTAAAATTTCCCGTTTATAGACGACCTTCAGCATATCTACAACAAATGACCTTTAACACTTCTGCAGCATACTGGTTTTGAAAATACTGTGGGAAAAGGCAAAATTGCTGATGGTGAGCAAATTTCTCTTTTTCACACAATATATTCAACATTATATCACTATAATCAGCTGATATTTTTTTCTGCTTTTGCTGCAAACAGCATTGAGTCCGAAGTCACAAATCAATAAGGTTTCCGATATTGAAAACAATCTACCCTGGTAGACTGCATTATGTTTTTTTCTTTAATATTGTTGATTGTCTTCATTAAACATTTAATATTTATTAATGTGTATTATTGCACCTTATTAAAAGACACAAATCAGTACAAGATTATATCTGTTTTATTCTATGTCCATAACATAAATACATGTATCTCCACACTTTGTTACTTCAAAGCACTTATTGTTTTGTGCAGTAATTTTCTATATAATTTATTTTTTCTTTGCATATTTTCTGTATTAATATCACAAATGTGTAAAAAGTATGCACAATACTAAAATATCAGACAATTTAAATCGAACATGTGAAAAACTGCTGACAAGTTCAATTTTACCTGTGACTTAGCATTTATAAATGTTTGTCTTACTGTACATGCATATAAAGACATTCAACTATGCACATATAAGTAAAAACAAGTTCCGCCCCCTGACGGCCATGTTTTTCAACGGGAATATTTTAACAATCTTGGTAGAGGGTGCCCCAAGGAACATTTGTGCAAAATAATTTTCAAATCGGGCCAATTCTTTTGGACAAGAAGATTTTTAAAGTTTTGGCAATTTTCCATCTTTTCTGATGCAGCAGCAACCAAAGTTGTACATGGAATAAATTTCTTTGAACATATTTAAAAGAGGACCAACTAAGGAACATTCATGTAAAGTTTTTTTGAAATTAGTCCATTGGTTTAGTAGGAGAAGTCATTTGTAGGAAATTGTTAACAATCGGACGGACAGACAATGACAGACGCCGGATCACAAAAGCTCACCTCACACTTTGTGCTCAGGTGAGCTCAAAACAATTAATTCTAAAAGGTTTCACTTACTATTGGTCATAGGGCGCCATGGGCTCCACCTCCACGTAGGGTTTCTGGAATAGCCAGGGTATCGTTTCACGCAGCTGTCAATACATTCACCCAAAAATATTAAAGTTCTGATACTGGAAACTGTTGCTATGCTTACAGAATATTTTTTAGAAAGATTTCTCTGGGTTATATTGAAAAGAATAAAATAGATTCTGCCTCTCACCAGGGTTTTAATATAAGGAGGTCCAAAGCAAGGGTTTTGAAGGATTGGGTGATAGTATTGACTAGCTGCTAAAAGAAGATAAAACAATAGATAATGATAATGAGGTTAATCCTTTCCCACGTGCAGGCACATTTTAATGCATCTGCAAGCAGACATCTTTTGCAACAATATTTTCAACTCATTTCAATAATTATATTTTCATTTATAAAGATTTTCCAAATTTTGGCCTTAATGTTTTCAAAGTTGTCTGCTGCATATTTGTTGTTCGTGGGAAAAGGTTTATTTTGCATATCCAATTAATGGAGTTACAGTAAGAAAATACAAATTTAGGCATATATTCACAATTAAAGTATTCAAATTATATTCTGATATTAATTTAAATGTTATAATTTTTTGTTTAAAGGAACCAAATAGATCCAAAGAGATATTGCTTTACCAAAGATTCTTGAAACCGCCTGTGTCTAATTGGGGTACAGTGTAAATACATAACTATCTGTTTGCTCGGATGTGCATGCTGATCTGGTTCTACACTGCAAATGCCTTACAGTTGGTTTTTGAAGAGTGCCGCTTAAATAAGGGTGCTAAGCCTGATCAATGACAGAATCTTGATCTACACATTTTGCCAATTACACGTCAGTCTTTCAAACTCGGTGTAAGTAAAACAGTAAAGAAATTTAAGAGCGTACAAAATTAAAAGAGTTTCAGATATGTTCTGCTAAACTCTTTCCCACATACAGATGCTTTCTGACGCCTCAGAACACCAGACAACTTTTGAAAACATTGTGACAAAAGGAGCAAATTCACCTTTTGGCACAATTTTTTCATCTCTATTTGATATTTTTTAAATTCTTGCCAATATGTTTTCAAAGTCATCTTCTGCAGCTTCTGCAGATTTAATGTATGAGGGAAAGAGGTAATAGCCAAGCAGGAATTAAGTAAAGCACAAATAAAGATTAAAATATGAGAGGTGTTCAAAGAATTACTAGAAAAGTTCCATATATCTTTTAATAACTAATATTTTTAATTATTTTTTACTGTATTGAAATTTTTTAAACTTTTTGAACACACCTCATATAAATAAAGCATCATGAGATTTACAAGAAAAGTGAAGTAAACATTCAGAAAAGTATAAGTTGTGACACCAGTTAACCCTTTCCCTCATATAGACGCTTTCTGACGCCTCTGTAGCAGACGGCTTTTTGAAAACATAGTGACAAAAGAAGAAATTGCACAAAATGTGCAATTTCTCCTTTTGCCACAATGTTTTCCACTTTTTGTCATAGATTATCCATTCAATTATGGAGATTTTCTATGTTTTGACAAAATACGTTCAAAGTCGTCTGCTGCAGAATTGTCGTATGGGGGAAAGGGTTAACTAAGCATAACTGTTACTAGAGAAAGTGATGATAAACAGTACAGTGCAATGACAAACAACATGATGGTCATATATCTCTCACCTGATTTATTACAACTGAAAAGTTTTCAATACTCTTACTTAAAACAGGAAAACGAGCCTGTATATAAGGAAAACAAAGCCTGTCCCCTGGTGGCAATGTTTTTCAACGGATTAGAATAATTTGAACAATCTAGGGTCACCAAAGGAACATGTGTGCCAAATAATTTTCAAATCAGGCCATAACTTTTTGGACAAGAAGGTTTTTTAAGTATTCACTATACCCAAATATTAAAGGAAAACCATCTCAGCCCCCTGATGGCCGTGTTTGTCAACGGATCGGAATAATTTGAACAATCTTTATTGATGGTCACTCAAGGAACATTAAATTGTGTGCAAAATAGTTTTCAAATCATACCCTGTTCTTTTGGACAAGAAGATTTTTAAAGTTTAGGCATTTTTTTTACCTTAGCTGATGCAGCAACAACCAAAGTTCCACATGCAATTAAATTCTTTGAACAACTTTAAAGGATAACCTTCATTTGGTTCCTTGGTTTAGGAGGAGGAATTGTTTGTGTAGGAAAATGAAAATGAAAAGACAGACGGACAACGACAGACAATGATCGATCACAATAGCTCATCCAGCACATCGTGCTCAGGTGAGCTCACAAGAGTACCGCGGAGAAAACACCAATGCTCGTCTGTTTTTTCTAAGTAAAAAAGGGACATAACTGAATAACAATTAAAGCCAGAGTTATGTGTCTTGGCATAGACATGTGTATTGTTCCTAGGAACATGTGTAACATGTTTCATATGAAAATGTTGAACGAATTTTGAGTTATGGGCAAGTTTAAACTTTTTGTATGAATTTCAAAGTCCAAAAAGGGGCATAACTGAATAAGTATTAAAGCCTAGTTATGTGACTTGGTATAGATAGACATGCATATTGTTTCTAGGAACATGTGTACCAAGTTTAATTTGAATATGTCTAACTGTTTTTGAGTTATGAGGCTAGGTTTAAGTTTTGTGACAGCGCAGACGATGCCAAGGGTATCACAATACCCTGACTTTTTTTCTTCAAAAAACAGACAAGCTAAAAATGAAAGTACCAATTCACAGGTAAATAAATTGAATTAAACTTTCCTTCTTGCAGACACATACTGCCAATTAACAACAGGAACCTTATGAAAATATTGTGGCAAAAGGAGATATTGCTCACAATGAGCAATTTCCTCTTTTACCACTATGTTTGATATCTATTTAATAATTGTACTTTTGTTCATATAGATTTTCCCAAGATGTTTTCAAAGTTGCCCGACGCAGATTTGTAGCATGCAGGAATGAATTAAACAAGCTTTCAACATGTGTTTCATGGATGTTTCAATTCTATGTAACCTGACTCGAACAGTCATATGTTTCAGACTCTGGTTGCATTTTTCCAGTGTCAGAGCTCACACAATCAACCATTTTCGTATATACATTTTGATGCATCTGCAGCATATTCTTTTTAAAGATATTATGTCAAAAGATTTTTTTCACATTCAACAATTTCTCCTTTTGCCACAATATCTTCAATGCCATGATTTAATATTGATTGGGGGGGGGGGGGGGCATAACGCCATTTTCAACAATTGGTCAGTCATAGCATGGCAGCCAGTTCACCTACTCATGTGTGACCTAGCTTTCTCACACTAGTACTCCAAAATAACATACTTTCCAAGCAACTGGTTGCTTTTCCACATAGACTGTTAGCCCATTGGTGAATGTGGTCTGATGCAAGTTTGTTTCACGAGAGGGAAAGGGTTAACATAGAAATTTGGTGAACATAGGGTAATCAATGATAACATATTAGAATGTCTGATTAACTTAACTCTTTCCCATTTACAGACACTTTCTGATGCCTCTGCAGTAGACAACTTTTGAACATTGTGACATTTGCCATAATGTTTTCAACTCTATTCATTTGATATACATTCATCATTATACAGTTTTTCCGTATTTTCAAAGTCGTTTGCTGTAAAATTCTTGTATGAGGGATATAAATAAATGTTTTACTATAAGAACCGTTTTATGTGTCAGCTGGTTTTGAAATATTTAAGTAAATATCTTATAATCTGGGAAATTGAATAAAATTTCATTTTATACTATATAGATCTACAGTTAAAACATGAGGATGCAAAATATTTGAGCTATTTCTCAATTTTACAAAATGTTTTTGAAAGTCACCTGCAGTAGAGGTGTTTGTGTCTATTAGAGAAAGGCTTCATTGTAACAAAATATACCAACTAATACAAAACTTTGAAAGAAGAACATAAACCCTTTCACACATACATTTTTGTATCATACAACTTTGAAAACTTATTGACTAGAATCTTGTAATCTCTATAAATTAAAATATAATTCTTTAAAAGAGTTGAAAATATTGTGTCAAAAAGAGAAATTGCTGATCTTAAGTAATTTCTCCTTTTGCCACCATGATTTCAACAGCTGTCTGTCCACTGCAAAGTATTTAAATGAGTCTGCATGTTGGAAAGGGTTTAAAAGTAAACTGAATATGCACAACAACTTTTTATTCAAGTCTGTCAATGAAGCATCTTTTCGGTACAAATGATGAAACTTACAATTATTTGTAAAGTACCCATTGAGACAACAAAGCATTTTATATTTGTTTCTAGGGGTAAAAACCTTAGGTATATATACTCATATTACAATAACAGTTGCATCCCCTTGACATTGAGAGTCCTTTCATAAACATTAATTTCAAGTGAAGTTGTCTGCTGCATATTTGTTGCATATGGGAAAGGGCTTAAAAATTCAGCCTAAGCTTTCTCTCCTTGTTACTTCAGTTTGTATATCTTACAACAGAAAATGTAAAATCTGTTACGAGACTTGAATAATCTCCCAGTAATTTATAGAGATTCATTTCATAAGCTACGATTTACTTTAAACCTTTCCCTCATACGACAATTCTGCAGCAGACAACTTTGAACGTACTTTGACAAAACATAGAAAATCTCCATAATTGAATGGATAACCCATGACTAAAAGTGGAAAACATTGTGGCAAAAGGAGAAATTGCACGTTTTGTGCAATTTTTTCTTTTGTCACTATGTTTTCAAAAAGCCGTCTGCTGAAGAGGCGTCCGAAAGTGTTTATATGAGGGAAAGGGTTAACAGACAACTAAACAGTTCATAAACAAACTTGAACCAAATTGTGTATAAGTAATTATATTCACTGGTGCAAATACCACTCTTTTATTAGTGCTGGTGACTTACTGTTCCTATATGAATACTTACCACAGTGTAATTTCAACTCACATGTATTTTTTTCTGTTTGGCTCATTCCATTGCACAATAACCAGGTTCAAGATCATCCAGTCGACCATCATTGGAGGGTTAGGTTTTGGGGGTATTGAGTTTTAGGGGTTTTTTTGGCGTGTTGTTTTAAAGGTACACATTTTCTTCTTTATAATGCCATATGACATTTCAATAAAATATGCCTAACTGTGACTTTTCGTTTGTATCACATCACAATTAATGCAATGTTCGAACTAACTTTATCAACTGCTCGAAAACTTGTGTAATATTGTGAAAACCGTTGCCACAATGTTTTCAAATCTATTCAATAATTACACTTTCATTAAGAGAGATTTATGACATTTTTTTTCTTCATGTTTTCAAATTCGTCTGCTGCAAATTTGTTTTATGTGGAAAAGGGTAAAATATGTACATTTGTGTCATACAATTGGTAGTTCTAGGATTTTTTTCTTCTAAAATGTTTGCAATTGTGTCCTTTTTTTGAGTATCATTTATTGTCACAGCAACATTTCCAGTATCAAAACATAATGTTCAAAGGTTATACATGAAATAAAAGAATTCCTGTCTATGATAGAGACATAAGTTTTGCTTATGAATCAAAGAATTACTGTCTATGATAGACATAAGTTTTGCTTATGAATCAAAGAATTACTGTCTATGATAGACATAAGTTTTGCTTATAAATCAAAGAATTACTGTCTATGATAGACATAAGTTTTGCTTATAAATCAAAGAATTTACCAATGAGACTGGAGGTTGTGGTTGTTGCTGATGGACGATGGTTGCGGGTTGGGGAGCTTGCTGAGGGGCTCGATTTCGCTCCATCATCAAAAACATTCGTAGATCATCCATCTCTTTTTGTAAACCGTACATTTTTTCAAGGTGTTCTCGTTGTAACCGTCGTAATTCTCTTTCAAGCTCATCTGCAGTGAGAGGGAACAATTTCATTAGATTTGTTTTGCAATTGTTGCATAGTTTTACAATTGGACGTAATTATAACCAATAACTTTTTTTTAATATTTTGTGCATGTTCTGAAATAACACAAAATTAGTGTAATATATACAAACTTTGGTGATGGGTTAAAAAAGGGAAGGGGGTGGTGTGTCAATAGTTACCCTTTATTTTATTTTATTTTTGATTATTAAAATTGTTTGTATAAACATGGTTGAGGTTTGAACAGACATCGAGTGTGATTAATATAAGCTTAAAGCTTGTTTCGCATTCGATGTAAAATAAATTTTTGCACAGGGACCAATTTACATGTCTCTTTTGTCATTACTAGGTAGTTTATAATAAGACACCTTTTTTACTAACAACTATCTGTGATGGACGAAACCAATGTTGTTAAAGATGACTTTTAAATATATGCACATCACATATTTTCCCAGTTGGGTTCAAAGTGGATGCATGTAGCCCTATACCTATCTACAAAATTATTATTCGGTAAACAATTCAGTAAAAGTATGTTTCTGAGAAAGAGAACAAAATATCATC
This sequence comes from Serripes groenlandicus, assembly GCA_031761405.1. Classification (NCBI taxonomy): domain Eukaryota; kingdom Metazoa; phylum Mollusca; class Bivalvia; order Cardiida; family Cardiidae; genus Serripes; species Serripes groenlandicus. Next base: position 180,192,017 of record JASEVX010000001.1, on the reverse strand, counting down.
ACTGGTGATGTGTTGTATTATATGACCAGACTCCAACTCCACCTACCTTACTAAGCGCTAAAAAATGCTCAAATACTTAAATCGCATATTTCATCATTTTAGTTTCCCTAACAAAAATGCCAAAAGATTTCATTTCTTATCAAGTATTGTTAGTCAGCACGGTACCTTTTTATGTCAAATACTTAAAACATTGTGCTATTAATCTTTTATAAAAATATAAGGGAAACAAAAAATTGATGAAATACGCTTAAGTATTTATGTATAACTTAGCGCTAAATTGGATCCATAACTCTTTATGAAACTCAACCTAAAATCATTCTGACACCGTAACTTTTTCTGTAAGTATATTGAATAATATGACGAGTGTACTCTAAATGTTTTATTTATTTTTGACATTGTAATACTTATACATGTATGGGTTTTCTTCTGATTTTGTTTATTTAACTTAAAGATGTCAAAACTCAACCCTTGCCAAGTAACTAAAGAATTCTTTTTTAGAGTGATCTGCTATGAAAACATGAAAGGAAAAAATACATCATTTTGTTAATTGGAAGCAAGCGCATGTATGATTTGGAAAAAGTTGACATATTTTGGGAATGGAGAAATTGCTCATCTTGAGCAATATCTCCATTTTCCACAATGTTTTCAAGAGTTGTCTTTACTTGCTTGTATCATGGAAAGGGCTAAACTAATATTGCAATTTATCTACCGGTATGTAAATCATTATATAGAAAGGATTGAAAGGATTTGGAACTATTAGAGATGCAAATAAAATCCAATGAAAACCTTTTCAAAACCCTAAATTATATTCAAACACCTATTCATAGAAGAAATCAAATACGAAAATCAATCTTACTCTATAAGATAAATAGAGAATGATTCAAAAAGATTCTTTGTACTTCACAAAATTTCCATATGAAATAATGCAGCTTTTTATTTATTATTTTCTATACCTATTTACAACCATGAATTGATCAACTGGTTTATTTTTACCCTGGTATAAATAAGACGTATCTAGGCAAATAGAATGTTGTGGTGAAACCCCCTTTCCCACATATAAGGAATATGGATGACTTTGAAAACATCCAGGCAATGTTATGGAACATCTCTATAAATAGAAGTAAATACTGTATAGATGGAAAACTTTGTGATAAAAGGAGAAATTGCTCATCATGAGCAATTTCTCCTTTTGTCACACTGTCTGCAAAAACTGTCTGCTGCAGATGAGTTAAATGAGTCGTCAAGTGGAAAAGGGTTAAAGTTTGAGCTGAGTAACAGAAAAAGGGAATTAGTGAAGATTCAGATGAACCTGTCAGTCAACATTAACTTCCAAGTCTTTACTTCTCGCACAAATTGAACTCAAATCTAAATGAAATTTCAGAAAATTAATTCCTAAAATTGTTATCCCTCAGAAGAAATGATCCTTACTGTGTAACAAGTTGTGATAAAGTATGTATATACACATTTATGCTTTTTGTTGAAATGTACTTTTGATGACTATAAAACATTATCTTATTTTACTTCGAGATCTAACTCTCTTTGTATTCTATCATCTTACATGGATGGATTTTTTACATTACTGTTTTAATTTACTTTTGAGGAGATATATTATACTTTGAGAAGAACCTTTCATATTTAAAGGTGTTCTCTTATTAGTATAACCCCTTTCCCACATACACCAAGTCAGCAGCAGACAAATTTAACCCTTTCCCTCATACGACAATTCTGCAGCAGACGACTTTGAACGTATTTTGTCAAAACATAGAAAATCTCCGTAATTGAATGGATAACCTATGACAAAAAGTGGAAAACATTGTGGCAAAAGGAGAAATTGCATGTTTTGTGCAATTTCTTCTTTTGTCACAATGTTTTCAAAAAGCTGTCTGCTGCAGAGGCATCAGAAAGCGTCTATATGAGAGAAAAGGTTAAAAACATCTGGATAAAAATGCGAAAAACCTCTGATGCCAAAGTTGGTGAAAGTATAATTATTGACCAAAGTCGAAAACATTGTGACAAGAGGAGAATTGGTCTTTATGAGCATTTTCTCCTTTTATCACAATATTTTCAAAAGTTGACTGCTGCAAAGGTGCCAAAATGTGTCTATTTGTGTGGGAAGGGGATTATAGATAGATTCTTTTGTGAGGTATCTAAATAACAACTAGGTGTTAAGTTATACAGTCAAACACAAACTTGGGAATTCTTTATCAGAGTTTAACGATGTGGTTAATTCTTCTTCAATGAATTGAAAGCATCATTCACACCTACCGGTAGATATATCTAAACATTTTTCATCTTTTATTTTTGAGTGAGAGAGAGAAAGGGTAACTTTTATCAGGTTCAATCAAAATGAAATCATGTTTTTCAAGATTATTTATTTTCCATCAATGGTATGTTATCTTCTTTTGAAATGAAATTTAAAAAATTATTTTATTCCAGTTTAAATCATATTTTGATAATCTGAAATGCCATAACACATAATTACAAACCATCACCAAAGTAAATAATAAAAACAAATTAGAAAAGAACTTTAAAAGGGGAAGGTCATGCAAAATGTTAGAAAGGTAGAAATAGCTTTAAAACACACAAAACGGGATAAGATATGGAGATCACTGCAGGTGAGCTGAAAAAAAGAATTACTTGTCACAGGTGACAGATCCAATTTCATGTACCTTTTATGAAACTCTTAGTTTTCTTCAAATCTCCTACAGTTCAATTTCTGGCATAAAATTCCACAAAAAATGCAGTACTAATTTTGATAAGGTTTCTATATAATATATAATGTAAAGGGAATGGAAGCAAACAACACTAAAAATAAACTTTTCCCACATTGAACAAATCTGCACCCAACAACTCATGGGACATCTACTGGGGTAAATAATGTGGATTCTTGAGTAAAACACATTGTGGAAAAAATAGAAATTGCTCAGCATGAGCAATCTCTTCTTTTCCTGTGATGTCTTCACAAGTAATTTACTGCTTTCGAGTCAAAAGGCGTCTACATGTAGGAAAAGTTAGCTTGATTTTTATATTACAGCTTGGGGTATAAAAGACCAATTCAATCTTTTGTTAAAATTTTAATTATAAAATGTTCAAAAAGTTTTCATTACTTAACTGTTTGTTCTGACAAATATTACTCTACACGAGTTCCACAATGCACTACATAATATCAAATTGATCTAATGATTTTTGAACATATAAAAGTAAATCTGCGGCAGATTTCTTTGAAAACATTTCAGTAAAAATGTGGACAATCTCAATTGAAGAATGTATTAGTACTTAATAGAGTTGAAAACATTGTGGAAAATGGAGAAATTGCTCTTTATGAGCAATTTCTCCATTTGTCACACTGATTTCAAAAGTTGTCTGTCTGATTATAGTGTCCAAATGTGTCTGTATGTAAGCAAGGGATTACTGGCAATCCTGCTTTACTCTCTTTGGGTTGGGCCGTTTCAGATTCAAGGGACATTATTTGAGCAAGTATATGGAAAAAGATACAAGTTAGATTTTATGAACAGTGTAGAATGAGACCATCTGTACATTCTGACCAAAATCTCCATGGTTCACACCACATAATACTTACACAAGATTGCTAGAAGCTTTTTTTGTTTTCACATATTTTAAGTGGAGAAACCCATGAGCCATGTCATACAAAGTTATGGAAGATTGTAACACATATGCAACCAAACAGGTTTATGCTAGCCTAAGAAATGTGCAACAGCAAGATAGTCCTGAATGAGATACCGGAGGGCAGACGAAAATATGAAAAAGAGACTTGGTAAATGACAATTAAAAGAGAAACAAAAGGATCAAGATGGTCCTAAATCACTCACCTGATTTAAATGAAATCACATATCTTTAAATGATTTTACTCTATGCATACAAGGAAAACAAGAATTGCTCCCTGTCATGTTTATCAAAGGATCGATAATGATTTCAACAATCTTGGTAGAGGATCACCCAAGGACCATTTGTGCCAAATTATCTTCAATACTTTTGGACAAAAAGATTTTTTAAGTTTTCACTTTACGCTTGAAATCGGTCCAATGGTTTAGGAGGAGAATTTGCTTGTAGGTAAATGTGATGGCGACGACGACGAAGGACTGAGTGATCACAATAGCTCAACCCACACTTTGTATGCAGGTGAGCTTAAAACCAGATTTTGTTTCAAGACAGAAACAACTTAAACCCCTCAGGACAGAAAGAGTTGGAAGATGTGTGTGTGTGTTTTCCTAGGCCCTTTCCCACATACAACACATCTGCTGCAGACATTTTTGAAAATATAAATGCAATAATATGGAAAATGTTTCTCCTTTTGTTACCGGGTACAATGAAAATTATGTTTTCAAAAGTCGTCTGCTGCAGAAAGTATCTGTATGTGGGAAAGGGTTACTGGGTAAATCAAGTAAGTCATGCAATGTGCAAGGTCTTACTATAGTCTTCATTGTCTGTAAACATGCATAATAGATTAGAAAAAAACAGACATAAAGCTTCTTGACAAACGTACATTCTGCAACAGAAGGATTTCAGAACAATAAGAAAAAAAAAATTGAAATATTTTAGTGTAACTTTGAGACAGAAGAAAACATTTTAGAAATGGACCTTATACAACCATAGAAAGTAATACGAAAGACCATTAACAGCAAATTATGAAAAACAATTGATGAATGTTTTTCCTGTTAAAATAAGCATAGAATAAATGATCTGGTTTGTTTGCAACCATATTTTTGCACTTGCATTAAGAAGATATTAGATTAATGTAAAAATTATAATTTAATTAAATAGTATAATAATATTTTAACTTTTATAGTAACAAAACAAATTTGATAATTCTATTTAACCATTTCCCTCATACGACAATTCTGCAGCAGACGACTGTGAACATATTTTGTCAAAAAATGGAAAATCTCTTTAATTGAATGGATAACCTATGACTAAAAGTGGAAAACATTGTGGCAAAAGGAGAAATTGCACGTTTTGTGCAATTTCTTCTTTTGTCACTATGTTTTCAAAAATCCGTCTGCTGCAGAGGCGTCAGAAAGCGTCTATATGAGGTAAAGGGTTAACCCAATCCCACACATTTGGATCGATCTTCAGCATATATCTATTGAAAACATCGTGGCAAAAGGGTAAATTGCTTATGAAGAGCAATATCTCCTTTTGCCGCAAAGTTTATAACTCTATTCAACAATTATAATATAAACTTTAAGAGATGTTCCCTACTTTCACCTAGATGTTTTCAAAGTCGTCTGCTGCAGATTTGTTGTATGTAAGAAAGGATTGAAATCAATCATATGAGTATTTTCATCAAAGTAATACAAAGATCAGTATTCATAAGATTACACACCAAACTGAAGTGTTTGAGTATACATGTGGCGCCTGCTAATAGGTCAATAAGTAAAAGTGCCGACGGACAACAGAGAAGTGAATCCTATGTCTCATCCTACAAGGTCAGGTAACATACAAATCCAAATAATGATACAAATATTTATAAAGCACAATAATCAATCAGGAATTAAAATGTTCTTATTAAGCTATATTATGAAATGTTTTTGGGTCAATAATGATCGGCTGATTAAAATAAAAATATGACAATTGTTGCCATCAATATAATTGCTGTGTTTACAAAATGCCATCAAGCCAAGTCGAAAATTTCTGAAAATAGGGATATCATATGTGTAGCGGACTGGGTCTGCGTTGGACTTGCCAAGTCGAATCTCTGTTTTGATCATCAGTTGGGGATTCAGTCTGAAGAGTGTTTCCAAAAATAGAATAACTTTCATTTTGACCTTCATCGCCTTCACCATAAGTAGGCAGAAGAACAGATTGATTCAGATCATCCTCAAATTTGTCATCATATTGATCATTCTCTTTTTCTTTCATGTTTCGTTTTAACAGGGCAAGCTCAGGAAAATGTTCATCATCATCTTGGTCACCTTCCTGTTGACCTTGATATGGTTGCCTTGACAACAGGTCAGGGTAATATTCTGTAGGATTGACCTCCTGTTGCCGAGTAACAATTGGAACACTATTGACTTGTTGATAACCTGGATCAGTATGCTGTCTTGACATAGGTTTAACAGGAGCTTGTCTTGAAGGTGGTTTTGACCTTGACCTCAATCTCTCTTCTTGACCTTGCATGGCAACAAGTCCTTGTGTCTGGCCTAAAACAGGAAGGCTGTATGATCCATTTGGTTCTCTACTTTCAGATACCCGTTTCAAATTTATCTCACCAGGATACATATTGCTGGGTTCAATTGTGGTATTCTTTGGAACAATTTCGGTTGGATTATTTACCATACCATTGGTCTGCGTCTTGTCCGGGTATTGGGATGGATTCTGGTTCTCTTTTCCATCACGACGCCTGCCTACAGGTGACACAATATCCCTCAGGTCTAGACGGGGAACCGCTGGAGGAGGCTTGTATTTTTTATAATGCTCATCCCTCTCTATATACACAGACCCATCCACTTGATGTGTCGCTTTGTATTTGATAACATTATTCCGAGGCCTTTGATGCGGCTCTGAATGGTAACTGCGTTGATCCAAATTACCATAATTCTCTCCAGTCTTTCCATTGTACATTGACTTACTATCATTAAGAGGGGGAACGTATCCAACTAACTTATATTTTGGTACTGGGGGTTTATCAGGCTTTACAGTAATGTGTGGTTTGTGATGCCTGTGATGTCTGACATGTGATCGTTTATTACCTTCTTTATCTGACTTTCGTCTCTGCTGCGCTAACGTGTTCTGCTCCTGAAGTAGCAAGAGCTCCTGCTTCAAACGGGTATTCTCGAGGTCAAGTACGTTCAGGTGGCCATAACTGTCATTTGGCTTTTCTGTAAAATACCAATTAACATCTTCCTACATACAACAAATCGGCGGCAGAAAACGACTTTGAACACATCCAGGCAAAAATTTGAAGTTGAATTATTCAATAGAGTTGAAAACATTTTGACAAAAGGAGAAATTGCTTGTTTTGAGCAATTTCTCACTTTTGTCACATTGTTTTCAAAAATCGTCTGCTGCAGAGGCGTCAGAAAGTGTCTGTATGTGGAAAAGGGTTAAAACATGTATAATGATGATGTATTTCTACCTTTCAAACAAAACAATTACTTAACCCTTTCACACTGGCAGAGGTATTTTGGATGCATTTACAGCAGTCAACATTCGAACATTGTGGAGAAAGTAGAAATTGTTCAAAATGGGCTATTTTCATTTTGCCACAATGCTTTCAAATACATGTACATGTATATTCAAAAAAATATTTCATTTGAAGAATTTTTGTTTTTTCCATATTTAAACGAATATATTTTAAAAGTTGTCTACTACAGATTTGATGCAGGTCGTAAAGAGTCTTAAAAATCTTTTAACCCTTCCCTCATACAACAATTCTGCAGCAGACGACATTGAACGTATTTTGTCAAAAAATACAAAATCTCTATAATTGAATAGATAACCTATGACTAAAAGTGGAAAACATTGTGGCAAAAGAAGAAATTGCTCGTTTTCAAAAAGCGGTCTTCTGCAGAGGCGTCAGAAAGCGTCTATATGAGAGAAAGGGTTAATACATCTGTATCAGGTACCTTTTCTAGAATTTGAGGCTAATAGAAAAATACCACTTGATGAACATTTACCTCTCTTCAAATAAAAATGTTAAATCTTTGTAAAATCAGGGTTAACATTTTCCCTTACATTATCTTCTGTAGATGCGTCAAAATGCATAATAATGCAAGTGTACAAATTCCGAAATATTAACGTAAAGTTTTACCTCTAGGTCTTTTTTCAGGTTCCTTGTTTGTTTGGTCCTCAATGGCCTGAGCTTCAGCCTGCATTTGTGCCATCTGGGCTAACACTTCTGGGTCATTACCTCCGTTCTGTAGATAGGCTTGACGAATTGCACTGAAATTTTACAAATATGACCATTTAGTAAGTTATTTGAGTCCAGTTACAAATTGTTACAAGAAATTGAGTGCTGTATATTCAACTTAACCCTTTTCCACCTGCAGTAGAGGACACTTGAAAACATTGTGGCAAAAGGAGAAATTATTCATAATGAGTAGTTTCTCCATTTGCCCTTTGCCACAATGTTTTCAACCCTATTCACAAATAACACTTTCAAATCTAAAAACCTTCCATATAATAGCCTAGATATGTTCATAGGCATCTGCTGCAATTTTGTTGAATGCCGGAAAGGTTTTTTTATAAGTTTTACATAACACACCTTGATATTTTATTCCAATCATAAAAGTGTGCTCCATTTGATAAATAAGGAACTTAAAGTTTCCAAATACCAAAGCTAAGAAAAAACTGTTAATTTAACCCTTTCGGCGCCAAATAAATAGCAGAAAGTTGTTCTCAGCGTCAAATAAAATCAGGCATTTCTTAGAAATAATAGTAACTGATCTCAAAATGTTTTTTGAAATCAGTTTTATTAACAGTCTATGAACATTTTATTTTTATTATACCTTTTTCTTTTATTTTCGTTAACCCTATTGGCGGCGAAGTCGCATATATGCGACAGCTTGGCTCAGCAGTAACTATACAAGGAGCGTTACAAAAGTCGCATAAATGCGACTTTGGCGCTGAGCCAAGCTGTCAAATATATGCGCCTTCGGCGCCGAAAGGGTTAAAACCCTTTTCCAAATACAACAAATCTGCAAAAAACATCAAGACAAAACTTTAGAAAATATCATAAATGAAAGAATCCTTAAATAAATAAAGTTGAAACTATTGTAGCAAATGGATTAATTGCTCATTATGAGCAATTTATCCTTTTGCTAAAATGTTTTAAAAACTGGTCTGTTGAAGATGCACCAAACTGTGTCTACATGTTGGAAGATGGAGTTAACAAATGCATGATATGTTATACATACAGGATTTCTGCTACAAGTGACTTTCCATAGAAGACGGGGAATACAAAATTTTTCTTTGGCTCTGGGCTTGGTGCTCTAGGCGGTGGTGGTGGTGGTGGGAGTTGTTGTGGGTAGACGGGCTTTTCTATCTCTCTGAAATAAGACAATCCATGATTTATAAGACCGAAACGACACTTTGGTATTTTAATGATTTTTGATTTCTAAGTTGGGCATCTTATTTATTTACCGAATTATATATGCTTAGAGTCGTCTTCTTTGAAAACATGCCAGAAATATTCAGTCTGTTGTTAAATTCAAAAGTTTATTTATCCCTTTCCCTTATATAGACGCTTTCTGACGCCTCTGCAGCAGACAGCTTTTTGAAAACATAGTGACAAAAGAAGAAATTGCACAAAACGTGCAATTTCTCCTTTTGCCACAATTTGTCCACTTTTTGTCATAGGTTATCCATTCAATTATAGAGATTTACCATTTTTTGACAAAACATGTTTAAAGTCGTCTGCTGCAGAATTGTCGTATGAGGGAAAGGGTTAAGTCACAGGATTGAAAACATTGTGGAACAAGGATAATCTATTTCCGTTGAGCAAATTATTTCTTTCTAATAATGTTTTCATAATTTGAACATTGTGTTGGTGTCAAAAGTTTTCTATATTGGAGAAAAAGGTGGACCCTTTCCCACAAACAGACGTTTTCTGACGTCTATGCAGCAGATGACTTTTGAAAACATTGTGACAAAAGGAGAAATTGCTCAAAACCTTACAATTTCTCGTTTTCACAATGTTTTCAACTGTATTCATTAGTTATACATCATTTATAAAGATTTTTCATAGTTTTACACAGATGTTTTCAAGGTTGTCTGCTGCAGATTTCTTGTATGTTGGAAAGGGTTAATTCAATGGGCTACTTTGATGGCCTTCAGATAAACTTAGTTCGCAAATTATGTTGGCAAAGTCATATACTTTTTGTACATCATAATTAGCGCGCTAAATGACCTTAGCTGTCGATGCGCCATAAAACACTATACATTCATACATTTACATATTAATTAACCCTTACCCACATATAGATGTCTTTTGAAAAGATTGAGGCTAATGGAGAAAGTGCTCACAATGAGCAATTTCTCCTTTTGTCATTATCTTTTAACTCTTTTAAACTGTTATACTTTCATTTAAAGAGATTTTCCATACTTGAGCGAAGATATTTTCTAAGTCATCTGCTGTAGATTTTTTTTTTGTAGGAAATGGTAAAAGTGTAATAATATTTAAGATACTTAAATTCAAGGTAAAATACTTTCATATTATTTCAAGTTATCATAAACAATAAATAATTAAGTAATCTCTGAACAGTCCTAGAAATGAAATTTAACCCTTTGACATTGCAGATGCATTTTGATGCATACCCAAGAGACAGGTAGTGAGCATTTGATGGCAAAAGGAGGAAGTGCTCATAATGAGCAGTTTCTCCTTTTACCACTATATTTTCACCTTTATTCAATAATCATACTTTCACTACTTGGTGTCCCATATTTATGCCTGGATGTTTTAAAACTATCTGCTGCAGATTTGTTGCATACTTTAATGGGTTTTTAATATGTAGTCCAAAATATGTCACACAGCTAGGTTATCTCCATGAAAAAAAGATTGATTTAAATTAATTTAGAAAAACATTGGATTTAGCCCCAAAAACAATATCTTAATCAAGTTACTTACATAAGAACAAAAAAACAACATTTCAAATAGACAGTACAACAAAAATACTGAACAACCTAAAAAATAAATATTTACTGGAGAAAAGGAATTGGTTTGTAACATAAACTCATTCAGTGAAATAAATAGAACCTGATAACATGTCAACAACGAATCAACTGTGGACAAACCTTCTATCTTGACTAGGCATCACTTCTTTCAATTTTTGTTTATGGACAAATGCCTTCCATTTTGTCAAAACTTTATTTATATCATCATCAGTGTTAGCATCAACTACAATTGCTGATTTGTTAGCGTTATCCTTCTTTACTTCAGTTTTACTGGAATCTTTCAAAACATCACCATTGACATATAGTTCAGAATGCTTTTCATTAGGGTTATCCCCACTTTGTTTTTTCATACTATCTTTCTCAGGAAAAGCTGATTTATCCATAGAATGTTCGATTAATCTTGCAATATCCGCCCCATCTGATTTCCCACAGTCCCGTTTGTCTTCAGCCAGTAAAGTGTCTCTATCTGATTTATCCACAGAATGTTTGATTAATCTTGCAATATCCAATCCATTTAATTTCCCCCAGTCACTGTTGTCTTCGGCTAGTAATTTGTCTCTATCAGACTGATCCATTTTCAGTAATGTTTCATAATCTGTTTCTACATATTTCTGCACTTTGTCAATCATTTCAATAGAATGACCAATGTTTCTATGTAACAGATCCAAGTCACTAAATATATCAACATATTAATTAACCCTTTCCTACTTGTTGACTCATTGACGTATTTGCAGCAGACCACTTTTGAAAACAGTATGGCAAAAGGAGAAATTGCTCATGATGAGCAATGTCCCCTTTTCCATAATGTTTTCAATTTTATTAAAAAAAATATACTTTCATTAATAGAGATTTTTTAGTTTTAATCCTAGATAATTTCTAGGTCGTCTGCTGCATATTTTTTGTATGTGGGAAAGGGTTAAATAAACTTACTTTATTCATTTTTCTGAGGAAAAGTGAAGGCAGTTTTCAAATTTAGTACTAATTAAAAGGAATGAATGAATGAATGTATATTGTTTTATGGCGCATCGACAGCTAAGGTCATTTAGCGCGCAATTAAAACTAATTAAAAGGATTTTGGTCAATATGCAAAATACCATACAACTCTGATATAATTATAAAAGCCCCTTGCCATTGATTGGGGTTTATATAACACCGTTTTCAAAAAAAAATCAGTCATATCACAGCGACCAGTTCACCTACTCGTATGTTTCCTGGATTTTTCACACCAGTACTCCACACAACATACTTTCCAAGCAATTGGCTGCTTTTCGCTTTTCCTATTGGTGAAAGACAAATGACAAACGTTTGTCAAACGTTGGAAAGAATGTGGCCCAAGCTGGGGTTGGAACTCACAACCCCTTGATTGACATCGCTACCGACTGAGCTACCGAGCCTTGGCTAAAAGCCCATTACAGTGCACCTACAAATTAATTGGAGTTTAACACCATCATCAACTGTATCTCAGTGTTATCATGATGGCCAGTTCACCTAGCCATGTGTTACCTAACTAGTTCTCTCACACTAGTACTCCACACCATATTCTTACCAAGATACCTGCTACCTTCCAGCCTAGACTTGTAGCCTACTTGTAGTAGATAACTAAGGCTAGTCACAATGACTTTTGACAATCATCAGAAGGAGTGAATGGTTAAGTTGGGATTCAAACTCACAATCCCTGGATTGATGGACCTCATCAGTACTAGTAACTGAATTATTGAGGCTAGTCTTTTTTTTCAAACCGTTTCCTGAATGGATTTTGAACACAAAAAAGATGTCCAAGTGCTTTATATGGGTGCTGACTAGGACAAGAAAATGAGTATTAGTTTTCACTGAGATTTTTTTTTAAAAGCATGATTAAAATGTGTTGTTTTTTTCACTTTATTGTCTTTTTTATGACTTTAAAGCCTTTCTCCTAATGGAAACACATTCCAACACATCTGCAGCAAAATACTATTTAAGAAAACATTGTGACCGAAGGGGAATTCTTCCTTTCCCCTTTTGCTACAATGTTTTCCGACTCTATTCAATAACTATACTTTCCCATGGATTGAGATATTAAATTAGACGTATTCAAAGTTGTCTGCTGCAGATTTGTTTTACATGTATGTTGGAAATGGAAACATAATCAAACATATTTAACCCTTTCCCTCATATTAACGATTTCGGACGCCTCTGCAGCAGACGGTTTTTTGAAAACATAGAGACAAAAGAAGAAATTGCACAAAACGTGCAATTTCTCCTTTTGCTACAACGTTTTCCACTTTTCGACATAGGTTATCCATTCAGTTATAGAGATTTTCTATTTTTTAACAAAACATGTTCAAAGTCGTCTGCTGCAGAATTGTTGTATAAGGGAAAAGGTTAATAAGATAATGAAGGGTAAGAATCTATAAAGCTTGTGCTGCCTACAATTATGTTTACTCACATCACATTGACCTTTTGGTTATTGTTCATTTCATATAACTGGCGCTTGAGGTCATCAATGTTTCTTTGGTTACGTTTTTCCTGTTCCCGAAGCTCCCATATCAGGTCCTGTGTGTTGTCTGTTGTGGGAGCCACTGACTTTCTACCCAACCCTTCAAGTCTCTTCTTGATATCTGGTAAAATATGATGGATACATAGAGGTTATCATTATTCTGTTTTAATTAACCTGTTCCTACACACAACAAATCTGCAGCTGAAAACTTCTTTGCAAAAACTTGCAAATTCTTTATAAATGAAGGTACAAGAGAAAGTTGATGCAATGCATCAATGTCGCCGGAAATGCATACTACAGTTATGCATAACACTAACATTATAGTAATTGGATAAACAGTTATCAACTGAGGGGCATATTTGAACATCAGGGGCGGGGTCAAGTGAAAATGTATCATAACTTGCATTGTTTTGTCAACGAAGTGAATGATAATTGAAGCCTTTTATTGTTTATGATCAATCTCCATTCCAAAGTAGGTTGACCATACACACAGCCAACTAATTATTGATCATACACAGTAATGGAAATGAGTAATCTTGACAATCATTAGTCTTAGTATGTATACAGTACTTTCATTAAGGAATAATTATAAGATTTGTGAATTCCACATACACTTTTCAAGATGTTTGTCAGAATATTTGAATTCTATCATTTATAAATAAAACCACAAAACAGACAATTTAAGATTTGCATGCAATAGCACGTCATTTTATGTTTCCCCTATTAAAGTCAACATTGGACACCTTTGCAGCAATTTACTTTTAAAACAATGAGCTAAGGGTTAAATCGCTGAAGACATGAGTTTTCTTTTTTTCTCAAAATGATATTAGCTTGGCATCCTAATTATATCATACCTTAACAAATGATGAAATGTAATCCAATATTTACAAATAAGACCACCTTCGAAATATAATATCAGCTAAACAGTTAAATCTCATTGAAATTGTTGTATAATTTAAACTTAATTTCGAACATAAACTGAGCCCTACAACATGTTAATTTATTGTTATTCTTTCCTTCCTTTTTTATAATGAAAATAACAAACTACTCATGTTTTAAAATTATATTATGATGAGCGCCCTTGTGTCAATGATGCATAACAATATGCAGATCGGAAGCAATATGCCTTTAGGGAATTTAATGACACATTTAAAATTGTCAAAGACGAAATAATTTTGTACGAAAGACCCGATTCGTGACCTACATTCTTCTTCGCAGAGGTGTCGTTCTTGAAACTCTCTTTATAGGCAGAGAGTGTTCGTTCAAAGTCATTTTTCTATTAAAACCAGTTTTATCTCGGTTTGTTCTTTTCTTCATTTGTTTCGAACCAAATAAACATTTTAAATCACCTATAATTTACTATTTGTAAGCGAGTGTAAAGAGCGGCTCTCTGCAAAGGAGATTGATCTACGCAGTTGGTATTCGCGAATCACGCGATCAACAGTTTTAGCTTAGAAACAATTCATATTTTAGATATACATGGATAAACATTATAAAATGAATTCCTCACAAATCAAGACATCTCTTTGAACATGAAAATAACATTCAGTAAGTTAAGATTGCTATTTTAAAGGAGAATTCAACGTGATTTTTACTTGATATTGAAACATAAAAGTCTGCTTGCTGCAAGTCTCATGGGGACGGTTTTGTCTTCGTAAATAAAACCCCAAAAAAAAGATGCGAGTCAAAATAAAGAAACTACTAATACTTAAAACATCGGAATATTTATTTCATTTTAGATGTGTCATAACTTAGTGTTTTTAAACAAACGCAATTGTAATATGTTCAAGACATTTAAATTTGGTTTTTTCTAATAATAACTCCTCCTCCCATGTGATTTCCGAAAACCTATTAAAAATAGAAGTCGCGGGCTTCTGCCCGGCAACTAATAATTATTTAATGGAGTTAATAACCTTATGAGAAAAAGAGAAATTGCTCATTATGAGCAATTTTTTCTTTTGCCACAATGTCATCTGCTATTAATATGTCAAAATGCATCTACAAGTTGAAGTGGAAAATTGTTAAAGAAATATTACATCTTATTAATTATATTCATGTACGCACATGCATGATATTGATGCATCTACAGCAGATGACCTTTGAAAACAGTTTTGCAAAAGAAGAATTTGCTCTTATTGAGCAATTGAACCTTTGCCACAATGTTTTCATCTCTACTCAATAATCATTTAAAGAGATCTTTCATTCTTTTGCCTTGATGATTTCAAAATGACTTGCTGCAGATTTATTATTGTACTGGTGCTGGTAAGTTTATCCTGATACCAGTGCATTGCAGTTCTGGTGCTGGTAAGTTTATCCTGATACCGGTGTATTGCAGTTCTGGTGCTGGTAAGTTTATTCTGATACCAGCTCATTGCAGTATTGGTGCTGGTAAGTTTATCCTGATACCAGTGCATTGCAGTACTGATGCTGGTAAGTTTATCCTGATACCAGTGCATTACAGTACTGGTAAGTTTATCCTGATACCAGCTCATAAGCCAGAATAATATCCCTATCACCCTGAGCGCTAAGGAGGGAAACCAATATTATCATTTTTAAAGTCTTTGTTATGACTGTCTGAGGATCTAACCCTGGTCTCAGGCTCTCGGGGGCTGATGCCAGACAGTAACAATAATTATGCCTATTCAGGGACCATAATTCCAGCTATGCCAAGATGTTATATTAATGAAGATTAAGACCAAGTTTGGCAAGGATTGGATAATGATTGCTTGAGTTAAGAGAGCAGACAGAGCTAATTTATTAAAGATTTAATAATTCAGTGACTAGAACTCTCTGTGACAACCTATCTGGAAATCTGACATGGACGAGATATTGTTGACAGAATCATTGGAATCAAGATTGATGAAGAATGGAAAAATAATGCTCAAGTGAGAGAGCAGACAAAGCAAATTGACCGCAATATCGTCCCAATAAACATTTGTCATATATGAAAAATAAAGTCACCTTCTCTTTGTTTTTCCAGATCTTTATTGCGTAGTTGTAGATATTCCATCTGTCTTCCATGACTCTCGGCAAGATTTCGTAATTGATGATCCTGATTTGGGTTTCTTCTGAAGTCATCCTGTAAACATAGCAATAACACTCATGGCTTAGAAACTTACAGGAAATTGGCAGCATGGTTCATTGTCAAATGGGTATTTTCCATAAAGATACCCTTAGTATGATTTAAAGTGAAAAACAATAAGTGAGACAGAACAGTTTGGTTTTAATTCCATTTAACCCTTTCCCTCATATAGACGCTTTCTGAAGGCTCTGCAGCAGACGGCTTTTTAAAAACATAGTGACAAAAGAAGAAATTGCTCAAAACTAGCAATTTCTCCTTTTGACACAATGTTTTCCACCTTTAGTCTTTGGTTATCCATCCAATTAAAGAGATTTTTTTGATTTTTTGAGAAAATATGCTGAAAGTCGTTTGCTGCAGAATTGTCATATGAGGGAAAGGGTTAATATCCTCTCCAACATGGAGAAGCAGAAGCAGCTAGAAGCACAACTTTTAAAAACATTGTGTCAAAAGGGAGTTTGGTCATAATGAGCAATTTCTTCTTTTGCCACAATGTTGTAAAATCTTTTCAATAATTACACTTTCATCTATCGAGATTTTTCAAATTTTTGCCTAGCCGATTTCAAAGACACCAGCCTGTTGTAGATAATGGGAAAGTTTTACCGCTTTCCAACAAACAACTAATCTGCAGCATACAGCATGAAATCATCCAGGCAAAAAAATGTGAAAGATCTCCATAAATGAAAGTATAATGATTGAATAGAGTTTTAAACATAGCGGCAAAATGTGTTATAAACAATTTTGATATGATACAGATGCGTGAAAATGCATCTGCAAATTGGAAATGGTTAAAAAGTCTTAGTTTTATGTTTATCATATTTATTTCTTGTGCTATCTATAGGCCATTTCTATGCAGCATTATAAATAAACAAGATTTATAAATTCTGATTTTGAATTGATATACGACTATGATATTGAAATACTTTATCAATCTTATGACAAAATGTATTAATTAACCCTTTCCCTCATATAGACGTTTTTCTGACCCCTCTGCAGCAGATGGCTTTTTGAAAACATAGTGACAAAAGAAGAAATTGCTCAAAACGAGCAATTTCTCCTTTTGCCACAATGTTTTCCACTTTTAGTCATAGGTTATCCATTCAATTATAGAGATTTTCTAGTTTTTGGCAAAATATGTTCAAAGTCGTCTGCTGTAGAATTGTTGTATGAGGGAAAGGGTCAATTTTTATCTTCAGCTTAACCCTTTCCCTCATATAGACGCTTTCTGACGCCTCTGTAGCAGACGGATTTTTGAAAACATAGTGACAAAAGAAGAAATTGCACAGAACGTGCAATTTCTCCTTTTGCCACAATGTTTTCCACTTTTTGTCATAGGTTATCCATTCAATTATGGAGATTTTCTATGTTTTGACAAAATACGTTCAAAGTCGTCTGCTGTAGAATTGTTGTATGAGGGAAAGGGTCAATTTTTATCTTCAGCTTAACAGTCAATGAGGTAACATATATTTTTGGCAAAATGTTATCAATGGTGATTTATCTTTTAGGAACTTCCCACATATAGAGAATAATTCATGTTTACATCTGATTGTTGATGTGTTTTTACTTTCTCTCAAGTACAAAGTTTGTGTCAAAAATCCAAAAATACACAGAAAGATGGTACTAAAAATGTTAATAGGAAGTCTTACAAATGTAGGGGGCAAATCTTTGCCTCTGATTGATATCACATTTGATAAATTAAAACATTTTTCATATTTTACCCCTTTCCAACATGTAGACGCTTTCTGACACCTCTGCAGCAGATGACTTTTGAAAACATTATGGTCAAAGGAGAAATAGCTCAAAACAAGCAATTTCTTTGTTTACAATTTTGTACCACAATGTTTTCAACTTTTTTCAATACATCTTGTAATTGGTGTTTCATTTATAGAGAGTTTTATTATTTTTGACAGGATGTTTTCAAAGTTGTCTGCTGCAGATTTGTTGTATGTGGGAACGGGATAATTACACATAATATAAAAAGTTTAGGAGGCCTTGGATCACTCACCTGTGTTCGTTCCCATTAAGACCAGATAAATATTTACAGGATCATTGCAATTGACCCCTTTATCACATAATTACAAATCTGCAATGTCCTATAGGCAAATAAATGAACGCCCACATGTCATGATTTTTTACCAATCAAAAAAATGTAACATGATTTTGAGAGAAAAATTATTTTTAAATCAGACAAGTACTTCATGAGAAGATGTCCAAAGGTTGCACTATAGGCAACCCGACCATTGGCAACCATAATTATTTCTAAGCGCTATAAATAACTATATACATGCATTGACAATTGTTTTATTTAAAAAATGCCTTTAACCATTTCAAACTTTACTACATAGGACAAATCTGCAATGTCCTATTGGCAAATAAATGAACGCCTACATGCCATGATTTCTGACCAATCAAAAAAATGTAACATTATTTTGAGAAACAAGCACTTTAAGACAAGAAGATTTTAGAAAGTTTCTATAGGCAATAAAGAGAAACTAGCCCCGCCAATTGGCTATCATAATTATTTCTAGAGGCTAACTATACATACATTGACATTTGTTTTATTTAAGAAAAAAGTTCTAAACCTTTTTTAACTTTCAGATACATCTGCAGCAGATGACTTTTTCCACAATGTTAACAATTCTATTCATTATAGACAGTTTCCATACTTTTGGGTAGATCTGCTGCAGACTTGTTGTATGTGGGAAAAGGGTTCATAAATGACTTTCATAAATCGGGCTGATCTAATAGAAATAGGGAAACCAAGATCAAGGTTCAGGGAGTACAAGTACTTATATATCAAACTTTCCACTTAAGACAAATTAAGATAAATAGTACTATTCCAATGCCGTGGTGGCTTTATCTTATTCAAATTTTATTTATTTGTTTGTTAAACAAGGGAGAAATAAAACAATTAAACATATTTTCCTTGAGTTTTGTACTTGATAGAATTTGGCTTGTTATGGAACTCCACTTTCATATTCATCTATGCAATTCTCAGTATTCACACTAAAATTAATAACTGATCAAAGACAGTCATCAACATTTTGCCAAATATGTAGGAGCTAAACTTGTAATATTACTTTTTTATTTCAACAACTTATTTAACATTTCATCTGAAATATAAAAGGACAAATTCATACTATCTCTTTCGTGGACAATTTTTGAAAGCATTTTGATTAACCCAATCTTTCATGCAGAACATTGACTTTTAAAAACATTGCGGCAAAAGAAGTATGAGAAAAACATTTTCAAAGTCATCTGCTAGCCTATAGATTTGTTGCATGTCGGAAAAGGTTAAAGAAAATTCACTTAAGCAGCAAATCACTAAATATATTCAGTATTTCCAGGTCTGTAAGCCATATTTTCATTAATCTATTACTTTGTTTCTTTTCAAAAGCTGCTTTAAACATAGAAGATGAGTTTTTTAAGAAACACACATGTCACCTGCCAAATATGCCAGTAAATGACCCCATGACAGACAGGTGGACAGACGACATAGAAGTGATCCCAGAGAAGTGATGTCAATGCAGGGGACACAAAAACAACCTGTGAGGAAATAAGTTATAATGTGTATTGATGAAATAAGACTCAAATACAGCTCCCACATGCATGTTTACCCTTTTCCAGCTACAACAAATCTGCAGCAGACGACTTTCAAAACATCTTTGGGAAAATATGAATTTTTTATATAAATTAAATTATGATCATTGAATAGAGTTGAAAACATTGTGGCAAAAGGAGAAATTACTCATAATGAGCAGTTTCTACTTTTGCTACAATATTTTTAAAAGCCTTCCTAAGCAGATGTGTTTGCAAGTGGGAATTGGAAAAACCACTCATTCAAATATTCCAAAACGAGAGACTTTTCAATTGATTTCTACTTTATACTCTTGTTATGTACATTCAAAAGATTTTTTTCGTATATTCAAAATACTTCAGAAGCATTTACCCTCTTCATCTGTTGAATTGATTTGATAAACCAGATCTTAATCGATGAATTACTTTCAAATTATTCACACTTCACTGTGATGGTTGTTTGTGGAGAAATCTTCATGATGAAAAATGAGAGAGTGAATTGCCCAAAATCAGACTTCAAAGTCATGCTGGTATATGCTGATCTTGTCCACTCTGTTTGCAAAATGATAACATAAACAATACATTACTTGTTTCAGTTTCTCAAGTTAAAACTTTCCAACATACAGATGCTTTTTGAAACCTCAGCAGTAGATGACTTTTGAAAACATTGTGGCAATTTCTTCTTTTGCGAAAATGTCCTAAACTTTATTCAATAATTGTTCATTTCATTGATGAAATAAAATTCATCTGTTGGCGATTTGTTGTAAATGTGAAACGAGTAAGTTACTCAACTCTTCATTTCAAGATTGAATCGACAATTTGCATTATTTTCAATGCTGTTTTCGTTTCACAGAAGGAAATAAAATAAACAATAAAACACAATAAAGTATCATCTCAGCCTTAAACAACAAAGGTTTCTTTCATGAAGATTTACATAGATCAATTCATTTTGAGAATGGGAGATCAGGAACGGATCTAGAAATAAAGGGAATATAGCAATAAAGGCTTCAATATATATTGGTTGATAATGGATATTCAATGTCATCTCCTCATTTTCGACCCTGATGTCATCTAAGGTTTCATTTCAGACTTGCAGACGCATTTGACACATCTGCAGCAGACAACATATGAAAAGATCTACATAAAAGTATGGATATTTTCTATAAAGAAGGATTTAATTATAGAATCGAGATGAAAACAGTTGATATTGTTATCTTCTTCACCTTTTGCCACAATGTTTTCAAAAGGCTTCTGCTGCAGTGACATCAGAAGGCTTTTGTATATGGGAGAGGGTTAACCCTTTCCCACATATAGACGCCTTTGCCCGCCTCTGCAACAGACGACTGTTTCAGATATTGTGGCAAAAGAAGAAATGACCAATCTCTAGATTTTTGTTGTATATGGGAAAGTTTTAACCCCTTCCTTGAAGTGATATAATAATGGCCCTCTGCTTTGAAAATATTTGATTATGAAATTATATAATCTGGAAAATTGGAACATTTTTAATATTGTTGGAAAACCTATTTCTCAGTTTTTTCTGAAATATATTTAATTTATAAATGCATTCAAATATTTAATTTACACGCCATCAAACTCTATGACAAGATAATACAATTAACTCATTCCCACAGTACAAACATCTAGGCAAAACTATGGACAAAGCCATAAAGATATATATTTATACATATTCAACATTTAAAAAAATAATGTGCAACGTACAGCTATTTAGACCTATATGCATGTCTGTCCCATACATTTTACCTTTGTGGAGTTTGTAAGCAAACAAAACAGTGTTGGTTTCTTTTTAAATTTTGATTATGTTGACATAGAGCACACAACAAGTTGTTAGATTCTGGCTAAAAGTATAATGTGTGTACATGTGTGTACATGTAAGGTTAATAAGGGATCGCACACTGTAACATTATGTGAAAAAAATAGGAAACATGCATGTTGTTATCATATACGCAAATAACCCTTTTAATGTAAATATGCAAATAACCCTATTTCACGTAGAACACACCTGCAGAAGACAACTTTGAAAGCATCTAGGCAAAAATATGGAAAATCAGACTCTATAAAAAACAGTTTAATTATTTGATAGATTCAGGGAGGTAGATATCTACCTCCCTGATAGAGTAAAAAACATAATGCTTTCCTGGGTCAGAATGTTGTAATCAAAACACAACTGAGGTCAAAATGTATAATATGTTATGCTTTAATACGGTAAAATGACAAATAAACATTCATAGATCACACAAAAATAGGTAATAAAAGGTTCATATAACATAAAAAAGAATATGGATCAAAACATTCTTTAACAAGAGGCCCATGCCTATGCTCTACTGGGATGGTTCTTTGGTCATTTTAAATCCAGAGCATGTATGTATGGTGATGATCGGATAGTAAATGGAGGCTCTATTGTGTTCACAAGCTGTTTTATAGTAATTTTGACAATTTCAAGGGCCATAATCCAGTCTTGCATGAGCGGATCTGCCTGGTTTGTGACAGGAACCGAGCTCTCATCAATATTTAACTACAATCTAAGTTTGGTGAAGATTGGATAGTAAATGGAGGCTCTATTGTGTTCACAAGCTGTATTATACCAATTTTAACAATTGCAAGGGCCATAATCCAGTCATGCAAGAGCACATCTGGCTGGTTTTCGAAAGGAACCGAGCTCTCATCTATATTTAACTACCATCTAAGTTTGCTGAAGATCAGAGAGTAAATGGAGACTCTATTGTGTTCACAAGTTCTATTATAGCATTTTTGACAATTTCAAGGGCTATAATCCAGTCATGCAAGGGCATATCTGGCTGGTTTTCAAAAGGAACCAAGCTCTCATCAATATTTAACTTCTAATTAAGTTTGGTGAAGATCAGATACTAAATAAAGCCACTATTGTGTTCACAAGCTCTATTTTAAGAATTTCGACAATTCCAAGGGCCATAATCCAGTCTTGCATTGGCCGATCTGGCTGGTTTGGGAAAGGAACCGAGGTCTTATGGATATCTAACTACTGTATAAGTTGCATGGAGATACAATCAAAACTTAAGACTTTATTGGGTTCACAAGCTCTATTTTAAGAATTTTGACAATTTCAAGGGCCATAATCCAGTCTTGCATGGGCAGATCTGGCTGGTTTGCGAAAGGAAACGAGCTCTCATGGATATCTAACTACTGTATAAGTTTGATTGAGATACTATCAAAACTGAAGACTGTATCGCGTTCACAAGCAATTGTTTACGGACGCACGGACGACGGACACCACGCCACGGCATAAGCTCTTCTGGCCTTTGGCTCTTCTGTTCAAACAACTAAATAGAGTATAATTATCAAATCTCTGCCTTAAGTGCAATATTAACATTATTTGGTTTTGGAAAATGTTGAACATTCAATTGACAATATCTGTAGTTTCCAGCCACTTTTTAGCACATACATATAATTATATTCTAAACATAACATGAATATCGTTTCAATAAGAAAAAGAAAACTGTATCTCTGCTCTAAGCATGCTTACAAATACTGTTCTGTAAATAAGATAAAGATAACTATCTCTGCTAACATGCTAACATGCTTACAAAAAATGTATAGTAAATTTCTGTTTACTACTTTTCTACTTAAATAAGGTACGAATACTTTTCTTAGGAAGCCACAGAAGATAGTAAGACATAGCTAGATAAGATCTGCATTTCATGATCTAAAATCCTTATTTGAACCTCAAACCCCTATTGTGGCATTTTGAGTACCCCATAACATGAGGTTCAAATGAGTAAAAACCCTTTCCTGCATACAACATCTCCACAGCAGACGACATTGAAATCATCTAGACAAAAATATGGAAACTTTTTTTAACCCTTTCCCTCATATAGACGCTTTCTGACGCCTCTGCAGCAGACAGCTTTTTGAAAACATAGTAACAAAAGAAGAAATTGCACAAAACGTGCAATTTCTCCTTTTGTCACAATGTTTTCCACTTTTAGTCATAGGTTATCCATTCAATTGTAGAGATTTTCTACTTTTTGACAAAATGTGTTCAAAGTCGTCTGCTGCAGAATTGTCGTATGAGGGAAAGGGTTAAATGAAAGTATTAATATGAAGTTTTTAAAGTAAAACATATTTTTATTAGAAAATACTTACCAGTCATTTATTACCTGATATATACATCTCCTAACCCTTAATTCATCCAGAAAAAGAACTCGCCTAGCGTATCCCTCACGCCTGTGTGATATACACGGTCACCGGTAAATACCGGCGCACGAGGTCAACGTGTCACTTTTAGTTTTCAAGTAAGTGTTGGTTGACGACGCGGGGTTGGGAGGCGGGAATATGAAATGACTGGTAAGTATTTTCTAATAAAAATATGTTTTACTTTAAAAACTTCATTTTTATGTCAAAAATACATTACCAGTCATTTATTACCTGATGACTTTTCAGCATCGGTCGGGAGGCATCTGCCAACACTTCTAGTCCTACAGGTAATGCAGCACATTGTAGTTATTTTTATTTAATTTATTTACTTAGTACTGAGACACAACAGCCTGTGAAAGTAGGAGAATGGATTGATAAATTTCAATCGTTAAGTACTTTATTGTTGTGTCTAATATGTAATTTAGCATATAACTCGCTGAGACGCCACCAGTGGCCCCAGAGAGTGAAGATTTTCAGTTTGCTTAGACATAGATCGCAGGTAGAAATTTGAAAAAGTCGATTGAGATTTCCATACCGCGGCACGAAGAATATCCTCTAAAGGCACATTGTTGGAAAAGGCCCAACTAGCGGAGAGTGCTCTAATTTCATGTGGACGAATCCGTAAAAACGAAAGATCGCGAACTGAAAGATTAGTGTAGGCTAATTTAATTGTACAGGATATCCAGCGGGAAATAGAAGCCGCTGATATATCCTTACATCCTATCAGAGGGAGAAACAACCTCTTCCTACGGCCCCTTGTCCCTTTAACTCTCTTAAGGTAAAGCTTAAGAGCTCTAACGGGACATAGAAGTCTGTCGGCATCCAACGGACCACAGCTCGCAGAAAGACTGGGAACCGTGATTGGTTTAGGAAGGACCGAAGGTAACTGGTTCTTGGCTAAAAAACCTGACTGACAAAGCAGAGTGAACGAGCCATCAGATTCATTGAATCTGATAAAGCCGGTTTCTACTGAAAGCGCATGTAACTCACTTCTACGACGCGCGGTCGCAAAGGCAAGAAGAAAGACAGTTTTGTAAGTTAAAAATTTTAACGAAGCAGAAGACAGAGGTTCGTACGGCGCCTTTGTAAGAGACCAAAGAACGCAAGATAAATCCCATTTTGGAGTTAAACTCCTACAAACGGGTTTATCTAGTTCGAATGATCGCATAAGTTCCGAGAGAAATGGATTAGCACCAATACTCTCTCCCCCTTTGAACTTAAGCGTATTCGAAAGCATTGAACGATAACCTTTTATTGTGCTAACAGCTAGATCTTTATCTTCAAAAAGAAAAAGAAAGAAATCGGCAATCCTAGCTACAGAGGGACACTCAGGATTGATCGACCTAGCATGACACCAATCTGAGAAGACTGTCCACTTGGAATCATAGACGATTCTAGTGGATCGTCTTCTGGATTGAGCGATGCGAGAGGCAACTTTTTGAGAAAAGTTTCTCTCTCGGATCGATCGCTTGATAATGTCCAAGCGTGAAGATGAAGCATTGCCGGGTTGGTATGAAGATGCCGCCCCGGTTGCTGAAACAGAAGGTCGTCTTGAAGAGGAAGACGTACTGGTTGTGCCGACAGGCAGGCCAGGAGGTCGTTGAACCAAGACCTCCGGGGCCAAAATGGCGCTATCAACAGGATTCTGCACTGTTGAGAACGAAGAACCTTTTGTAGTACGATCGGGACCAGAATGAACGGGGGAAACGCGTACCCGAATAGACGGTCCCAATCGAGGGTCAGTGCGTCCACTGCCCAGGCTGCAGGATCGTACATCGGTGACACATAAAGTGGCAGCCGATGGTTGACTCTGGTGGCGAAAAGATCCACCAGTGGTGTCCCGATCCGCATGAATACAGAGTTTACTACACTCTGATTCAGTGTCCATTCCGCCGGAAGAACTTTGTTTTGGCGGGATAGACTGTCCGCTAAGACATTCAAATGGCCGGGGACGTGTTTTACTAAGACTACTAACGACGTCGCCTGGCACCAAAGGAGTAACTTCCATGTCTCCAGAAAGAGTAGATGGGA
The DNA here is from genome assembly GCA_031761405.1 of Serripes groenlandicus. Classification (NCBI taxonomy): domain Eukaryota; kingdom Metazoa; phylum Mollusca; class Bivalvia; order Cardiida; family Cardiidae; genus Serripes; species Serripes groenlandicus. Next base: position 180,166,032 of record JASEVX010000001.1, on the reverse strand, counting down.
GTGCGTTCCTCCTTGCCTGCGAATGTAGGACACAACAGTAGTATTGTCCGTCGACAATAAAACAGTTGTGTTCGCAACGGAGGCAGAGAACTGTTTGAGAGCTAGCAGGACTGCTCTCAATTCTAAGTTGTTTATGTGCAAACAACGTTCCTCCGCTGTCCACATGCCCTGGGCTGTTAGGCCCTGTGGCTCTAAATGAGCTCCCCAACCCACAGCACTGGCATCTGTAAAAAGGTACAGATCCGGAGGTGATGTGATCAAGGGCACCCCTTGTAGATAGATTAACGGATCCAGCCACCACCGAAGGTGTGACTTGAAGAAATCCGTCAGAGCTATCTCCTGTTCCAGTGAGTCCACAGACGGACGCCACCGGGACAGAAAAAGATACTGAAGGGGCCGCATGTGGAGCCTGCCTAGACTGACTAGGTCGGCTGCTGCACTCAGGGACCCCAGAAGTGACAGCATGGACCGGGCTGTTACCATAGCCTGGTCCAGAGTGAGTCTGATCTTCCGGAAAAGAGAATCGACTCTGTCCGAAGGGACCCGAATCACCGCTAGGTCGGTGAGAAAGGTCATCCCTACGAATGTAAACCTCTTTGACGGAACTAAGTCCGACTTCTGCGTATTGGGAATAAGGCCCAATCGCAGAATGGTCCGCCAGGCTAGAGACAGATCGTGAAGGAGAATTAAACGATCTGCTCTGTGGAGTAGCCAGTCGTCGAAGTATTGAAGAAGCTGGGGCCCGTTCATTCGTAGAAAGGCTCCCACAGCATTTATAATCTTCGTGAATACTCGAGGTGCGGACTTGAGGCCGAAGGGAAGTGCCCTGAATTGGTACACTTCTCCATTTACCACAAACCGAAGGTATTTCCTCGACGAGGAAGCGATCGGAATGTGGTAATAGGCGTCTTGTAGGTCTAACGAGACCGCCCAGTCGTCCTTCCGAATAGCCATTCTGATGGAGCGGGCCGACTCCATCTTGAATTTCTCGACCGGTATTAATAGATTCAGGGCTGACAAATCTATCACCGGTCTCCACCGACCGTCTTTTTTCGGAACGAGAAAAAGACGGCTGTAGAAACCCCGAGTATTGGGGTTGAGAACCCTCTCTATGGCTTTCTTTTTCAGAAGTGATGTAATCACTTCTGACATGGTCGGATGGCGTGACGACAGATCGATGGGCACGCTTGTCATGGGAGGGGGGGAAACGAAGGGAATTAGATACCCTTCTTGTATCACGGATAAAATCCAACGATCCTCCGTGATACTCCCCCATTCTTCCCTGAAAAATGACAGGCGGCCCCCTACTGCAATCTCCGGCCTCGGGATAGTCATAGAGAGGTGCGTACCCCTAGGGCTGCGGCCTAGGAGCCGTACCATACCTGGAAGTATGCTTCGGCTTAGCTCCCGTGAAACGGGGCTTCGGTTTAGCATAATTCCGGCCCGTGGAAGGAGGTTGTTTAGGCGGTACAGCCTTCACTTCCTGTTTCTGCTTTTTCGCCGGGGGCTTCCTAGTATTAGTCCATTTAGCCGCCGGTGCAGAGTATTTACGACTCTGTGACAAAGCATTTACTGCACTCGCCGAAAGGCGTCTGGATTGTTCTGACGAATCAGTAACAGTCACTGCAGCAATCCTTCCACCAAAGAGAAGATTGGAGGATAAGGGGGCGGCTCTTAAGCTGTCCTTGCTATTTTGTAGCAGAGAAGAGGATTTGACAAGTGTCGCATCTCTCCTCGCGGACAGCATTTCCGTGGCGTTCTGCAAATTCAGAGCCATCAGGTGCCGATTCCCCGTATCGAAAGCCTCCAGAATTCTGCTAGCCCCTCTGCTAGAGACATTCTCCTCTTTAAGTAGCAGTGCCAGAGCTATGGCGAAATGATCGTCATGTGAAGCCACCATGACTCCCAGACGCGCTCTGGCCTCCCATCTCTCAACCAGTTTAGCACTAACTGTGATTGAGGTGGGTGCAGTTAATCCCAAAGTGGACGCATCTCCGTCTAAGGCCGGCACTTTAACGGGAAAGAACTCCTTCGAAGCTACATAAGCCTTAGGAGACACCCATTCCTTAGAGATGGCCAGTGGGACCGACCAGGCTGACTCAACAGTGTCTAATGACCTGGTGGACTGCAGTTGGTCCAATAACCTTCCCAAGTTATTCGCCTGCGGAAGTAACTGTAATGGAGTTGTAGACCCTCCTATCTCCGCATTATGTTCTTCCAAACTTGAAAGGTTTTTACGACGTGGGGGAGCGTCGATCTTAGGGCAGAGCGTACTAGGCACTACCCTAAAAACTTCTTCAATAGCCTGCTGCAGGGACCAACGATCCGCAGCCGGCTCGTCTTCTATAGGTAATAGACTTTCCGTTTCTTCGTCAGACGAAGAAGTGGAGGATTGTCTAGGCCTACGACGAGAAGTATTGTGCTTAACCGGACTTCCCACCGGTTGACCAATTTCCGATCCAGAAATGGATTCATTCTCTGATAAATCCATAAGCTGGTGACGATCATGTGAACTCAACCTTCTATCCGCAGCAGAGAAAGGTTGCGCAGAGTCAATCATCGGAGCCGAACTCACTGTATGTGATCTTTTCGACTTCCCCTTAACGGAACAAGCAATATTCCGATCGGGGGATTGCCTTTCAAAGGACTGCCTCTTGGAGAGGTGTCCTTCCGGGAGTCGTAAATTCCTATAATCAGGAATTTGACGATCACGGTAGGCATCACTAACCTGTCTGTCATAGAACCGATCACTCCTTCGAAACGAAGGTTGGTAACGTGGAGGAGTAATATCTCTTGAATAATACACTGTTCCCCTAGGAGAACGGAATGATTTTCTCGATATGTACTCTCCGTAATCTATGTCAGCAGGTTGGTTATTAAAACCTGGTAAACCAGTGTTCTGAATATCCAAATAATCAGGCTGTGCTGCGAAAGAATGATAACGTGTATCTATCCGATCGAGACGCACTGATCCCGGTTGCCTGGTACCGGGTTGCCCGGTACCTGGTTGACCGGTGGCAGGTCGAGTCATGTATGAATGACTGCCTTGCTGATTCTCCCATTCATCTTGAAATGAATCACCCATGTCCTCATTTCCGGTGTATGGATTAGTCATGCTGAATTGACTGACAGAATGCCCGGTCGCTTCATGCAGCCCGGTGCCCGGTCTAGTCATTTCAGAATGACTGCCTGGTTGCCCGGTGACTGGTCGTATCATTCTAGAATGATTGCCCGGTTGCCCGGTGACCGGTCTCGTCATTTCAAAATGACTGCCTGGTTGCCCGGTGCCCGGTTGCCCGGTGCCCGATTTAACCAAGGTAATATGACTGTCCAGTTTCCCGGAACCCGGTTGCCCGGTACCCGGTCGCCCGGAGTCATAAGGGTTTTGCCCGGAAGCATCACCCTGTGGACCAATGATAGGCAATTGTAATGCTCCATCACCGGTCCCCAAATTCTGCCCGCCGACCGGGTAATTTGGAACTCTGCTGTAGGCTTCCGAAGAATGCCTATCAACTGAGTGTGGTGAAAGAGGGGGCCATTCTGTTAGGTTTCCCTGAGAATGCCCCATTGCCTCACCCGAAGGTTCAGCACTAACACCAATCGTCTGTTTTTGACCAGACGATATCATACGTTCCTCCGAACTTCGAGACGGTCCCGTCGTGGCTGTTACAGAGGCGTATGTCTTGACTGAAGATTGAAAAGCTCTGTCCTTCCGTCTAATCAACCCAGTCGTGGAGTCTGTTGGGGAAAAACCCTCGAATTCCCCTTCGCTCGTAGAGCTAATACTTACCTTCTTCTTCAAAGGAACAGTTTTACTCTTACGGCTTTTGTGAGTCCTCCTCGATATGGCCTGTTTCCAAACGGAAGCCGACCATAACGAACAGAACTCACATGGTGAATCCTTTGTGCACTTAGTGCACGCAATGCAGGAAGAGTGCGTGTCCCACAAGGCCACTAAATGACCGCATGAGCCACGCCTCTGTTCACCATTATGTGACATAGTATAATTACGAAATCAAATTACGAAGTTCAAAAACAAAAAATAATATTTTCTATTCTTTTATTTCACTACTCGTTTTTACGGACGTAATTCAATGAAAAAATATTTTTTAAAAATTCTCCAAATGTCTATGTAATTATACAAAACAACAACAAAGGCGATAAACAATATTATCGCTACCGGATCGGGAAATCTCACCGTTGAAAATTAATTGAAAAATTAATGCACGGTCATTCAAGACCCGACTCGTAACTGAAATAGTGGGTGGGGTAACCACCCGCGGCTCTCAGCTAGTTGTTACTACAAAAAAACACAACTTAAACACAAACAATAAATAAACAAAGTTCAAGTTCAAGAAGTAAATGTACAGTTTAACTGAATGAATTGACCCGTTAAAGCGAAAGCTTTAACTAGACAACGAAAATAAATTTAGAAAAATGAAAATAAATTCAAGCCTGTAGGTCGGTGTGTCCAGGAAACTAAAAGTGACACGTTGACCTCGTGCGCCGGTATTTACCGGTGACCGTGTATATCACACAGGCGTGAGGGATACGCTAGGCGAGTTCTTTTTCTGGATGAATTAAGGGTTAGGAGATGTATATATCAGGTAATAAATGACTGGTAATGTATTTTTGACATAAAAATTGAATAGTGATGAAAATCATCGTGGCAAAAAGGGAAATGAGCAAATTCTCATTTTGCCACAATGTTTTCAAACGTCAAAAAATGTATGTATGTGGGAAAGGGATAAGAGAGATCATGTAGAGTAAAGACCCGATTACTTCTCTGTATACTCCTCTGTATCTAGACCTCTGGTAAGTCATGAACATTGCATACAGAAGAGAGAACTTCAAAAGCTCCTACTATGGAATACACATTCTACTGATCTGCCACAGGACTAGATTGGGAGGGGTAGACAATAATTTACTCCTCTCCCCATAATGTCTTTCTTATTATCAAACCAAATCCTATGATGTGGGTACTCAAAAGAATCATCTCAATGAAACAATCATTTTGAGTACCCACAACATATGGTAAGCTGGTCAAATAAATATTTTAGAACATGTAAGCAAAACACAAGAGCTCTGTTATCTGTATAATATTGTGCTGTGCAACACAGAAAAGACACTCACTAACTCTGGTGTCGCCACACAGTGCCGAACATGAAGGCTTACATAGACCATCACCAAAACTATTTCCTGCACAAAAACTTACATCCATATAAACGCTCATACTAGAGTTTGAGTTACGTGAATATAGAGGGGTTCCTGCGCCTCTTGGACTAGATATAATTTGAATTTCGGACACTTTCGGCTGGGACAGCTCTCTTTGTTTTTCATACTAAAATGCAAACAAAATTTATATGTATAATATTATGTTTTGTTACATAAATGGACATATGCCTCCCAGGGTAAATGCCACTTGTAAAAATACAATAAAGGCGATCACAAAATATTTGTTATCTAAACTGAAATGCTTTTATTACAGAACAGCTGTTCATTTGTCTAAATTTACCTTTTTTTCTTTGGTGGATGACAAACAACACATGTCACATTGACTTTTGTCAAATGTTGCAAAGAATGCCGGTCGAGCTTGGGTTCGAACTCACAACCCCCTAGATTGACAGCCAAGGTTGCTACTGACACAGCTAACGGGGCTCGACAAATGCAAGAAAATTGGAAAGATAACATAGATACCAAAAGAAAATTATAGAGAAAACAAGTGGGAAAAGGTCTTCGAAGATATAAGCAGGATTTTAATAATCTACTCCTTTATTAACATACTTGCTTAAAGAATCAATTACCATAATCTTCTTTCACTCATTTATCAAAGGATAAAAAAATCAATTTTTTAATATTCAAATTTGAATCATATTAACCCTTATAATTCTTATGATAATCGAGATTATGAAAATGGCATTCAGTATGGTGAGACTAGATCTCTTCATTACAAGGTTATACAAATCTACCATTCCAACAAATTAGCCCTTCCCCAAATGCAGACACAATCTGTCTCATCTGAAGCAGAGCAGAGAACTTTTGAAAACATGCTGGCATTGCTTCTTCTTTTGCTGCAACTTTTTCAACTCTATTCAATAAGTATAGTTTCATTTAACCCTTTTCCACGCCTCTCATGCTTTCAAAGTCATCTGCTGTATGTGGGAAAGGGTTATAGAAATGTTGAAAAAAGTTTACCTAAAAGTTTTCAAAGTCATCTGCTGCAAATTTGTTTTATAAGGTAAAAGGTTAAATCAAACCAAAACAAATTGAATATGTATTGCATGAGGTTAAATGATTTTTTCAACATTTTATGTAACAGTACTTAAATTGAGTTATAATTATATATACAGTGGAACCTGTGTATAAAGACCACCCATGGGAACAATATGCTATTTGTTCACAGGTGGTTTTTAATTGCAGGGTCATTTATGCAGAAAATGAGTAATTAAAACTAACAAGAGTCCCAAGAGGGCCAGTATCGCTCCACGGCCATAAGGTAAAAATCAAATCTCCAAACAGCCCTGCCACCAGGTGGACATGTTATTTACCAACCACCATGGCTTAAAGGAATCTTGTAGAGTGTCACCCAAGGAATGTTTCTGCAAAGTTATTTGAAAATCGGCCTGACACTTTCAGGAGAGGATATTTTAAGTTTTCACTATAGCCATATAAGGCAAAATAGCCCCACCCCCTGGCGGCCATATTTTTCAACCAATCAACATGGCTTGAAGGAATCTGATAGAGGGTCAGCCTAGGAACATTTCTACAAAATTATTTGAATATCAGCCAGACACTTTCGGAGGAGAAGAATTTTTAAGTTTTCTCTTTAGCCATATAAGGCAAAATAGCCCCCGTCCTCTGGTGGCCATGTTTTTTTATCAATCAACATGGCTTGAAGAAATCTGATAGAGGGTCACCCAAGGAACATAATCTACACCATTTTTTGAAAATCTGCTCAACACTTTCGGAGAAGAAGATTTTTTAAGTTTTCACTATAGCTATATAAGGCAATATAGCCCCGCCCCGCTGGTGACCATGTTTTTCAACCAATCAGCATTTCTTGAAGGAATCTAATGAAGGGTTACCCGAGGAACATTTCTACAGAATTTTGGATGGATCAAAAAGATTTGAAGGAATTTAAGAGAGGACATTGAGAGGATGCCTCCTATGAAGTTTCAACCAAATTGTCCAAGTGGTTAGGGAGAAGAAGTCGTTTAAAGGAAAAAGTTAACGCATGCACGCACAACAGACAATTCGCCATGACATAAGCTCGACTGTGGAGCTAAAAATGTGGTTGCTATAGACAGGGAATCACTATTCCGAAGTTATCTTTAACACAGGTTTGACTGTATATAATTTTCCAAAGATTGAATGCAATACAGACTTTCCCTCATATATATGCTTTCTGATGCCTCTGCAGCAGACGGCTTTTTGAAAACATGGCGACAAAAGAAGAATTTGCTCAAAACGAGCAATTTCTCCTTTTGTGACCATGTTTTCAACTCTATTCAATTATTGTACCTTCATTTAAAGGGAGTAAAACTTTTCGAGTATGTTTTCAATGTCGTCTGCTTGTCGAATGAGGGAAAGGGTTAAGAGGAAACTTCTTCATATAAAATCTGCAACTAAAATTACCTCCAACTGCAGACCTCGGACATCCTTGAACTTTGATAACGGCATTTTGGATTTACTTCTTAACATTTTGGTTGGTGTTCCAAATCCCACGGTTGATTGGTCCTTTTCGTGTAGTTTATCTAGAAGCATGCGCTCTTCAAGATCATTTAGATCACGCTTCTTTGCGCGGTTGTCTTTAAACTTCAGCACTTCATTAAGCTTATTGTGAATAATTGTAAATATTATGTGTTCGCTTAACCATGCATTCCCATGTAAATTAAATCTGCAGCAGACAACATTGAAAATTTCTCGGAAAAACATGTAGAATCTTCATAGATATATATACAATGTATTAATGAAACTATAATGGCAAAATGCTAATTTGCTCACCATGAGCAATTTCTCTTCTTGTAATAATATTTTCAAAATTTGTCTGCTACAGATTATAAGTTCTTAAATACACATATTTCTTTTGTATGTCAAAATAAAGTTGATGATAATTGTGCACAGTTGATTACTATTTCATCATGACATAACAATTGAATTACAAGTTTGAACCCTTAAATCTTCCAACAAGCAGATTGGTTTTGAAAACAATATGGCAACCTGTTCATAGATTTTGTCGTTATTTTGGTCTAAATATTTTCGAAATTGACTGCTATAGAATTATGCCTATGGAAATGGGTTAACTTCAGCTTTAATATACTATAACAGCTTACCCCGGTAAACAAATCATTATGCAATACCATAAACAAGAATGATTTGTTATTAATAAAATACTTGATTAAAACATAAGAATGAAATAAACAATAAACAGAAGTTAACCCTTTCCCTCATATAAACGCTTTCGGACGCCTCTGCAGCAGACAGCTTTTTGAAAACATAGTGACAAAAGAAGAAATTGCACAAAACATGCAATTTCTTTTGCCACAATGTTTTCCACTTCTTGTCATAGGTTATCCATTCAATTATGGAGATTTTCTATGTTTTGACAAAATACGTTCAAAGTCGTCTGCTGCAGGATTGTCATATGAGGGAAAGGGTTAAGTAACCAAACAATCTTTACTATGGATTAATAAAACTGCCTATTATGCAATGAAGAAACAACAACTACTCTTGATTCTGAACTAAACATTCGAAAGCCGTCAATAAAGATAACTTAAAAAAATATCCCCTGCAAACTACATTAAAGGCGATCAAGAAAAGTATACTACTGTATGGTTTTTTAAATATGCAGTGCGAAAAATTGGCAAATTTTGACATGCTTTGAATTGGCGTAAATAATAGTTATAATTAATTATAGAACATACATTTCAATAAATATGATGATTCGTAATAGCGGTACAATTGTATTCAGATTTCATGAAATGGATGGGTACGCTAATATTAATTCTTTCCCACATGGGACAAATCTGCTGCAGACGACATTCAAATCACCAAAGAAAAAATTCTACAAATGAAAGTATGATCATTAAACTGAGTTGAAAACATTGTGGCAAAAGGAGATATTTCTGATTACAAGCCAATAATTTGCTCCTTTTTCAACAATGTCTGCAAAAGCCGTCTGCTGCAGTTGCGTCAAAAGGTGTATGTGGGAATGGGTTTTAAAAACGCACATGAAGTAGAACATGTACTCATACATTATATTAAGATAATAAATTATGGACATGTTTACCAATGTTAGCAAAAAAGAGAGAAGTGCTGGGTGATTCATTTACAAGTATTTGCACACAGACAATTTGTTTTTGTTTGTTTGGAGTTTAACGCCGCTTTCAACAGCTTTGGTCATATCACGGCGGTCAGTGCACCTACCCATGTTTTCCTGGCTTTCCCACACCAGTACTTACACAACATTCTTTCGAAGCCACTGACTACTTTCTCACATTGCACACAGACAAACAAAATGGACAATTCATTACAGTAACCTTAACTCTTAGCACGCTAGCGGCGGGTTTTGTCAACCGTTGATGACATTTGCAAACAGTTTGCATCCAGATCAGTCCCCACAAAACGTGGGGACTGATCTGAGATCCAAACTGTTTGCCACTCCGATTCAATTTCAGTAAACATTTAGGAAAAATATTTTTTTTTTTTCAAAATTTTGCAGACGTCAATATAGAAGACGAAAATAATTTAGCATGCAAAGAGTTAAGACATATGCTATTGTGAATCTTTGTTTGCAGGGGTATATTGAAAACATCAACCTATTTCTACACCAGTTTTGTTTCATTGGTGTTTTACCCCATTTTCAACATTATTTGAGATATATCACACGATAGTTCACTTATTCATGATCCCTGGGTAATCAAACCAGTACTAGGCTAGGAAATGTGCCTTGCCTACAGGAACTCCACCATGACCACTGCGACTGGGGATCCATTTATATGTTTATTGCAGGGTTATCAAAATGTTTTGTTGTAACAGATTAAATGAGAAAAGTATCCGATCAGGCTTGCGGTCAGGTCAATGGCAAATCCCTGGAAGGGGGTCCATGGGAGCAAAACTAACAGATCGGCAATCAGTTAATTAGGCATATTTTCCCCAATAATTTTATTGATAAGTTTTCATTTCTAAAAGAAAGCAAATTGATGTAGAAAATTGACTGCTTTTGTAAACATTGAATTTTTTTTCTTTTTTATCTCACCTTCCTTTTCAATAAGAAGGAATCGGTGAAAGGCTGAAACACCCATTTATCCTAGATTACAGTCATACAGTTACAATGTAAGTTTGGTTGAACTATTAGATTGTCCTTTTATAAAACTCCTCAGAATAATAATGGCTATTGTATTAAATCATATGTTAATAAATGGATGGGAATTATTAACCCTTCCCTGATAAAGACAAGGTTTGACTATAATCAGGGACAGACAAATTGGTTGAAAATGGAAAAAATTGGCCGAAACAAGCATTGTGTCTTTTCCAGCAAGTTACAATGATTTCAAGTCACTTTCAACATTATAATTTTAATATCCCAGGCATTCATTTCTATCTGTGGTTATAAAGAAGACAATTCTAAACAAAATTTAATGGCAATAGGTAAACAGTTAACCCTTTCCAACTTGCTTAAGCATTTCAATGCCTAATAGTAGATGACTTTTGCCACAATATTTTTTACTTTAACCAATGGTTACAAAGTCATCCTCATATACATAATGTATGGGAAAAAAAAATAACCTTTGACATTCAAGGGTCGAATTATTACTGATTAATTTAACAATTCTAGTTGAAGATTACATATTCTACATGCATTATCATATGTTTAAACAAGAGCGCCAACGCTCGTACATTTTTAATAAGTTGAAAAAGGGGCATAACTGAATAGTCATTAAAGCCAGGATTATGTGACTTGGTATAGACATGCACTATGTTCCCAGGAACATGTGTACTAAGTTTCATTTGAAAATGTTGAACGCTTTTTGAGTTATGAGGTAGGTTAAAGTTGTGTGATGACGCCAAGGATATCACTAATAGCCTGATTTTTTTCTACGATAAACAGACAAGCTAATAAACCAGTATCTTCCGACCTTGGCTACACTTTTACCTCGGAGGAAGTACTGGCTCAAAGGTTGTAGTGGCTCTATACCACTGGAGTACTTGTAACAGTTATTTGTGCAATCTAAACAACTTTGAAAACATTTGGGCAAAAATATGGAGATCCTCAATAAATAAAAGTGTTACAATTATTGAAAATGATGTGACAATTAAAAGAAGAAATTGCTCTCTTTGAGCAATTTCTTCTTTTGTCCCAATGTTTTCAAAAAGGTTGTCACTTGGAGAGGCATCAGAAGGAGTCTGTCTATACTGTTGGAAAGGGTTAACAGATATTTATACAATCTATTTCCATGCAGTTCAATACCATCACCTAATTCATAGACTTTACAACATTTTTTTTCAGTGCTAAACCTTACCTTCTCCCCAAGAATTACTGACTTAACGTCATCATCCCGCTTAAATTTACAAAATAGGAAGTTACACAAGAGTATAGAAGATATTCTCAGCTAGTTACCTTTGACAGTACAATTTAAGGAGTACAGCTTATGTTAGCATGAAAAGAATGACAGAATGCCATATGTTTTTGCTTACGACAAAAGGGGTTAAAAAGTGAATATTGATATTCCAAAAACTTAACTTTTCAAGCCCTAAGCATAATTATCAATAAAGGTCAGTTACTTGGACATTTTTAATAGAAATATTTATAAAAATGTGTTAGTGATTTTATAATTAAATAGTAAATCAAGAAATTTCTGTTTATAGGTAAAAACAAGAGCTTCCATTGCACAGCATAGCTTATCTGGACTGGACACAAGTTCTAAACTTGATGACAACATCACTTACCAATTAGCAGAGGTGTCAATGTTTGACCAAATTAACTAACCAAGACAAATTTTAAAAAGAGAAGAAAAAGATGGCATTAACAAGTCAAAAGTCAGTGCCAAGATTACAAGATCAAACATTTAGTTATCATTTGTAGGAGACCTGGTAAAAAAGATTACACATCCCAAATATGAAAGTCCCATCTCCAATTGATTGATTTTGTTTGCTAATGTTAAAGTTTTTGCCTCTGACATACAGAGCTATTACTAATTATACCCCTGACTTTTTGATAAAAGAAGCATTAACAAAAATAATGCATATTGGCAAAGAATTTTTATCATTAAATTTCTTCCAATTGCAATTTAACCCTTTCCTAACTGCAGACACACTCTGACACATTTGCAGCAGACACATTTCATAAACATATTGTAGCAAAAGGAGAACATTGTTTGCTCCAAACTTAATGTATGGGGGCAAGTGTTAATAGTAAAACTGTCAGAAATGAAATCAATGTAAATTTCATTCAACCCTTTCTCACATGGATGTTTAGCTGCAACAGACATCTTTAATGAGATGAAAGTACAATTTGAGAAATGAGTAGAAAATGTTGTTGGAAAATGAGTTATTACAGTCATCAGTTACAGTACCTGTCACATTAATGCATCTGCATGTTAGAAAGGGTTAATAGTTAACAGGACATTATTTGAAAAGCAATGAACTGAGTAATAAACTATGACACCATCGATGTTCATGCCAATGCCAGGGTGACTGCAATAGTTGTCTTAAAACCTCATGCAGACATGCTTAAAATTTATTAATATATTTTCATTTCTAGCAATATAATAAGTATACATACATCTTTAAAATGTACACTACATTTGAATTATAATCCCCTCTTTTTCTTGACTTTGAAACAAAGAATCAGTTTATTGGCTGTTCCTCATGGAAAGCTATATATATTAGTCTCTATTTTGTGGGCAAAATAACCATCATCTGATTATTCCTATTTAACGTTTACTACATTGCTTTTATAAGATGTCTATTGAACTTGGTGCAATTTAAGTCAAAGAAGGATAAGAGGGAAAATGTTGTTAGCAGCCAAAATCCTCAAACACAGTGAAAAGTCTATACCTTCTGCTCTAATGTTGGCTTTGTTTTGGGGTTCTCCTTTTTACCCTAGGAGTAAAAAAATTATAGAAACTCGTTAAACACTCTACATGTATTATAACGAAAAAACAAACTTCTTTTTTAATACAGTAACAGTTGCTAGCAACCCAAATCCTCAAACACACAGTGAAAAAAGTCTATACCTTCTGTTCTAATGTTGGCTTTGTTTTGGGGTTCTCTTTTTTACCCTAGGAGAACAAAATTTAAAGACATTCTTTATTATAAAATACCATACATAATTATGTACATACATTATTACGAACATCTATTATAATACAGTAACAAATAATGCCAAAAAAAAATATGAATAGTTTCACCTAAATTCAACACACAAGTATTAACCCTTTCCCTCATACGACAATTCTGCAGCAGACGACTTTGAACATATTTTGTCAAAAAATAGAAAATCTCTTTAATTGAATGGATAACCTATGACAAAAAGTGGAAAACATTGTGGCAAAAGGAGAAATTGCACGTTTTGTGCAATTTCTTCTTTTGTCACTATGTTTTCAAAAATCTGTCTGCTGCAGAGGCGTCAGAAAGCGTCTATATGAGGGAAAGGGTTAATCTTTGCCACATACAGACCCTTTCTGACACCTATGCAGTAGATGACTTATTAAAACGTTGTGGCAATTTCTCCTTTTGCAAAAATGTTCTCATGATCTTTATTCAACATTTGTTTTTAAAGAGATTTTCTATATTTTTGTGTTTTGATATTTTTAAAGTTGTTGGCAGAAATTTTGATGTATGTGTGACTGTGAAATGGTTAAACACAATATGCTCTATATCATGCCATAAATCCCTACTATAAAACATGCCAATATTACCTAGTATAAATGAGTTTATCAGGATCAAACTGTTACATTTAAATACATTTTCATTTAAATATTGCAAAGAAATATTTGATCTGTGCACCAGGAAGAAAACCCTTAACCCTTTCCCTCATATAGACGCTTTCTGATGCCTCTGCATCTGACGGCTTTTTGAAAAACATAGTGTCAAAAGAAGAAATTGCTCAAAACGAGCAATTTCTCCTTTAGACACAATATTTTCCACTTTTAGTCATAGGTTATCCATTCAATTATAGAGATTTTCTAATTTTTGAGAAATTCTGCTGCAGAATTATTGTTTGAGGGAAAGGGTTAAACTATCAATAGCAAGTGTAGATAAAGACCTTCCAGCTTATCCGTGTAATCAGATCCCGAAACATGATGTTAATTAAAAATGACTTAACCCTTTCCCACATACAATCAATATGCAGCAGAGTACTTTGAAAACATCCTTACAAAAATTTGAAAAATCTCAATAAATGGGAGTAACTTAGATTATTAAATAGAGTTGAATGTACATGAGCAACTTTTTCTTTTGCCACTCTGTTTTAAAAAGTCGTCTGCTGCAGAGGCGTTAGGATACATCTACATCTGTGGGAAAGGGTTAAAAATCCTCTGTAATTGGTTGGGAAACATTGCCAAGGCAGATCAAACTTGATGGATGTTAAAGCGACTGAAATCCAGATGGCACGAAAAAAAAAAAAAAAAAAAAAAATCGAATTCGCCCTAAATGTTATTCTTTATGTTATCCAAGTAAAACCAGGGTAGAAAATATATCGTTTTTTATCAATAGAGTGAACTTGTGTCGTTTTCAATTGTCCCGATGAAGGGGTTTCCTATTTAAAAATACCACGGAATCCTTTAGATGGGCACCTTGCAACGCTCAAGTGATATAACTATATATAACGGTTCACTCTGACAGGCGTGTACATCTATACACAATTTACACGTTTGGCGGAGTCGAACGACAGTAATCATAGAGATTTGTTTGTGATTGCATGAGCTCCTCGTGATTTTGCATAAAACCTTCATGGTATAAACATGTTTCATTTAATACGCATGCGTCCTATCGGTCATGTGACGACTCTTCAATTCACGTGACGACTTTTCAAGTCACGTGATGAATGAGATTAAAAGCATCGAAAGCTATTTATAAACTTACCCCGTTACTGACAGGGTAGAATTTGCGATGGAAAAAGTATCGAAAACAAGAAAATCTCACCGATTATAGGGGTATGTAATATGTCAGTTATCATATTTTAATGCCCCAAATACAAAACTAACACTTATTTTCTTAAAATTGGAAATTTTATTTTATTTCGACAGTTGGGTATCTGGAGTTCAGTCGCTTTAATGTTGATCTGAAACTTCACTGATCACAAATAAGCCTTCAGCATGGTTTTTATGCTGGACTACTCATTTATCTTTCCACTGTTGTAACATTTTTTCATTACTGCTGATAACATTTATATCAAAATATTAACCCTTTCCCATATACAGACGTTTGCTGATACCTCTGCAAACTTTTTTGAAAACATTGTGGCAGAAGGAGAAATTGCTCATGAGCAATTACTCTTTATGTCGCGATGTTTTCAACTTTATTTACTAATTAGACTTTTATTTATAAAGAGATTTCATTTTTTTGTTATTAAATTATTATTAACCCTTTCCCC
The DNA here is from genome assembly GCA_031761405.1 of Serripes groenlandicus. Lineage (NCBI taxonomy): Eukaryota > Metazoa > Mollusca > Bivalvia > Cardiida > Cardiidae > Serripes > Serripes groenlandicus. The sequence goes on along the minus strand of JASEVX010000001.1, from coordinate 180,150,434 downwards.
CATACGACAATTCTGCAGCAGACGACTTTGAACGTATTTTGTCAAATAATGGAAAATCTCTATAATTGAATTGCACGTTTTGTGAAATTTCTTCTTTTGTTACTATGTTTTCAAAAAGCAGATTTATTGAATGTTGTAAAGGGTTTAATGGTACTCTTTTTGAGAAATAGTGTTTATAGTTTTTTATATTATGATAGCAAAGTAAAAATATCTCATTTTGAGCTTCCTGAGTCACAATAATTGTTTCTTTTCCATTTTAGTTTTCAAAAGATTTGCTTTAGAAATTGCAAAGAGGTGTACATGAATAGTGAAGGTTGGGAATTCCACTATTAAGTGTCATCCATCTGACAAAAAATTGATCTTCAAAATCACTGACATTTCAGGATAGAATACACCCTTCCTTCCAGTGTTTGTATCGTCACTATATACATGTACCATTCTTCAGAAGATTCTCAAATTCGAAGATTCTAAAGTATTGAATTGAAATGGGAAGATTGGTCGATTGTTTTGGTATTTAACACTGCTTTCAACATTTGTTGTTATATCACGGCATTTCCTGGATAAGTTACCAGTACTACTGGTCCATTTATCCTGACACAAGCTAGTCAGACGTTATGCTAACCCCACAACCCTGAGTGCCCCGACCGGGGATCAAACCCACGACCTCCCACACTTGAGGCGGATGCTGTACCTCTACACCACCGACGCTGTAGGAAATAGGAAGACCCTGATCAGATTGTAGAGATGTGAAAGCTGATCTTAGTATTCCCTGGTTTAATCTGTAACTTCCTAAAGGGTTGGTTAGAGCTTGTGGCTGATTTATATAATGCATTCCTTAATGGATAGAAAATCACCTTGTGAACAATATGTCAAGTAGTTTAGGGCCGTTAGTGGCACATTCACACACCTGGATGAAAATAACCCTTTCCCACAAACACCAAACCTGCAGCAGACGACTTTAAAAACATATCAACAGAAATATGGAAATTCTCTTTAAATGAATGTATAATTACTGAAAAACATTGTGGCAATAGGAGAAATTGCTTGTTTTGAGCAATTTTTGCTTTTGACACAATGTTTTTAAAATCGTCTGCTGCAAATTTATTGTTTATTAGAGAAGGTTAACTCTTGAAAACATTGCGGAAAAATGAGAAATTGTCCATAGCATATTGAAATATCATCCTTACATTTATAGAGATTTTTCCAATGTTTGCCAAGATGTTTTCAAAGTCGTCTGCTGCAGATATATTGTCTGTTGCAAAGGGTTAATGTGGAAGTTCAGATAAGGTGTAAATAACAGTCTCTCATATTTCTCAATCAAACACCTATGTTGTGGATGTATATAATGTTTTAATCATACCAAATTCAAGAGCATATATACATGTTTGCACCTTTCCCACATACAACAAATCTGCAGCAGATGACTTTGAAATCATGTCGGCAAAAAATATGAAAAATCAAGACATTGTGGTAAATTGAGCAACTTCTTTTTTTACCAGAATGTTTCAAATATCGTTGTCAGTCTACCCGGCTGTAGCTTTTCCGGGGACTCTTAACAGAAAATACAAAAATACACGGAAACCATGGAAAAACCATGGAAAAAACCATGGAATTTAATGTTAAGATGCAGAAACGCTGGAAATGGTCCAAATACTCTGGGGTCCACTGAACCTTTCCAGGGTGTTCACAGAACCGTTCCGGGGTGTCCATGGAATCATTCCGGGTTGTCCATGGAATTTCCAGGTTTTCCACTTAAATGTCCTGGAATTTCCATGGAAAGTGTCAGATTATCCAAAAGTATCCCTGGAAAGTTGTCCGAATACTCCGGGGATTTTCCGGGGATTTTCGTCCCCGGAAAAGCTACAGCCGGGGATGTGTCTAAATGTGGCTGCAAATGTGAAGGCTTCAGAAAACAATTAAGAAAATAAACTTAAATGTAAGCATTTTTCTTAGTGGTCCATTGTCTAACTGGTGTATCTCTTCAAATATGTCACACAAGATTTGTAAGTCTCAATTTATTGCAGTTCAGATAAAGTTGATTGATCTATTGGGATTTAATGCCATTTTCAACAATTTTCAGTCATATCAAGGCTACCCTATCACCTACCCATGTGTTTCCTGGCTTTCTGATACCTGCAGTACTCCACACAACAGACATATTCCAAGCAACTGGCTGCATTTCCACATTGACTATTAGCCCATTTGTTGAAGATGAATGACGCTTAATGTCAAAGTGACTTTTGTCAAACGTTGGAAAGAATGTTGACCAAGCTGGGATTTTAGATAAAGACGACAGTACAATTTAACTCAGAAATTCCCTAAACTTTACTTTCTACATAAGCAGCTGTTTTAACAAAAGTTGGATACATTTATTTCTCTTTGCAATATTTGCTCTGTAAACCTTCTCCTGATAGAAAGCTCTTGATGTGAATACTGTGAAAAATGAGAAGTTCTCCAGAAGTTCTCCATATCAAGCAATGACTTCTTTTCAGAAGACAAACAGTGAAAGCCGGACAGACAGACGGACAGACATACAAAGGAGAAGTGATCATCACTGTTGCTTATTGTCACGACAGGCGATACAAAATTTCCTTTCTATGGTACTTAACAGGGCAGCATGGATAACATTACGACTGAAGTGCAAGTTTCAGGATCAACCCATCAGAAATACATGTACTGATAATTCCCCCCCCCCCCCCCCCCCCCAAAAAAAACCCAATGTGCTTTAACTGATAGATCCTTGCAGAGGGAATAAGTTCAAAACCATTCAAACAAATATGTTTAGATTGTGGTAGTCCATCATTAAACCCCCATATAACTAACAAATCTGCTGCAGACGACTTTGAAAATATCTAGGAAAATCTTTATAATTGTATTTCTAATTATTTAGTTTTCAAAAGTTGTTTGCTACCGATGCGTCAAAATACATCTACAAGTTGGAAAGGGTTAACAACTAACTGGGAAAGAGGTTATCAATTTCTGCATTAATATATATATAGCCTCTTGATAAAGTTTCTAAAGGATAATAAAATGAGTAGTATTCTATTAAAATGGAATTTGACAAATATGTCAGTTCACCGACACTTGAATTACAATGTACGGAGGTCTGTCACAGGAAAACTGACAATCTAGAGTTGGAGACCAGCCTTTGCCTCAACATTACTAGATCCCGATCTTCCCGCTTTGTCATCAAGTCATAAATTTATGCGTTTTAGAATCTTATAGCCCTTTTCAACATACAGCAAATCTGCAGCTGACGACTTTGCAAACATAATATAGGCACAGATAACAAACATCTCTTTAGATTAAAGTATAATCATTAAATAGAGTTGAAAACTTTGTACCGTAGCAAATGGAGAAATTGCTCATGTTTTCAAAAGTCATCTGCTGCAAAATCATCTACATTAGTGAAAGGGGTAGTGAAAAAAATAGGTATGATTGAAAACCTAATAAACAAGTTGACCACTGTTAGTAATTGCCGGTCTTTCTAAATCATCCTCCGGTCAGATTCCTTGTGACTTGGCTTGACTATGTCAAATGTCAAACAAATCTTTCTAGTGATATGTTACCCTTTTTCGTTATTGCACATTTAATTTCAATACAAATTTTGCATAATGGATTTTATTTACAAACAAAATGACTACTGGTATGTTTATTAGTTATTGGGGTTGCACTTAAGTCCAAAGATTCAATATTTCTCCTTCTCCCACAATGTTTTCAATTTGCCTGCAATAGAAAGCAACAGGGGTCTATCATGCAGTGCTCTGCAGTCCTTAGAGGCCATCGCACAAATGGAGGGAGGTGTTCAACCAGGGAAACTGGTTTTTAGAATAATTAATTAATTAATTGACACTTTGGTTTTAAGTTGGAATGTAACCAGCATTGGTGGTGTAGTGGTAGAGTGTCCACTTCTGGTGCCAGAGGTCAAGGGTTGATTACCAGCCGGGTCATACCAAAGACTTTAAAAATGCTAGAAATGGCTGCCCTTTTTGACACTCAGGATTGAGGGGTAAGCATTAAGACTACCTGGCTGGTGTCAGGATAAATAGACCAGAAGTACGGGCAAATTACCCATGATTTGCCATGGTATAACTGATTCTTTTTTAAAGCCGGTATAATACACCAAACAATCAATCAATCAAGAAGGGACAATTGATCCCAGAAGTTGGTAACTCTGAGGAAAGCCATAGAAAAAATGTTAATGTCAAACCCAGAAAAGTGTTAACCTGTTATAGGTTTGACCACAGGGAGTGTCAGTATACATAGTCAGAGATGGTCAAAGTGGTCAGGTAACTCTTGCCCACATGCAGACACATTATCAATCATTTGCAGCAGAAAAACTGTTGAAAACATGGAGGCAAAAGGAGAAATTGCTCCTGATGGACAACTTCCCATTTTGCTATAATGTTTTCAATTTCTAATCTATTCAATAATTATAGTTTCCTTTCTAGAGATTTTCCACATTTTTGCCTGAATATTTTGTCTGCAGAAGATTTATCGTTACTATGTGGGAAATGGTTAAGGAATTCTGATGACAATTTAATAGATAATAATTCAATATGACTCGATATTGATTCAGAATTTATTTACATATCAGATTTGCCGGATTGGGAATTCAGATAATTGGATTATATGACTGATGATAAGCTTTAAGCTATAAGCCAGTTCCACAAAATAGAAATAAGAATGTGGCAATTAAGCAACTTAAGCAAGAGTTCAATGTTGATCATAACACATGTGATCTTGACCTTGACCCCAATTTTTCCCCAAAATAACCCAAGAGTTACTTTTTATCTGAACTTCCTATGAAACTTGGTAAGAATCATGCAGTCAATTCTAAAAAGTTAAGTTATTTAGCAGAGACGAAAGTTAGATGCACACATGACAACCCCAAAAAACATATTGCCAGTCTTAGTTATTGAAAACCTTGACAAAAATCATTTCAAATTAACCACCTTTATTTAAATTGTTCGCTAATATACTACCAGTATAACTCTTTCACACTTGTGGATACATCTGCAGCAAACAAGCCTTATAAGATATAATTTTCCTTTTCCAGAATGTTTTTAACCCTTTCCTTCATATAGACGCTTTCTGACGCCTCTGCAGCAGACGGCTTTTTAAAAACATTGTGACAATACGAGCAATTTCTCCTTTTGCCACAATGTTTTCCACTTTTAGTCATAGGTTTTCCATTCAATTATAGAGATTTTCTATGTTTTGACAAAAATTTATGTTCAAAGTCGTCTGCTGCAGAATTGTCGTATGAGGGAAAGGGATTACAATGTAATTACCCATTTATAGAGATTTTCAGTAAATCTGTCTAGATAAAGTTGCATATATATATATTGCAATTTGTTCTATATTGGAACGAGATAAGTGCAACATATATCTATCAGTCTTGGCACATTTGTAAAACATCTGCTGAAGGCTTGAATGATCTGTATAGGAATCTTTCGGGGATCACACCAAATATAGATTGTGCATGGGCCTTCACTTTTTTACCCTTTCCCACCTGCTATTAAATCTGCAGCAGAAGACATTGAAAACATTGTGGCGTAAGGAGAAATTTCTCATCACGAAAATGGGCAAATCACAGGAGTCCTAGCAATAAGAAGGAATTTCTGAAGACATGATAAATTGAGAATACATACATGTAAAACACACACAAAGAATTACCCCCTAAAATTTGCACTTAGATGTCAAGCAGGTTTGATATCTTACTGCATTCAAGTGGGCTTACCCAATTTACCCCTCAATTGCTGATCATTATGACAATTGACATGGCACACAACAAACATACTGATAGGCTACCAACATGTCGAAAGACATTTGTTTGACACAGTGGGGGTATTCTTTAAAGATTGTACAATAAATCAATTTTCCTTAATCTATCTGTTAAAACAAAACTATGTCATAATAATGCATTTCATTGAGATAATATTTGTATAGGTTACTTTTTTGGTCATAAATGAGGTCTCAAAAGAGTCATTTAACCCTTTCCCTCAGGTAGACGCTTTATGATGCCTCTGTAGCAGACAGCTTTTTGAAAACATTTTTGACATAAGAAGAAATTGCTTTCTCCATGTTTTCAACTATATTCAAATATTGTTCTTTCATTTAAAGGGACTTTCTGTTCTTTTGCCTAGACGTTTTCAAAGTTGTGTGTATATGTGGGAAAGGGTTAAGTATTTCCCACATACAAACAACTTTTGATGTACCTGCAGCAGATGGCTTTTGAAGATATAGTGGCAAAGAGAAAATTGCTAATTATGAGCAATTTATTGTTTTGACCACATTTTTTCAATAAATATACATAGAGTGTACATATTTCATGAGTGTTTATTTATTATCACTTTTGATATATGCCAATGCGCCTTGGCGAGGGTGACATATTCAGCTTAGTTAACAAGTTTATTAAAAGTGATAATAACTAAACATGAATGAAATATTATATTTATCTCATAAAGTGATTTATACCTCGTATTCGAAAAATGTACATGAAATTTGCAGGTTTTGGCGCCAAAGTGACTGACATTTAAACGTCAAACCGCTATCGTGATGTCATTTTCAATGTTTGGCACCACGTTGTAACAAAGACTTGAGCATAAGACTGGAAACCAAACTAGTAGTGTCATATGATATTTATGTAAAGGGATATTGAGACTCCCAGAGAGGGCCTTTTGTGAGACTTTTGCCTAGATGTGTTCAAAGTCCTTTGCTGCAGATTTGTCACATGTGAGACAGGGTTAATCAACACATCCTTGTCAAAACCTTCGCTTTCCATCAAAATTATTCTACAGTATGTACATGTAATATTAACCCTTTCCCTCATATATACTCTTTATAAAGCCTCTGCAGCAGACAGCATTTTGAAAACATGGGGACAAGAGAAGAAATTGCTCAAAACGAGCATTTTCTCCTTTTGTCACCATGTTTTCAACTCTATTCAATGATTGTTCTTTCATTTAAAGGGATTTTCTGTGCTTTTACCTAGACGATTTCAATGTCGTCTGCTGCAATTTTGTTGTATGTCAGGGAAAGGCTTAACCAAACCCACTGCATGGACTTAAAGAAACCATTTAAAATGCATCTGCTAATAACTACAATAAACTGTTTCTACTGGTATAAAACTACAAGAATAACAAATGGAGACATGTCATATAGTACCCAACCTTAACCCTTTCCCTCATATAGACGCTTTCTGATGCCTCTGCAGCAGACAGCTTTTTGAAAACATAACGACAAAAGAAGAAATTGCTCAAAACGAGCAATTTCTCCTTTTGCCACAATGTTTCCCATTTTTTATAGTCATAGGTTATCCATTCAATTTAAGAGATTTTCTATATTTTGACAAAATATGTTCAAATTCGTCTGCTACAGAATTGTCATAAGAGGGAAAGGGTTAACCCTGTCCTAATTACGCAAAATATGCAGGAGACAACTTTAAAGATAACTAGACAATAAATAGAAAATATCTATAAATGAATGAAGAACTACTGAAAACAGTTAAGAACAATGTGGCAAAAGGAAAAATTGGCTCTTCATGAGCAGTTTCTCCTTTCGCGACAATGTTTTTAAAAGTTGTCTGCTGTAGAGGCGTCAGAAGCACCTGTATGTGGGAAATGGTTAATTTAATGGTAGTGAACAGAGGACTAGATAAGGAGGAGACTGACCCATAATTCTCTTTTGAGTACCCACAACATAGGGTTTCAGTGACAAATAAGATTTTTTTTTAATTTGAAAAAATCCCCTATATGGAAATTCTCTAAAAATGAAAGAACAGTAATTCAATAAAGATGAAAACAGTGTGACGAAAAGAGAAATTACTCATTATGAGCAATTTGTCTTTTTGTCACAATGTTTTCAAAAGCCATCTGCTGCAAAGGCATCAGAAAGCGTCTGCATATGGGAAAGGGATAAGGGATATTCTGGCATAGCAGTTTTCCAGATTCTTCACCGATGGGTCGAAATCCTGAAAAGTGAAGTTTTCCTGTGGAAGTGAATGAAATTGTTTACTACAGTCATACAGCATCTTTGTAATCAATCAAAAGCTTTCGTACGCAGATTTGTTGTATATATGGGAAAGGGTTAACAACAGTGTTGTAGGAAAAATATATCATGCACAGAGGAACAATCCTGATAACTTTATAAAATATATCATTTTAAAGATTTAAGTTTACTCACTCTATCTTCTGGCGATATTATTCTTGGAGGAGATGAGGAGCGCAGTCCTCGCCGAAGTTGAAGGTCATTTGGATCTCCGCTACTTCCAACACAGAATTTCATCTTATGCTTAGTCAATAGCTGTTGGTTATTAAATGTCATGTGACAATCTTTGCATCGAAATATTCCAGCCATGTTTGGGGAATTAACAACCAGATTAGAGTTGTACATCAAATTCTGACAGGGATGTCTTCCGTTCTTTTCACAACAAAAACACACGGAAACTATCAAAAGCTTTCAAGCCTCATTAAAATTTATTTTGATCAGGCTACATTATTTACAGTTCACTTTTACCTGAAAAAAAAAAAAAAAAAATTATAACTTATTTATATTTATATTAATTATGTTCCAAAATACAATATTTACTATGTTAGTGGTTTGCATGTTCAAGACAACAGACTTTTAACCATTTCTCACATACAAAAAACCTGCAGTAGACAAATTTGTAAAATATCCAGTCAAAACTGTGGAAAATCTCTATATGGGAAAGCTTAATTATTGAAAAGAGTTGAAAACATCGTGACAAAAGAGAAATTGATTTGTTAATTATTAGCAATTTCTCCTTCTTCCACAATGTTTCCAAAGGTCGTCTGTTGCAGAGGCGTCAAGAAGTGTCTGTATGTGGGGAATAATTAAATCTGTTGTGGAAAATAGTAGTTTTTGTAGATTATCGTTGTGAGGTAAATATGCCAAAGGTAAATGTCCTGATAAAAATATTGTCATATTATGTTTTAATTATGATGCCGTAGGTAAAAATGCCAGATGTATTTAATTATTATTCCTTCCATGAAAAACAAATACTATTTTAAAATGTAATATTAATGTGATACATGATGTTCTTAAAATGATTGGGAAATAAAATTTAATTTGGATAGAGGTTGAAAAATATCTTATACACATCTCAAACAGCAATTGTCAAAAGGTATTATAATATTTCGATAATTTATAATATCATTTTTACCATGGAGACTCTGGCATATGTGCCTACAGCATTTTTACCTATTGAGTTCGTACATGAGGCATTTTTACCTTAAATCCAGATTATCATTTCTTATATATATAAATAAATTAATGTTTATTCAATCAATTAATTAGTAAACACTGGTTATATATTAGTTAATTTCTATTCAGCAATTTTAAAATCAATCTTTCCTCCAATGAAATAAAATAATGAATATTACTATTCAAGACCACAGACATTTAAATTGTTCATGAAAAAAAAAGTTGATGTAGATTAGCTTTACTTTTCTTTAATGTTTTCACTGTTTGTTAACCCTGGTGATATATTTGTAAAATATATTCTACAATCTTAAAAATATTTTTTATCTTACATTACTTCTATTAGGATTATAAAACCTTGAAGTTTTCAAAAAATATCTGCTCAATAAAATATATGATTAAAGGTAAAATAGTGCATTTTCTTAAAAATAAATGTTTATTACTTGCAGATTTTAATAAATCAAAACAATGATACATACCATTATTATATAATACCTTGCATCCAAGTAATAGCTTAGAAATTTACAACTTAACTTCCAACTATCTGTATAGATTTATATAATTTATTAAATTTAAAACAGCAGTTTTGCATGTGATTAAACTAAAAATATGAAGGAATTTTTAAATTGAAGTTATTTATAATGCTTCTCAGTCACCTGACCAAACATATTCCTTTGGCTTATCAGTTGAAATGCATTGAGTCCAAACAAATACATACTTCAGATCTATTACAGTTGGTGGTAAATTGCTTTACAATTTCCTGGTTTTTACCATTTTAGGAAACATTTCAAGACTTGAACATCAGTGGTAATATCTGTATGTAATTAATAAATTATTAATGCTTTTGTTTTAGAAACTCCCTCAAGAAAACTGAAACAACAATAAAGTCAGATCACATCAAGGTTCAGATTTTAACCATTTCCTTGACAGAAGTGACATTTAAAAGATAAAACACTCATAATTTGATAAAATATCTTCTTTAAATTCCAAACTTTTGAAGACCTAATAAACAAGTAAGAGTATTTTCATTCTTTCTAAACCTTTTCCCACATACAGTCAATCTTTAGCAGGTGACTTTGATACATTATGTACCGGTAGGATAGAATTATAAGAGTTATAGACGGATATAATTGAATAGAGTTCACATGGTGCCAACATTTATGGAGAAATTTATCAAACTGATTTTGCCAAATTAAAGGGAAAAAATGGTTTAAGAAGTAATCTGCTGCAGATGCATCAAATGCTGTCTACCAGGGGAAAGAGTTCAAAGTGTTCAAAATAAAATGTTACACATGTTTCTAAGTCCTGACAAACATACCAGTATATACAAATGGGTCAATAATTTAAAACATTCTAGCAAAAGGAGAAATTGCTCATCATGAGCATTTTCTCTTATAACCAGAATGTTTTCAAAAATTGGCTGCTGCAAGAAGCGTCAAATGTGACTGCAGGTGGAAAATGGTTAAAAACTAAGTAAGTCATAAATGAAATTGCTTGTAAATATTTAGCACTATTGCCCACCATTTAGAAATGTAAAAAAGAAAAATGCATCATGATCATACAATTGCTAAAGTATTTATTCTTAACAAATGTCTATTTAATAAGGAGCAGAGTTATTGAAACCACATAACATTGATAAGATAAAATGGTCTATTAATCTAGTTTTGTGTTGGTTTTTTTCATTTATTTTTTATTTCAAATAAAATAAATAAAAATATAAAAAAGTGTTTAAGGTCAATTATCTTCTTATGTATCGTAGGTTTTATCTGTAAACTTTACTATTAAGACTTTAGAACAGTAAGTTTCTTTTCCTTCAACCATGTTGCAGATAACAACTTTTGAAACATTGTGGCAAAAGGAGAAACTGCAAAAAAAAAACAACAACAATTTTTTCATTTAGAACAATGCTTTCAACTCTATTTTTAACTTTCATTTTCATATTTCTGACTATTGCTGCAGATGTTATTGTATGTAAAAAGGGCGAGTTACTTTTACATTACTTCATGATCATCGAGTCAAATAGACGAAAGTTATGCAGACGAAAATAAGTTTTCTTACCTGCGATATCGGTCAAGTGTTGTATAGTATCAACCAACAAAAAATGTAATATACAACCTTAATGTCGTTACCATTCAACAATAAACACAAAAATCTCCTAAATTGACACAGTAATTACCAGTCCCATAAACTTAACTTCAGACAAACTTTGAGGCACTGCAATGCAAACATTTGTCCACCATTTTGAAACAAGGTGCGCGCCGGTTATCTGACGTGAAATTTGATTGGTTGTCTCTAGAGAAACAGTTTACATCACGTGTCATAATAAAGCCATGTGTCTGACCTGAACTGTCAAACTTTGTTACGCAAAAGTTTTATTCGTGCGGATATCAAAACTAATAATCACTTCTTGAGATCAGAAAAAAAAAATGTCCACATGACATCTAATGATTGCAACCATATTTTCTTTGGCACATCTAAAATTACCCAAAGCCAATAAAGCTTCTTTTGAGCCAATTCATCAATTAATGTTTACCTCCTTTTAAATGGTGTGTCATTATATAAGCTGATAGTCGTAGTTTATAATTGCATATTAATATATCTCTGATATCATAAAACAGGGTGTTCACCAGTTTTTCAGACCTCATTCTTCCAGGCAACTGGTTACCTTGCCACATGCGCTTGCATGATGCATTGTAAAGCAAAATATACGTGCAGTTTACGAGAAAAACAACATTATGGACATTGTGCAGTCCGCGCAGGCTAATCCGGGGCGACACATTCCGTCTCAGGGGGGATAGAGGTATAGAGTAACGAGTCCTGAAACAGAAAATCCAAAGGATTCTGTCGGGGTTAGCCTGCTCGGCATGCTTAGGCTGATCAGGGCCGATTCATTACGCAGAGACCACACTGTTGGTTTTCTCATGGAACAGATCATATACACCTAGTCTTGTTGAATAACTGTTTGGCATCTATACATGAATGTGAAATATGTTGTGTTTACTTCTAGACTTTTCCACGTATCATTTTATTTTTTGGCTTGAAAATGGGTGAATTTAAGTATCTTGCAAGACAGTGCAAAGTTCTCTATTTTAATCCTTCCCTCATACAGACGCCTTTTGAAAACACTGTGAACAAGGAGAAATTGCTCAAAACTGGCAATTTCTCCCGATACCACAATGCTTTTAACACTTTCCCTCATATAGACGCTTCCTGACGCCTCTGCAGCAGACTGCTTTTTGAAAACATAGTGACAAAAGAAGAAATTGCACAAAACGTGCAATTTCTCCTTTTGCCACAATGTTTTCCACTTTTAGTCATAGGTTATCCATTCAATTAAAGAGATTTTCCAATTTTCGGCAAAATATGTTCAAAGTCGTCTGCTGCAGAATTGTCATATGAGGGAAAGGGTTAATAATTATATTGATATTTATAGAGAATTTCCATATTTTCTGTCTAGATGTTTTCAAAATCGACTGTTGCAGTTGTATTTTTCGGAAAGGGTCACTCACTCAGGTCCCACACTATTACTGTATGGTAAGGCTTCCACGGTTACTATCTAATTCAGGAATAGCTTGGTATATATAATAAACTCGTTTTGTTCAAACCTTTACTTACAGACAGACCTATAAATCTCTCTAGAAACTAGGGTCAAATTCAAGTATAATTTGAAGCATTGTGGAAGAGTAATTACTGGTAATGAACAAAATACTGAGACTTTATATGTCTCCGATGTATTCAAGCCTGTTCGTTACCTCATTTGTTTTCAAAATATGTCTAGCGACTATGTTGTGAAACTTAGGGTAAAAATGTTGAAAGTTGTAAGAAAGACAACTCTTTCAAACATTTAACAATTTTAAGTTGAAACAACTGTATTATCTTTCTTGCAACTGAAAGACACAATCTGGGACGTTGGATATCAATATTCCCTTTGTTGTTCAAATCTCAATCTTTACTAGATTCTTGATCTTCTTCCCACATAAATTACTAGAAAACAGTTTCCCACATAAATTTCTTCAATACAGTTGAAAACTTTTTGGCAAAAGGAGTAATTACACATTTTGAGCAATTTCTACTTTTGCAATAATCGTTTCAAGTCTTCTTCTTCAAATGAGATTGCAGGTGAAATATGTGAAGTGCTCGTATGAGAAAGACCCGAAAAACATGGGTAGGTAAACTGGCAGCTGTGATATAAATGAATTAATCAACTTTTGTTTAACCCAGGTTTTAACAGTATATCAATACATTTGTTAAATAGAATGCTTTTTACTATGGGCCGATGGCCTAATTACTTTTAATAAAATATTTTTCATTTGTAAGGTGATTTTGAGCAATACTAATGCATTTATATCACTTTATGCTGTGCTTTTAGCTCCGAGAATCGAGGCTCCTTCTACCATATTAATTTCACAATTTGTTGTTTTAGCTTGCTTTCAACAATTTTCAGCGATATATATATATGGCATTTCTTGATTAAGTTAACAGTACTACTAGTCTATTTATACCGACACCAGTGAGTTACCCCCACAATCTTGAGTGCCAAGGAGGGAAAGCCATTACATGTACTACCATTTTTATGCATGACCCTGCCAGGGATTGAACCTGTGCCCTCCCACACCAGGGGCCAACGCTCTACACAAATATTGAACCCTATATTGTGGAAATTCAAAAGAATCATCTCACTTATATAGGTTTAGGAGGTCAAATAGGCATTTTAAGCCCCATTTCTAGAGCTTTTTGACTGCAATGCTATATCCTACTGATATTGTGTAACCACTGTGGAATACAAATTAATATAAACACATATGCATGAACTATTGAAGGTTTATTTACAGCAATTTAGTATGTACAAAAAAAAAATCTTTCAAACACAGACAAAATTAATTCATACTTTACCAGCTTATTATTTCATCTATTTTGGTAAAATGTATATTTTTCATATTTACAAAAGAATTCCATAAAAACTTATACCCTTTCCTGGCATATAAGGTCATCTGTATATTGGCAAGGTTAAGTAAATGTAAATAGTTGGATGGGTAAGTTTTGTATCTGCATCCGAGTTTTTTTTTAAAAACATTGACACTGTTTTCAACTCTATTCCATAATTATTCTTTCATTCGTTGAGATTTTCTATATTTTTGTAAAGACATATTCAAAGTCGACTGCTGCAGATTTGTTGTAAGTGGGAAAGAGTTAACCAGATCCTGCCCTTTGGGCAGAGATATACTTATTATAACATACATTACATACGTCTATTTTCATCAATTTTCAATTATGTGCCATTTATCCCCGCATGTTTGTTTTCATAAAACAAACCACCAATTTGATGAAAATATATGCGCACCATAATAAAACAAATCTTTGCACAAAGGACAGGCAGGACCAGGTCACATTTGTTAACGACTTTGAAACCATACACAAAATTGTTTGAAACTCCATTTAAATGAAAGTTCAATAATTGAATAGAGTTGAAAACATGGCGACAAAAGGAGAAATTGCTTGTTTTGAACAATTTCTTCTTTTGTCGCCATGTTTTCAGAAAGACTTATAATGCAGAGGCGTCAGAAAGTGTCTATATGAGGTAAAGGGTTAAATAAGACCATTTAGATAAGCAGGTTGATCTTGTGTCCTTCTACTTATTCAAAAATACCAAAAAGGCAGAGTTATTGCCTAAATTGTTTAATTGGTGCCTACTATTTACTAGCAATAATAACCCATAATTATATGTCTCATATATAGGTTTGATCATCAATGTAACAGACGAAAACAAAATGATGAAGTAAAGGGTAATTCAGCATCAAAACAAAGGAATTTTTTTTTGCTTTTGCTACTTTGTCGCAGCAAGACAAAGGTAACCCTTTCGCTAACTTATTTTTCTTCCAGTATTTGTCTTTGAAATAAGAACAAATCATTTAAGGTTTTGTTAAGTACTTGGTATAAACATTAAAATAACATCTGGGTCTCCAAAGAAATATTCTGGGGAAAGACATTGGCACAATGGTAAAGAAGAACTTGCTTTAACTTTTTTTTTATTCATAGGGTATTCTCAAACGTGATTTGGGTGTGTTTATCCTTTTTCTTGATGCAATAATTACTATTAATAAAAACAAGTAGAATTTATTTGCTTTAAGCATACTTTCCCTTTTTCAGCGCTTTAAAAAATCATCTGCTGCAAAGCCATCATATGCTTGCTTTATTTAAACAAGAGGGCCATGATGGTCCCGGATACCTCACCCGTTTTTTGTTTTTTCACTTAAGCCATATAAACCCCCCCTTTTGCGGCCATAGTTTTCGACCAATGAACATGGCTTGATGGAATCTGATAAAGAAACATTCCTGCAAAATTATTTGAACAAGTGGCCCAAGAGGGCCAGTATCGCTCCACGGCCATAAGGCAAAAATCAAATCTCCAAACAGCCCTGACCCCTAGTGGCCATATTTTTTACCAACCACCATGGCTTAAAGGAATCTTGTAGAGTGTCACCCCTGTTTCTGCAAAATTATTTGAAAATCGGCCTGACACTTTCGGAGGAGAGGATATTTTAAGTTTTCACCATAGCCATATAAGGCAAAATAGCCCCACCCCATGGCGGCCATATTTTTCAACCAATCAACATGGCTTGAAGGAATCTGATAGAGGGTCACCCAAAGAACATTTCTACAAAATTATTTGAAAATCTGCTCAACACTTTCGGAGAAGAAGATTTTTTAAATTTTTACTATGGTCATATAGAGCAAAATAGCCCCGCCCTCTGGCGGCCATATTTTTTGACCAATCAACATGGCTTGAAGGAATCTGATAGAGGGTCACCCAATAAACATTTCTACAAAATTATTTGAAAATCGGCTGAACACTTTCGGAGAAGAAGATTTTTTAAGTTTACACTATAGCTATATAAGGCAAAATAGCCCCGACCCTGGCGGCCATGTTTTTCCACCAATCAACATTTCTTGAAGGAATCTAATAAAGGGTCACCCAAGGAACATTTCTACAAAATTATTTAAAAATCAGCCTGACACTTTCGTCGGAGAAGATTTTTTTAATTCTCTCTTTAGCCGTATAAGGCAAAATAGCCCCGCCCTCCGGTGGCCATGTTTTTTTACCAATCAACATGGCTTGAAGGAATCTGATAGAGGGTCACCCAAGGAACATTTCTACAAAATTATTTGAAAATCTGCTCAACACTTTCAGAGAAGAAGATTTTTTAAGTTTTCACTATGGTCATATAAGGCAAAATAGCCCCACCCTCTGGATTATGTTTTTCGACCAATCAACATTTCTTGAAGGAATCTAATAAAGGGTCACCCAAGGAACATTTCTACAAAATTATTTGATAATCGGCCAGACACTTTCAGAGAAGAAGATTTTTTAAGTTTTCACAATTTTTTTCTTTTGGTTGCCATGGAAACCAGAATTATGGATGGATCAAAAAAAAATGAAGGAATTTAAGAGAGGACATTGAGAGGATGCTTCCTATGAAGTTTCAACCAAATTGGCCAAGTGGTTAGTGAGAAGAAGTCGTTTAAAGGAAAAAGTTAACGCACGCACGCAAGACGGACAATTCGCCATAACATAAGCTCGACTGGCTTTCAGCCAGTGGAGCTAAAAATCGACCCGACACTTTCGGAGAAGATTTTTTAAGTTTTCACTATAACCATATAAAGTAAAATAGCCCCGCCCTCTGGTGGCCATGCTTTTTAACCAATCAAGATGGCTTAAAGGAATCTGATAGTGGGTCACTTAAGGAACATTTCTACAAAATTATTTGAAAATCTGCAAACCAGTTTGGGAGAAGAAGAATTTTAAAATTGTTTTTGTTTCATTGCCATGGAAACCAAAATTCTGCATGGATCCTAAAAATTTGAAGGATCATCGAGAGGATGCTTTCTGTGAAGTTTCATCGAAATTGACCAACTGATTACTGAGGAGAAGATGTTGACGGACGCACACAAAGGCGATCACAATAACTCGCCTTGAAAACTTTGTGCCCAGGTGAGCTAAACAAGAGGGCCATGATGGCCCTGGATCGCTCACCCGATTTTTTAATTTCTGACCAATTAACTTGGCTTGAAGGAATCTGATAAGAGGGTCACCCTAGGAACATTTCAACAAAATTATTTGAAAATCGGCCTAATACTTTCAGAGGAGAAGATTTTTTAAGTTTTCACTATAGCCATATAAGGCAAAATAGCCCCTCCCCCTGGTGGCCATGTTTTTTCACCAATCAACATGGCTTGAAGGAATCTGATAGAAGGTCATCCAAAGAACATTTCTACAAAATTATTTGAAAATCGGCCCGACACTTTTGGAGAATTTTTTTAAATTTTCACTATAGCCATATAAGGCAAAATAGCCCTGCCCACTGGCGGCAATGTTTTCGACCAATCAACATTGCTTGAAGGAAGCTGATAGTGGGTCACTTAAGGAACATTTCTACAAAATCATTTGAAAATCGGCCCGACACATTTGGAGGAGAAGATTTTTTAAGTTTTCACTATAGCCATATAAGGCAAAATAGCCCCGTCCCCCTGGTAGCCATGTTTTTCGACCAATCAACATGGCTTGAAGGAAACTGATAGAGCGTCATCCAAGAAACATTTCTACAAAATTATTTGAAAATCGGCCCGACACTTTTGGAGAAGATTTTTTAAGTTTTCAATATAGCCATATAAGGCAAAATAGACCCACCCCCCTGGCGGCCATGTTTTTCGACCAATCAACATGGCTCGAAGGAATCTGATAGAGGGTCGTCCAAGGAAAATTTCTACAAAATGATTTTTAAATCGGCCAGACACTTTCGGAGAAGATTTTTTAAGTTTTCACTATAGCCATATAAGGCAAAATAGTCCCGCCCCTCTGGCGGCCATGTTTTTCGACCAATCAACATGGCTTGAAGGAATCTGAAAGAGGGTCATCCAAGGAACATTTCTACAAAATGATTTGAAAATCTGCCAACCAGTTTGGGAGAAGAAGAATTTTGAAGTTTCTTTCATTTCGTTAACCAGAATCCTGCATGGATCGCAAAAACTTGAAGAAAATCTGGTGAGGTTATTGAGAGGATGCTTTCTGTGAAGTTTCATCCCAATTGACCCACTGGTTACTGAGGAGAAGAAGTTGACGGACGAGGCACGCCGGACAAAAGGCGATCACAATAACTCACCTTGAGCAAAGCTCAGGTGAGCTAAAAAGGAGTTGTAAAGGTATATCAAAATAATGAAATGAGATATACTATAAATCATAGCAGAACTAATAATTTCACACCATATTTTTTACAATTGTGAAAATAATTCCAATTTAAAAATGATTTTAATAAAAAAATTATAATTTTTATTTCATTTCATTCATTTTTGTAATATAAGCACCGTAATTGAGACTTAACTCTTTGCACGCTCATTTTTTTTGTCTGCTATATTGGTGCTTGCAAAATATTGAAAAAAAAAATTGTTTTCCCCCAACATTTACTGATATAGAATCAGAATGTCAAACAGTTTGGATCTCAGATCAGTCCCCACGTTTTGTGGGTTATGACCTGGATCCATACTGTTTGCAAATGTCATCGACGATTGGAGAAACCCGCCCCTAGCGTGCTAAGAGTTAAGAAATGTCTATGTATTTTCAAACAAGGTGTTGATAGTATTTTCGACGGTGCCCATTCCCCATGACATCAGCTGGTCCTGAGGTAAATACAAACACACGCTTGCTAGCTTTAGTATCGTCACTGATTTTGTCTGTGTCTGAAATGTACGAAAAGGAAATTAACTGTTTACCTGTTTAATAAGTTTTGAGGCAATTGCTTTGAAACCAAAAGTGTAGCGTCTTGAAAACAGGAGTGAAATATAAATAGAGCTGCAAACTTTGTGAGAAAAGTAGGAGTTCCTCATCTTGAGAAATTTCCCCCTTTTCCAAATTGTTTTCTTAAGTCGTCTGCTCCATAAAGTGTCTAATAAGGTCTATATAAGGTAATATAACATAATAAGCACTTTTAAAGTTAGTCAATGTAATTTAAGCGTTTCCCATATATAACATTTATACAGCAGATTAATGACTCTAGGCAAAAAAAAAATGGGGGACATCTCTATAAGTGAAACGGAGTTGAAAATATTGTGACAAAGCACAAAATGCTCATTATGAGCAATTTCTCCTTTTGCCATAATGTTTTAAACATTTGAGTCCGCATACAACAGTTATACAGTTGATGACTTTGACTCTTTGCAAACAAAAAGGGACATCTCTATAAGTGAAATAGAGTTGAAAATATTGTGACAAAGGAGTAGAAATGCTCATTATGAGCAATTTCTCCTTTTGCCACAATGTTTTAAACTCTGGAGTTTTACAGAAATTGTGGAAGAAGGAGAAATAGTTAATTTTAAGAATGTTACTGTTTCTCCTCATGGTTTTAAATAATAAATGTTTCCTGCTGCATAGGTATTAACCCTTTCCCTCATATAGACGCTTTCTGACGCCTCTGCAGCAGACAGCTTTTTGAAAACATAGTGACAAAAGAAGAGATTGCTCAAAACGAGCAATTTCTCCTTTTGCCACAATGTTTTCCACTTTGAGTCATAGGTTATCCATTAAATTATAGAGATTTTCAATTTTTTGACAAAATATGTTCAAAGTTGTACGAGGGAAATGGTTAATTGATTGATTGATTGGGGTTTAATGACGCTTTTAACAATTTCTCAGTTATATCACGGCGGCCAGTTCACCTACTCATGCTTTTCCTGGTTTTCTCACACCAGTACTCCACACACAATCTTCCCAAGCAACTGGCTGCTTTTACACATAGACTTAGCCCATCGGTGGAAGACGAAGGACACATTGTCAATCGTCGGAAAGAAAGTTGGCTGAGCCGGGATTCGAACTCACAACCCCTGGATTGACAGCCCGCTTCGCTACCGACTGAGCTACCGTGGCTCGCCAGAGGGAAATCGTTAATAGAGAGCTATAAAGCCAAGTGCGAGTGTAAACAAACCAAGAGCAACAACAAAAGGTGTAAACCATTTCACTTGTACATAAAATCTTCAGCAGACAACTCTGAAATCAAGTGGTCAAAAATATTGCAAATATCTATAAATGAAAGTGTAAATAACAAATAGAGTTGAAAACATTGTGGCAAAAGCAGAAATTTCTTGTTTTGAGCAATTTCTCCTTTTGTCACAATGTTTTCAAACGTCGTCTGCTGCAGAGGCATCAGAAAGTGTCTACATGTCTATATGGTTAATAGTCATTTATATCAGGAAATAGTTAAGTGTCCAGCCTTTCTCAAATTGACCTTTCTAAATGACCTACCTGAAGATTCATTCTGTCTATAAAAAGGAACACACTCTGATCGGGATTGTTGATGATCAATCCATTCTTCTCCTTCCTAGTTAGAAGACACATCACCTGCTTCTCAAAGTCTGCCTGCAGAAATTCAAAGTTTGTCTGCAAAAAGAGGACAATTTTTTTTGATTTTTTCAAATTCTATTAATATGCAAGGACAAACCATTTATTTTATTATAATTTTTGACTTCTAGTCTTCATGATTATTTTAATTCTAGTCAATTAACCTTTTTCCACATATAGGCGCTGTCGACATTTGAAAACATGTAAGCAAAAGGAGCAATGGCTTATGATGATCGATTTCTCCTTTTGCCACAATATTTTCAATTTTTTTCAGTAACTTTACTTCTATTTATAAATATTTTCTACACTTTAAGTAGATGGTTTAGTAGTCATTTACTGCAGATTTGTTGTATGTGGGAAAGGGTTAAAACAAAACTTTCCGAAGAAAAGAAGGCTATTTCTATCTAAATGACGGCCTTGTGTACTATCCAGCATGAAAAGGATAAGGTAAGTAAGTGAACGACAAATTTGAGATATAGCATTAGTAGAAACTTCTTTTTATCAGGTATTTCTCCTGACCATGTTTATATGATTGCTAAAGCAGCGTCTACGGGAGACTTTACTTTTCATCAGACAATAGAGTCACAAGGAGCACATGTCAGCTGCAATTAAATAACTATAAAACCAACTAAATGAAAGCTTGGAAAACTGACAACCAGGAAATAATCCCTAAGTATTGGTCTTATAAGCAAGCGATAAAAAATCTCTTTACACTTATGATCTTGCAAAAATCAAACATAATCTTAACAACAGACCAGTCGGTAAGGAAAATACTATTTTGAGCAAGTAGAATTATATAACAGACTTTCTTATGTTTCATAGAATGCTCTAAAAAGAGCAAAAGCTTGTTTATTCAAACAAATAGCAGAAACTTTACATTTCAGCTTTTTTTCATATTCATAGGTAATTACTCTAGTAATTTGAAACAAGAGGCCCAAGAGGGCCCGTATCTCTCCACGATCATTAGGCAAAAATTAAATCTCCAATAAGCCCCGCCCCCTGATTGCCATGTTCATTGACCAGTCAACATGGCTTGAAGGAATCTGATAGAGGGTCACCCAAGGAACATTTCTACAAAAATATTTGAAAATCAGCCGGACACTTTCGAAGAAGAAGATTTTTTAAGTTTTCACTATAGCCATATAAGGCAAAATAGCCCCACTCCCTGGCAGCCATAGTTTTCGCCCAATCAGCATGGCTTGAAAGAATCTGATAGAAGGTCATCCTAGGAACATTTCTACAAAATTATTTGAAAAAATCTGACACATTCGGAGTAGAAGATTTTTTAAGTTTTCACTATAGCCATATAAGGCAAAATAGCCCCGCCCTCTGGCGGCCATGTTTTTCGACCAATCCACATGGCTTGAAGGAATCTGATAGAGGGTCTCCCAAGGAACATTTCTACAAAATTATTTGAAAATTGGCCAAACACTTTCGGAGGAGAAGATTATTTATGTTTTCAGTATAGCCATATAAGGCAAAATAGCCCCGCCCCCTAGCGGCCATTTTTTTCGACCAAACAACTTGGCTTGAAGGAATCTGATAAAGAGTCACCCAAGGAACATTTCTAGAAAATAATTTGAGAATTGGACAAACACTTTCAAAAAAGAAGATTTTTTAAGTTTTCACTATAGCCATATAAGGCAAAATAGCCCCGACCCCCAGGTGTCCATGTTTTTTTACCAATCAACTTGGCTTAAAGAAATCTGATAAAGAGTCACCCTAGGAACATTTCTACAAAATAATTTGAAAATCGGCCTGACACTTTCAGAGGAGAAGTTTTTTAAGTTTTCACTATAGCCATATAAGGCAAAATAAACCGAGCCTTGATGGCCATGTTTTTCGTCCAATCAACTTGGCTTGAAAAAATCTGATAGAGGGTCACCCAAGGAACATTTCTAGAAAATTATTTGGAAATCGGCCAAACACTCGGAGGAGAAGAATTGTTAAGTTTTCACTATAGCCATATAAGGCAAAATAGCCCCGCCCAATCAACTTGGCTTGAAGGAATCTGATAGAGGGTCACCCAAGGAACATTTCTACAATTTTTTTGGAAATCGGCCAGACACTTTTGTCAGAGAAGATTTTTTAAGTATACACTATTTTTTTTCTATCGGTTGCCATGGAAACAAGAACTTTGCACGGATCCAAAAAAGTTGAAGGAATTCAGGAGAGGACATTGAGAGGATGCTTCCTATGAAGTTTCATTCTAATTGGCCAAGTTTTCACTATAGCCATATAAGGCAAAATAGCCCCGACCCCCAGGTGTCCATGTTTTTTTACCAATCAACTTGGCTTAAAGAAATCTGATAAAGAGTCACCCTAGGAACATTTCTACAAAATAATTTGAAAATCGGCCTGACACTTTCAGAGGAGAAGTTTTTTAAGTTTTCAAAAAAGTTGAAGGAATTCAGGAGAGGACATTGAGAGGATGCTTCCTATGAAGTTTCATTCTAATTGGCCAAGTGGTTAGGGAGGAGAAGTCGTTTGAAGCAAAAAGTTAACGGACGCACGCACGACGGACAATACGCCATGACATAAGCTCGACTGGCCAGTGGAGCTAAAAACTGGTGTCATGTTTTACCTGTATTTTTTTAAATGGACCTCTTTCCTTCTTCCATCTAGAAAACAAACTACATTCTATCCGGTCAATATCATTCCTTGGCCAAAGAAAATAGTCAACATCTGTAGTACATCCTATGATATCCTGTGAAAAAAATTGTAGAAGCATGATGGATTTTACTGGAGGATTTTATGGAAAGTTCCATCCCAATTGACCCACCGGATTTAGAGGAGAAGATGTTGCCGGACAAAGATTTTCATTAGGTGCATATGTCTCATGGTCTAAAATCCTTATTTGATACTCAATGCGATGTAGTTATTAATATTATATATCAAGAGTATAATTTCAATGAACTTATCATTATCAGTATCCAGAACATAAGGTTGGTTGGGTTGATGTGTTGGGAAAAAGCATCTGTGAAACTGAATAAATTCCTTACTCTTCTCATTGACTGCCATCTTGGAGCATGGAACTGTACAACATCCTTTTCTAGAAGTTCCATCGAGCTTTCCATCGAGTATGCTTCATTCTACATTTATAAATTCAACATTTATGAGAAAGAGAATACATGCACGTAATTTGATCATCGTTCTACACATGGACTTTTAATACTAGACTTTTCATTTTAAACCTTTCCCACATACAACAAATCTGCAATAAATTATTTTGAAAACAAAGTCAACAAGGAATCTGTGGAACCAAATGATGCTCCCCATAAGGGCTTTGTCAAGTGATCATATGCATTGTCTGATAGAACTACCTTTATATAGTGATTATTTACATAATACAGACTTCATTTAAAGAAAATAATAAAAACAAGGGAGTTAATTTTTATTATTTATTATAGAGTTATGTTTCTTGTGTAATGCACTTCCTCTCTTTAATATCTATCTACATTTCAAGTTTCATGGAAATATCTTTCGTACTTTTGGAGTTATGGTTTGAAATTGAAATATAATGTCTAACAAGGGAGATAACTTGAAATTTATTCATTATAAGTTATGGTTCTTGTGTATTGCACTTCTTTTCTTTAATATCTGTATACATTTCAAGTTTCATCGAAATATCTTTAGTACTTTTGGAGTTATGGTCCTGACATGGAAATATAAAATATAGCAAGGGAGATAATTTGAAAATTATTCAATATAAAGTTATGATTTTTGTATTATGCACTCTCTCTTATTGATATGTATGTATATTTCAAGTTTCATTGAAATATATTAAGTACTTTTAGATTTATGCTCAATGCAAATAAAGTGTGACGGACAAAGTGTGAAGGACAAAAAAGAAAATAATAAAAACAAGGGAGTTAATTTTTATTATTTATTATAGAGTTATGGTTCTTGTGTAATGCACTTCCTCTCTTTAATATCTATCTACATTTCAAGTTTCATTAAAATATCTTAAGTACTTTTCGAGTTATGGTCCTGATATGGAAATATAAAGTCTAACAAGGGAGATAATTTGAAAATTATTCACTATAAAGATATGGTTTTTGTATTATGCACTCTCTCTTATTGATATACATGTATGTATATTTCAAGTTTTATTGAAATATATTCGGTACTTTTAGATTTATGCTCAATGCAAATAAAGTGTGACAGACAAAATCTTCCGGACGAACAGACAGACATCTGAACGGACAAAGCAACATAAAAATATAGAAAATCTCTATAATTTTAATAATAGAGTTAAAACATTGTGGCAAATGTTTGCTGCTGCAGATGTCAGTTTCATTCATGTTAACAACTCTAGAGGGCATACATTGGAAAATATTTTCTTTTAACCAACTATTTTGCCAAATGGAAAAAGGTTTCACCAAAGTCTTCAAATTGTCGCCTGATGTTTGGGCACAGGTGATCTAACAAGAGCTGTCGGAGGACAGCGCGCTCGACTATATGCCGCTTATTCACATAAAGCACTATTTCATTATATTGCACTTAAGTACTATTAACCCTTTCCCTCATACGGCAATTCTGCAGCAGACGACTTTGAACGTATTTTATCAAAACATAGAAAATCTCCATAATTGAATGGATAACCTATGACAAAAAGTGGAAAACATTGTGGCAAAATTTTCTAAGTAATTCAAGGGCCATTACTCCATATTTAGGATACAATGGAGTTATCTAACCTAATTGTACGATGGTCCTTAACAAATTTGATTTGAATTATGAAACTTTAACGTTGAGCTAAACGCAAATGTTAAAACTGACCGAGTCCAAAAATAGCAAAACCTTAAAAAAAGGCTTACCAAATGTTTGACATCATGCAAAACCCGTTTGATATGTTGAAGAATTATATTTGATAAATGAATGATCACAATTAGAAAGGAATGTCTCATTTCTCAAAATCAAACAAAAATCATGTTTTTTATTCTTAAAAAGTCACACTCAGCATCTTCAACATACAATGTGAAGAAAGGTATTATATGTAATTATATTCCAAATATGAAAGCCCTAACACAAGTACTTATTGAGAAAAATTAAAAAATTAAATGAAAATGCCAACTTGCCCTAAAACTTTAACCACCCAAAATCATGTCTTTTGCTGCAAAAAGAAGGTCACACTCAGCATCTTCAGCATACAATATGAAGAAATGTATTGGATGTTATTATATTCCAAATATGAAAGCCCTAGCATAAGTAATTATTGAGAAAAAAAAAAAAAAAAAAAATTTCAACTTGCCCTAAAACTTTAACCACCGAAAATCAGGTTTTTTACCCCAAAAAGACGGTCACACTCAGCATCTTCAGCATTCAATGTGAAGAAAGGTATAATATGTAACTACATTCCAAGTATTAAAGCCGTAGCACAAATACTTATTGAGAAAAATTAAAAAATTAAATGAAAATGCCAACTTGCCCTAAAACTTTAACCACCGAAAATCACGTCTTTTACCCCAAAAAGAAGGTCACACTCAGTACTGTTAACATTCAATGTGAAGAAAGGTATAAGATGTAACTATATTCCAAATATTAAAGCCCTAGCACAAATACTTATGAATGAAAATGCCAACTTGCCCTAAAACTTTAACCGGACGCCGACGCCGGGGCGAGTAGTAAAGCTCTCATATTCTTCGAATAGTCGAGCTAAAAAGGGAAAATTAGTCTTTATAAAATTTACTTGAATTTTGAAGCACCTCTCCCTCTTTAAATAAAATAAATAACAAAAAGTATTAAACTTAGAATAATACCTTTGCTCCTTTAAGAATGCTTTCCTCATAGTTGTTAGTCATTACTGGTAAAACCTCTGAGATCTCATAGACAGCACATTTCTTCTTCTGAAATATAAACATGAAAATAACTTTTCAATTATTTTCAAACAAAAGGATTAAGCCACCAAACACATACATCATTACATGATTCCCTGGTAGTTCAATTTTTAACAATAGTGTTTCCTTTACCATATATGCAACAGATGACTTTGACAAGATTTTGGGAAAAATATTGAAACTCTTCATAAACGAAAGTATCATATTTACTCTTTAAAATGATTTTAAGAAGTTGTCAGCTGCAAATGCTTGAACATGTATCTGCAAGTGGAAAAGTGTTATAACCAGGGTTTAACCCTTTCCCTCATACAACAATTCTGCAGCAGACGACTTTGAACATATTTTGTTAAACAAGAGGGCCAAGATGGCCCTAAATCGATCACCTAATTGATAGTAAATTAGTAGCAAATATTTAACTGCAAATATCTGGAAAATTTTATCAGGGAGTGCAAATGAAACTGAAAGGAGTGGACACTTCTCAAGAAACAGATTATCAGTAAAGGCCATTTATATCTTGAAATCTAACAAGAACTTTAATAAGAATGGAATTATAAAGTTTTTGTCATTTTGCACCTTTCCTGATGCCGCCTTGCTGCCCTGTTTTTTAACGAAATCAATATGGCTTCAACAGTTTATTTAGAGGGTCACTTAAGAAACATTTCTACCAAATTATCTTGCAATAGCACAAGTAGATTATGGAGGAAAAGGATTTTCAAATTTGGGTATTTTTCTCACTTTCTGATGCCGCAGCAACCAAAGTTCTCAATGAAATTTAAATCTTTGAACAATTTTGAAAGAGGACCACCAAAGGAACATTCTTGTGATGTTTTGTGGAAATTGGTCTATTGGAATGGTAGGAGTTGGTTGTCATTTGTAGCTAAAAGTTCAATTTACCCTTTTTGTGATGACGCCTGGTTGATATGATTGTGTAACCAATCAAAATGGCTTACACAAATTAAATAGAGGATCATTACAGTAAGATTCGTATTATATTTTCTTAAAATCAGACAAACACTTTCATAAAAATGGAATTTTCAAATTTTGTCATTTTGCCCCTTTTCTGATGCCGCCTGACTGCCATGTTTTTCGACCAATCAGTATGGCTTGAACAATTTTTATAGAGGGTCACCCAAGGAACATTTCTACCAAATTATATTTGAATCTGACAGGCAGATTCGGAGGAGAAGATTTTTAAAGTTTTGACATTTTGTCCCCTTTCTGATGCCGCAGATACCAAAGTTCTCATTGGAATTTTAATCTTTGAACAATTTTGAAAGAGGACCACCAAAGGAACATTCCTGTGATGTTTTGTGGTAATTGGTCTATTGGAATGGTAGGAGATGGTTGTCATTTGTAGCTAAAAGTTCAATTTACCCCTTTTGTGATGACGCCTGGTTGCTATGATTGTGTAACCAATCAAAACGGCTTAAACAAATTAAATAGAGGATCATTACAGTAAGATTCATGTTATATTTTCTTAAAATCAGACAAGCATTTGCATAAAAATGGAATTTTGTCATTTTGTCATTTTGCCCCTTTTTTGATGCCGCCTGACTGCCATGTTTTTCAACCAATCAGTATGGCTTGAACAATTTTTATAGAGGTTCACCCAATGAACATTTCTACCATATTATATTTGAATCTGACAGGCAGATTCGGAGGAGAAGATTTTTAAAGTTTGGACCTTTTGCCCCCTTGCATAATACTCAGATTTATGGTCTAAGGGAGGTAACACTTGGCAGAGTCTCTGCCAAGTGTTACCTCCCTTAGACCATCAATCTAATAACCATACGTCATTTGAAGCAAAAAGTTAATTTTACTTCTTTTCTGATGCTGCTTGGTTGCTATGCCTTTCAACAAATCAATATGGCTTGACAAAGTATGTAGATGATCAATGAAAGAACATTTCTACAAAACTATCTTTAAATCAGACAAGCACTTTTATAAGGATGCTTTATTAAAGTATTGTCATTTTGCCCCTTTTTTGATGCCGCCTGACTGCCATGTTTTTCGACCAATCAGTATGGCTTGAACAATTTTTATAGAGGGTCACCCAAGGAACATTTCTACCAAATTATATTTGAATCTGACAGGCAGATTCGGAGGAGAAGATTTTTAAAGTTTGGACATTTTGTCCCCTTTCTGATGCCGCAGCAACCAAAGTTCTCAATGGAATTTAAATCTTTGAACAATTTTGAAAGAGGACCACCAAAGGAACATTCCTGTGATGTTTGATGAAAATTGTTCTTGCGGTTCAGGAGGAGATGATGTTTAAAGCTAAAAGTTAACGCCGGACGACAGACGACGGACGACGGACACAGAGTGATCAGAATAGCTCACCTTGAGCCTTTGGCTCTAGGTGATCTAAAAATAGAAAATCTCTTATGACTAAAAGTGGAAAACATTGTGTCACTATGTTTTCAAAAAGCCATCTGCTGCAGAGGCGTCAGAACGCGTCTATATGAGGGAAAGGGTTAAGACTAGCCAATTTCTCAAGGCATGTGTAACACTGAGACAGCGCTCTAGATAAGGACTGTTTTGCTTGTTCTAAAATACTTATTTTATCCACCATTCTATGTTGTGCGTACTCAAAAGAATCGTCTCAATGAGACAATTCTTTTAACCCTTTCCCTCATATAGACGCTTTCTGACGACTCTGAAGCAGACGACTTTTTGAAAACATAGTGACAAAAGGAGAAATTGCTCAAAATGAGCAATTTCTCCTCTTGCCACAATGTTTTCCACTTTTAGTCATAGTTTATCCATTCAATTATGGAGATTTTCTATATTTTTGACAAAATATGTTCAAAGTCGTCTGCTGCAGAATTGTTGTATGAGGGAAAGGGTTAAGTACCCACAACATAGGGATTGGTTGGATAATAAGAGATATATTGTGGGAAAAAGAGCTGTGAACACCTCCTTATCCCTCATATAGACGCTTGCTGACGCCTCTGCATCAGACGGCTATTTGAAAACATAGTGACAAAAGAAGAAATCATTATCATTAGCGGATCACTTTAATGTTCAAGATACGGTAACTTATTCATTAGACAAAATTTTGCGTATAAATTGGCAGGCAAGTACTTTATAGTATTATTTAAATACACAATAAAAATATTTTCTTGTCAGACTTCAAATTTATCCATATCATCTGAACGCCTGATGCAAGTGTTTACGCGGAGTGTAGGACAAAACACATCCCCCTCATTTTTGTATAGGTGGACAAAACCCCCCTCATCATTTTTAAAAGGTGGACAAAACACCCCCTACGGTTTTTACAAGGCGGACAAACTACCCCCTATGGTTTATACAAGGGTGGACAAAACACCCCTCAGGGGATGCAACATATTTTTATTTTTTCAGTTAAGAGTAAATACTCATCAGCAAACTTATTGTCAATTTTAAAGCTAACACTTTGTATGCAATTAATAGTGATTAAATACTTCAAAGTGTTACCTTTAATTTGACAATCATTTGAAATCTGTGAAAACTAACCAACTAACTGTTAATAATAATTAATAATTACTCTTTTGTATGTTTTATTTTCTGTGTAAATTAAACATGTGAAATAAAACCAGAATTATGAGTAATTAAATGTCTCGCCGCCCCTGCTTGGACTATCAATGCAAGTGTAAAAGACAAAAAGTAAAATAACAAAACTTTACCATTGGAAAAATGACAAATGACCAAAAGACCAAAAGTACACAAAATTCAAAAAAAAAAAATCCAAACGCAATGACCCCAAAAACAATTTAATAATTTTGAAAAACATTATTCATTAAATTTGTGTCAAAAATTTAGTCAATCTAACAAAAAATGGAGAAGGTATGAATCTTTTTACCACATAAATAGGTAACACTCATTAGCTACAACATACAATGTGTTATGGAGAGTAAAGATATAACTATGACTGAAGTTTGAAAACCCTCGCACTTGTAAAAAAAATTAACTTTGAGCTAAACGCAAAATAGAAGAAATTTCGAAAAAAATTATAAAAAAATACAAACGCGTCAAGATAAATAATACAAGGAAAAAAAATTGAGCTTAACGCAAATTTAAATAAACCAAGAAATTCATTTTTTTTTTAACTAAATGTTAAGTTAAAAAATAACAAAATACAAACGTTTTACCCTGAAATTTGTTTAATATGTTAAAGTACTTTTTTTATGAAATGTGTGTTCACAATATGAAATTAATCCAACAAAATATGAAGAAGCTATGTCCAATTATCAAAATCCACCAAAAATCAAGTGTTTTATCCCCAAAGAAGGTCACACTCAGCATCTTCAGCATACAACGTGCAGAAGGGTATTAGATGTAACTATATTCCAAATATGAAAGCCCTAGTACCAGTACTTATTGAGAAAAATAAAAACATGAAACTTTTAACGTTGAGGCTAAAAAAAAAAATATGTGTGGTTCAGGTAACATTGGTCAAAGAAAAAAGCAAGTTGTTACAGACGTAAGTGGTTACAAATGTGTGCTATATGCACATTCAAGACATCTCATCAATATATGCAATAATTCTTGCAAAAACTTCCCCGACGGTAGACGAGTTGATGACTGCCTTCATAATTCATTTTGAAGGGCCATGGACGCATTTTCTACCGTCACAGCGAACACTGTGGCCGCCGCCATGTTTGTTTTATTACGATCGATAAACGCTTTCCAAGCGTTTCAGTTTCGTACTCAAATATTTTAGTTCCCAAAATCGATAAAAAGTTCTAGGGTCGGCCCCAAAAAAATAGGGAAGGTAGGGTTACCTGAACCATACATATTTTTTTTTTAGCCTGAGCTAAACGCAAAGTTAAAAAATACAAGAAATGAAAAAGAAAAAAATCCAAATGTTTTCAAGACCCAAAAACCTGTTTGATATGTTGAAGTACTTTATTTATGAAATATTTGTGCAAAATTTGAGATCAATCTATCAAAAATTGTGGAAGCATTGACCTAATCTCAAAGTCAACCAAAAAACACAAAAATCATGTTTTTACCCCCAAAAAACGGTCACACTTAGTATCTTTAGCATACATTTGAAGAAGTGTATTAGATGTAACTATATTCCAAATATGAAAGCCCTAGTACCAGTTCTTATTCAAAAAAGTTAAAAAAACTTTAACAATGAGCTAAACGCAAAAGTTGACACCGTCGCCAGAAAAGCAACACCTAAGTCACGCTTTCGCAACTTTGTCGCAGCGAGACAATAAAAATTAAAATATTGAAAACATTTTGTCATTATTGTTACACGGAATCCTTAGGAACAATTCTATATGACGTGTATTAGCTAAGTGGTGTTTTGTCCACGCTTTAAAAACCTTAGGGTGTGTTTTGTCCACCCTTAGTTTAAAAACATTAGGGGGTGTTTTGTCCGCCTTGTAAAAATGATGAGGTGGTTTTGTCCAACTATACAAAAATGAGCAGGGGGTGTTTTGTCCGAGGGTGATTTGTCCAGTTATTTCTACCTTGTTTTGAAGAGAACATGTGTTTATCGAGGGAACAGGAAGCGATCTTAATTATGTTAGTTATTTATTTTGACATTTTATGAAAGACAAATACATACACCTATTGAAATATAACAAATCAGTCTCATTTGTTTTTGCATGTTTACACTGAAGCGATAATAGAATAGCTAGGTAAGTTACCATTAGCAGATCGCCATTTTGTTTCCATTGACAGAGTCTGAGGGGTTTTCTCAAAATTATGTTCGTACAATTTAGACATTCCCGAAGATGCTAGTGATCAAATCGGTAGTCTATCAAGTCAATTCTGCTGTTAGATAAAATTCAGCTTGTACAATAACAGCAGAAGTTTTGACAGCTAAATTGTTGCTTGAGATGACCCCGCCGATATCAGAACATCAAGTGATCCCCTATTGATACAATTGATCCAGTAATGCATCAATAACTCGTTCTGGTAAACAACGGTCTGCATAGCTGTTTCTGCACTTAAACTGAAAACGTTTTTTTATCCTTCTACCCGATTAACTAAATTTATGTGTCACTGTCTGAACTTGTACACAGTTGGAGAGAATACATGTAAGCGGCCCGGTTAGCTCAGTCGGTAGAGTACTTGCACTGAAAGAGAGACGTCCCGGGTTCGAGCCCCGGACTGGCTGCATGTTTTTATCTGCTTGTGACATTGGCGCCCAATAAGGGACCGTCTAATAGCGCTTGCAGTGCGATTTGTGACATCCTTGGCACTGGAATTCCGAAATTCGAGGACAAATTTCCAGTTAACCAGGGGTGTATGTCAGGTCTGAACTTGTAAACAGTTGGAGAGACTACATGTAAGCGGCCCGGTTAGCTCAGTCGGTAGAGACTGAGAGTAATTGCACTGAAAGCGAGACGTCCAGGGTTCGAGCCCCGGACTGGCTGCATGTTTTTATCTCCTTGTGACATTGGTGCCCAATAAGGGACTGCGACAGCATTGCTTGGTCAGTCTTATAGCGCTTGCAGTGCGATTTGTGACATCCTGGGCACTGAAATTCCGAAATTCGAGGACGAATTTCAAAATAACCAGGAGTGTATGTCATGGTCTGAACTTGTACACAGTTGGAGAGAGTACTCGCGCTGAAAGCGAGACTCCCAGGTTCGAGCCCCGGCTGCATGTTCTTCTCTCCTTGTGACATTTGGAACAAAATAACTATCTTTTAGAAAACATAGCCTTGTTCTAATTTTAAAGGTTAAATTAAATTTAAATCAAAACCTACACAAATCATTTTTACCTTTTCTTTAAAATGAAATATTATGTACATCTTGAAGTCAAAATGGTCTGCCAATGATTCCCTCTTCTTCTTCAGCTGGTTTCGCAGTCTGTTCAATGCGGAGCTCTTCCTCATGCAAGGATCCCCCATAATTCTGATGATGTTTTACTATTTCTCAATTATTTACAGATATTTATTGATATAAGGACTACATTAACACAACGGTGGTTAAACAGAAAACTAAACTCCCTTACAATACGAGCTACATTATTTACAGATGCTGAGCAAAAGTCATATAGGAATAATTAAGAATGCCATTTCTTTTCTTTGATTTGATTTACATCAGGAGAATTCAACTCGATGCCGTTGACTTCAAACTAACAAATAACCGAAACAAAATAATGGGAAGCCAAAATGCGGAAATATGAAGAAGTGGAGATGGGCCAATATTGTGATGCGTTATGTGTACGCCTGCGATGATAACAAAGTCCGCCATGGTTTATTCGAAGAACATGTTGTTCTATATGGTATTGAAATCATGTTTCGATCTGTTGTCACTCCCCAATATTCCACCGAACAAAATATACATCGTTGACGTAAAGAATTCTATCCAACCCCGAGCGGAAGTTGGAAATAGTAGGTAGTACTATTTCCGGTGTGGTGTTTATTAAACGGCCTTTTGGAACCGTATTCAATTAATATGCTGGAAATGGCATTTTCGCTGATCAATTATATTTCGTTTCTTTTAACAGTTTGATGTAAAAAGTGGAAAATTGATGTCGGAGACTTCCTACGCCGTAATACCATTCTCGGAGACTTTGTACTACATATATATATATATATATATATATATATATATATATATATAGGCTATTGAGGGCATTTTTTTGCAGGTGTTTTAAAAGTACGTGCGAATTGGGTCATTGTAAAGGTGACAATAGTGGTTAAATGGTGTGAAAAAATGCACTATGCACATTAACAGAATATTACCACATACCAACTTTTGAAATAATTTGTAGGAAAAGGAGAAATTGCTCATAACTAGCAAATTCCCATATTGCCACACTATTTTTTTTCCATAACGAATATAAGTCGAACAAACATAGTCTTCGTCATTCATTAAAATAAATATATATACGGAGTGTATTACTATATAATCTATATGTGGTACGAAGTCTCCTGGTACGATATATTGCAGTGGTACGAAGTCTCCGTAATTCAAAAATCATATATAGGTATAAAGGTACAATTTGAAACTGATATATGAACACATCAGACGCATCTTTAGAAATGTATGACCAATATATCCTTCATTATAGGGCCTAAAGAAATGACGATTTTTTTTCCTGACTAGTAGTCGATAATCGATATTTTTTACTTAACTTGAATAAAGACTTCTGGTAGCTGTCCCTGGTTTAACCGTTAATGCACTCTACCATACCGGACACTAGCATTCACTAAAGGATTTTCGAATATATCGTGATACAAATGTCCATGCATGTTTAAGGTACAGTGTGCACTTAGTAGTGGCTAACTAGCTACTGAGTTATTTTTGTCATGGCATGAAAGAGCATCCACCTCTATGTTAAAGTAAATTGTTAGCCTGTCTTGAGTCCCGTCGGCTCGGGGTTATAATTGAGACTATTACAATGATACTTAATATTCATCAGTTGTTTATATTCTTCAAATAACAAAAAAAAACCTACATTGAAGTGGACCAATTACCCGATAAGTTCATACTGATAACTAGGGAAAGGCATTCCGACTGCCAAGTCTGAGAAAAGTGATAAAGGCGCGACATTTTTAAATGAAGAAGTTTATTTTATCCAGTTTATTCAATAATCAGCAAATCATAAGACACAATAAAAGGAAACATACTTTGGATTTCATTGATATTTTAAGTAAAACCATTCCATTATTGGACAAATGTAACAACACAAATTTATCGGTGCGCATAACTGTAAAATATTCATTATTTAAAACAGTTGCGCTGTACATATTTGTTTACAATCGCAAGTAAAAGCAAGACTCAAGTTTGGTAGAAATTAACAAGCATGCAGCAGTCTCTTGAATGAATCGGGACTTGCTGCAGCTGTCCTTAGATAGAATGTCTCTTTCTTCGTAATGGTCTTTCAAGCCGGTATTTGAAAGGAGTGGACAATTATATTTTTGGATAATCTATCTGAAGTTTGACGTTAGAAGTTTTTGATTAGCATCGATCTTTACTTTTTCATTTGTTATCTTGTATAGGAGAGTCAGTCTAGTTTGTTTACGCCTATCTACTAATGGTCTTGCAGCATGGTCTCCACAGATGATATGTTTTAGTACCTGTTTGTTACATACCTTGTTAGATTCTCTGTACCATCTCCAATGTGTTCTTATTTTGCTGTAGATATGGATACTATACTGAACATGCATACTCTACTGTTTTTGTCGTTATAATGATATGTATGCATTTTTCTTTATGTCAATGTTCGAGATGCATCGGTTTTTTTTTCAGGGATCCTATTGTTTTAGTTGGCCTTTTGACAAATTATGTTTATGCGAACATCCCACTTTAGATCAGAGATAGTTGTGACTCCAACGTTGTAATCTGGTGTTCCATGCTTTAGACTGTGAATGTGGAGAGTGATGTTTTTGTGGATTGGTAATTTCCTTTTTTTTTTTAAATGTATAGCACTGCACATTTGTCAGGGATATCCATTTTTGTTTACCAAACAACAAGTTTGTCAAGATTTCTTGCAGAGTTTTGATATCTGAGGAGATAATGATGTCAACAATGGTGTCATCTGCAAAAAAAAATCACTGTTGGTAAAATGTTGTCTGGCATATCATTAATATAGAAAATGACAGATCACTTGGGACTCTTCATTTATGCTGTCAGATTTCGCTCCTTCTGTGACAACGCATTGTGTTCTGGCGTATAGGAAGTTCTTGACCTAGGTGTTAGTTTTTCCTTTTATTCCGTGATGATCTAATTTGTTGACTTATAGACTGTGTGCCTTTGTCAAACGCCTTTGAAAAATCTATGATTATAGACAGTCTCTGTTGTCAGGATTTCTGGTGGTATAATCGTTAAATTCGACTATCTGCGTTTCACATGTTTTCTAAAATCATGCTGCATTTTGACATGGTTCATTATGTGGCTGGTCACTATATGTTCCACAAGCTTGCAGCAAATGCAAGTTAGAGATAGAGGACTGTAAATGTTGACTTCAAACCGTTTTCCGTTCTCAAAAACTGTGCAGACATTGACTGTTTTTCAATAATGATGGTACTACTCAAGTGTCATTTGATAATTGGTGCTATCTATATAAGTATTGAATTTAGTTAAAATCATTGTGGCAAAAGGATAAATTTCTCCGTCATCATGAGCAATTTCTCCTTTTTCACAACGATTGTCTGCATGTGGGAAAGGGTAACATAGCAAGGAGCTTTAAAATACACATGATATTAAAAAAATGCTATGCATCGGAGACATGCAGCCAATGGTTTCAATGGCGAAGAAGTCCGCTGTTTAAACGAGAAGTCCGAGTCTTCACGACGCCTCATTTTTAAAAGCGTTCAGTGACCAAATTTAAGATTATTACGTGTTGTTAAGAAAACGAAAGTTAAATCTGCGTAAAAAGATTGCAATTGAACGTAACAGCTGTATTTTCTACGCCGGACAAACTTTCATTTGATTTATTGTAAGTAATGTACATGTCATAATTCACAGCTTACTTTCAAAAACTCTTTTAATGACTGTTTCTTTATCGAAGTTCTGTCATATTTTTTAAAAACAACAATTTCAGTATGATAATAAGAAAAGCTAATTCGAATCATTCCCACCAATTTTGACTTGCATAAGTCAGCCCGACCCTATATAGTATGTGAGGAATAAAATATAGGTAGAGCCGACAAGCCCTTGACTTACATTGCTCCGAAAAAGTACAGTACAGTTCAGTTCGGGACCCACACCTAGAGAAGTATAGTCCTTAAAAAAAACCATCGCATATGCTCATTTTTCATTTTGTTATTATCCTGCATACGCGACAAAAAATGACAGATGATAAAAGTGAAAACGAAAGTCTAAATGACTGACTACTAGAGAAGGAGATCAACCAACTTAAGAGAACTTTCAAAATCGCTTGGCACAGTGTATCACTGGCGATATCACCTGGACTACTCAAGGTCCTGGAACTCACTCCTCTGCAGGATGGAAGAAATACTGCACACCTTGACTTCTCCCAGCCATTAAATGTCTTGACTTTCAGATCACAATTCAATTTCATAACAAGACAAACTTTGAACTTGGGAAACCACCAACATAGAGACAATATCAGAATCCATGATGTCAAAATCTTTTAAAGTGTTTTTATTTTAAACTCATTCTTTCAAACAAACTTCCATTGACTGGAACAAACTCAAATTATGATTAAACAGTATTCACAAATTCGGGCTTTAGAACAGTCATACAGCACTGGGACTAAAATATTACCATTCCTTTCCCATATAGAAGCTGTTTTACAGATTATATAGGATATGGTTTGCACTTTAGTAAGATTGATGCATTAAATGATACTAAGTGTTTATACATTTTACTTTCAGGAAGGTTGTACATTTTCAACTATGCCGTCGCATAGAAACTACTGGGTGGAAGGGATAGGTGATGATGTTTTTATTGCATTTGGAGCCTTTTTTGGAATGTTCATTCCAATGCTCTACTTTGTTTTTAATCAAGGGTAAGTTATTTTTTTCCCTGTCTACAGTGCTACACAGTACACGACTGACAACATCTCAACAAAAATATGGATAATATCTAGAAATTAATTACTGATAAAAGTTTAAAGCATTGTAGCAAAACGAGAAACTGCTCATCATGAACAGTTTCTCCTTTTGCCACAACATTTTCAAAAGTCGTCTGCTGCAGATGCGTCAGAAAACATCTATGTGGGATAAGGTGAAAAGTGTTATCCCTTTCCCATGTGCAGAAGCATTTTGACCCACCTGTAGCAGACAACTTTAACCATATGACAAAACAAGAAATTGCGCATTATGAGCAATTACTCCTGTTGTCAGAATACTTTCAACTCTTCTAAATTATTTAGCTTTCATTTATGGAAACTTTCCATATTTTTTCCAAGATATTATAAACATCATCTGCTTCTGATTTCTTGTTTGCGGGGAAAGGGTTGAGGAACCTTTTTGATACAAGGACCATAACTGTATGAGTTTTGGCATTAATGAAATCGCATAAGCATTGGTAACCCAGCTGCAGACTTGCATCTGGAGTCATAAACTTAACCCTTTATTACATCAAATAAATCTGGAAGCAGACGACTTTGAACACATCTAGACAAAAATATTAAAAAGAAAATCTATATAAATTTAAGTATATAATTATTTATTCATTTGCCACAAACGTTTTTTCAATGTCAACTGGTGCAGATGTGTCAAAATGCCTCTGCATGTGGATTCAATTCATATACATGTATTTTGCAGTAATCAAAATCAAGTCATCCATCCCGAAAGTGAGGAGAACGTGCAGGCAACCAGAACTGAGGTAAACAATCAAAGGTTGACAGAACAACAAGGCCAAGGCACCCAGACAGAAACCAGTACCAATGAGCCTCGACCAATCAGAGAGAACCATGGTCAACACACATGTCCTATATGCCTTAGTGAAGCAGAGTTTGCAATTCAAACAAATTGTGGACACATTTTTTGTGGTAAGCAACCTGTGAAATAAACTACCTTGACTGAAAAACCCTTTATATATGAGCCCATAAGTTTGAAAAGGTATAAGTTGGCATTTCTGAACAGTGTAGATTCAGATCGGCTCGTACAATGGATCTGTCTTATTCAAGCTGACAAATGTTGACGGAAGCTTCAAACAAGCGTTGGCAAGTAATATATATGAACAGTGAACACTGTTCACAAAAGCCAACTTGTACCTTTCTGAATCTTTTGGATCATTTAAGAAATGTAGTCTCAATTTTCTGAAGATCAAGTTCACTTCTTACTAAAGGAAATATTTTTATGTGTTTACACTTCAACCTTTTCCCACATATAGACCCTTTCTGATGCCTCTGCAGCAGACTTTTTTGAAAACATTGTGACATTGAGACATTTTCCAAGCAGACAATTTAAAAAATGTATCATATATAAGATAAACAATCAGATGTTACTATTCTGTAGCACATGGCTGAACACAACTAAGCTGAATATGAAGAATCTCTATAAATGAACTTCTAGTTTTAAGCTTGACTATTCGAAGAATATGAGAGCTATACTACTCACCCTGGCGTCGGCGTCCACGTCACACATTGGTTAAGGTTTTGTATGCAAGTAATTAAATACTTCATGTTTTGCATTGAAACTTCCTACAACCCTACCAACTATCACACCTATGTAGAATATCAAGTTAAATTACTCTATCCTGCATTATATGCAAGTTATGGCCGTCTTTGGACTTATAAATTCTGGTTAAAGTTTTGCATGCAACTACTTTAAGAGACCATATTTTAGTAACTACTTGATGCATTGCATTGAAACGTTATACAGCCCTTCCCTACCATCACACCTATGTAAACAATCAAATACGATAACTCTATTCAGCATTTTATGCAAGTTATGGCCCTTTTTGGACTTAGAAATTCTGGTTAAAGTTTTGCAACTACATTTAGAGTGTAATCTCAGTAACCCGGCCGGGTAGCTCAATTGGTAGTGTATCTGACTCGTGATCTGGAGGTCACGGGTTCGATACCCGGTTGCGGCGACATTCTTTCGGGCGATGTTTTCCATTGCCTCTCACCTCTGATCTATGTGAGAAAGTAGTCAGTGGCTTCGAAAGAATGTTGTGTAAGTACTGGTGTGGGAAAGCCAGGAAAACATGGGTAGGTGCACTGACCGCCGTGATATGACCAAAGCTGTTGAAAGCGGCGTTAAACTCCAAACAAACAAACAAACAAAGTAATCTCAGTAACAACTTGAAGCATTGTATTGAAACTTTATACAACCTTTCCCAATTTCACAACTATATACACAACCAATTAAGATAACCCTTTTGAAATTATGGTTAAAGGTTTGCGTGCAACTACATTAAGAGTCCATATCTTAGTAACTACTTGATGCATTCCATTGAAACGTTTTATAACCCTTCCCAACCATCACACCTATAAAAGAAATCAAGTTCAATAACTCTATCCTGTATATGATGCAAATTATCTCCCTTTAAGAAATTGTGGTTATGTTTTGCTTGCAACTACATTTGAGTCCATTATCTCCGTAACTAAAATAAGCGGTTGAATGGTCGAGCGCGCTGTCCTCCAACAGCTCTTGTTAAATAGGATTGTAAACATTGCAGAAAAAGGAGCAATTTCTCCATTTGGCAACAATGATTTCATAAGTTGTCAGCTGTATGAAGAGAGACATCAGAAAGCATCTGTATATGGGAAAGGGTATATGATATGAATCATTGGCTTGGAAGAATTGTCTCTTTGTTGTAGGTACTTGTATTGTGACATATTGGAGACATGGTACATGGTTAGGTGCTGTAAATTGTCCAGTCTGTAGGCAGCTGGTAAGTGTATACATTTCCATAAACAATCCAACCTGTGCTAAAGACCACCTTTGTTAAGCAATTCCCTGTCTATAGCAACAACACTTTTAATTTCTCAATTACCCATTTTCTATATAAATTACACTGTAATTAAAGACCACCAATGTGAACAAATACCATATTTTCTTGTCACATGTGTGTGGTCTTTAACCCTTTCCCTCATACGACAATTCTGCAGCTGACGACTTTAAACGTATTTTGTCAAAACATAGAAAATCCATTATGGAGATTTTCTATGACAAAAAGTGGGAAACATTGTGGCAAAAGGAGAAATTGCACGTTTTGTGCAATTTATTCTTTTGTCACTATGTTTTCATAAAGCCGTCTGCTGCAGAGGCGTCAAAAAGCGTCTATATGAGGGAAAGGGTTAAACACATATTTGACTGTACATGTAAATTGTCAAAAAATTAAGCTTTCCCAAATAAAACAAATTTGAAGCAGATGACTTTGAAAATATTTAGGCAAAGCTATGGACAATCTGTGTAAATGTAAGTTTTATTATTGATTAGTCTTCAACAAATTTTGGGCAAAGGTGAATTTGCTCATTATGATAAAATTCTCCTTTTGCCACAATGTTTTGACAAGCTGCCTACTGCAAATAAGCCAAAATGCATCTACAAGTTGGATAGGCAATTTCTCCGTTTGTTACAATGTATTCTAAAGTCTGCTGCATTGCAAAAGGATTGGAATGTTGGTATATATATAAATTCATTTTGGGACGTCAAGTCTTGCAGAAGAACTTTGACCTGTAGTGTTTCCCTTTATGATTGTATGGCAAATAACATGTTTGTACGATAAGACACCACTGGACTTTGCAATTTTCAAATCTTTGTATATTTCTCTGTAACCTAGTTTATATCTGCCTTATAGTTATTCAATATTACATTTTTAACACATGGATACCCATATTCAATATTTTGTTGAAATATGACAAAATTTATAATGATTTTTCACAACAGAACATTTTTTGCTAGATTATTAATTAGTCACAGGTGAGCCATTGTAGAGTGACACGTTGGGAGCATGTCTCTATGGTCCTTCCGTCCATCTGTCCATAGCAGTTATCTGGTAACACATTTGTTTGTGTATTTGGTTTTAAGGAAAATTAAAATCTAATGTCAGTAGTTTGACTGTGTCTAGATTTTTAACCCTTTCCCACATACAATAATACTGCAGCAGACGACTTTGAAAGTATCTAGGCAAACACTCAGAAATGTTCTATAAATGTGGATATAATTACTGAAAAGAGTTGAAAACATTGTGGCAAAAGAAGAAATTGCTCAAAACGAG
Source organism: Serripes groenlandicus (assembly GCA_031761405.1). NCBI lineage: Eukaryota > Metazoa > Mollusca > Bivalvia > Cardiida > Cardiidae > Serripes > Serripes groenlandicus. The sequence goes on along the minus strand of JASEVX010000001.1, from coordinate 180,108,390 downwards.
CAATTTCTTCTTTTGCCACAATGTTTTCAAAAGCGTCTGTATAGTTGGTAAAGGGTTTAACCCTTTTCCCTCCTACGACAATTCTGCAGCAGACGACTTTGAACTTATTTTGTCAAAACATAGAAAATCTCCATAATTGAATGGATAACCTATGACAAAAAGTGGAAAACATTGTGGCAAAAGGAGAAATAGCATGTTTTGTGCAATTTCTTCTTTTGTCACTATGTTTTTAAAAAGCAGTCTGCTGCAGAGGCGTCAGAAAGCGTCTATATGAAGGAAAGGGTTAAAGCCAATTTTTTTTTTCAGGTAACCATATTACTTATTAACTTTACACATGCGGAACATAACAATACCTCGGAACAAAAGAGAAACATAGTAGATGCCATATATCAGTATAATAGGAGATTTTCTGGAGAGCCTCGGCCAGTAAGTTTTTATTTATTTATTAACCCCCCTTTCCCACATAAAATAAATCTGCAGCAGACAACTTTGAGACTATCAAGTCCAAAATATAGAAAACCTCTATGAATGATAGTATGATTATGGAATAAAGTTGAAATCATTGTGGCAAACTGAAAAATTTCTTGTTTTGCCACAATGATTTCAAAAGTAATCTGCATCAGAAGCATCTGTATGTGGGAAAGGGTTAAAAGGCAGAGAAATATGTGAATAATTCAATTGCTTAAATCTATAGCACACACACTAATGTGGATAATACAATAGTTCTTAAGACAACTAAAGTTTTTTTAGAAAGATAATCCTTCCCCACTTTCAAATTCATTTTGATGCATCTGCAGCAAATTTACTTTTAAAACAATATTTTTAAGGAACAATTTCTCCTTTTGCCACCTTGATTTCAAAAGCTGTATCCTGCAGCTGCCTTAAAAAGTGTCTGCATTTGGAAAAGTGGTTTATAACTGGATCTTCCAGCTAGGTGACAAACTGTAAATCCAGATTGATTTCTATGTTAAGATATCTACTTGTTAATTTGATTAATTTGGCCAAATGATGTTGTCAGTCATATGATTGCATTTTTTTGAAAGATTGCATCTTAAAATATTGATCTTTTTTTATATGCGGTAAAATGCCATGGACTGTAATATAGTAATCGCCTTGGGGTGCGTTACTTCGATCCCGGGCCTGGTCATACCAGAGACTTTAAAAATGGTAGTAATTGCTGCCCTCCCTGGCGCTCAGGGTTGCGGGGTTATTATTACGACTGACTGACTGGTGTCAGGATAAATGCACCAGTAGTATTGGTATCTTACCCAGGAAATGCTGTGATATAACTGAACATTGTTGAAAGCGGAGTAAAGCACCAACCAATCAATCCTGGCGCCAGTTTCACCAAACACCTTTAGTAGGTACTGTGAGAGCTGAGTGTGTTAAAAATCTCTTGTATTCAGGTCTAGGATATTTGGTAGTTAACTGTTTGACTTTCACTCAATTTGATAAACTGATATTATTGCCATCATGGTTAGGAATGGATTAAAGTTCTGAAAGTTCAGTATGTTATTCAGTGTGCTCATCACAACTCCTCAATAATTATTTCTAGGAAATAGGGCAATGTTAAGGAGTTTTAAGAATTAAAAACGATACATTAACTTGATTAACACTGACAGGGTTATTAAATAATAAAATGTAGAGCAAGAAGTTTGTAACTTACTCAGCTAAGTACCTACTTAAGTAGTTCCAAGAAGTCACAGCGATATAACTGAAATAATGTTGAAAACAGCGTAAAACCCACTTTAAAACAAAAATAGTTTCGTGAAAACCAGGACATGGTAATTAAAAATATATCTTTTTTTATAATTACACAATGAAATAGCAAAATATTAAGTATAAGTTTTCTTAAACCTTTTCCCACATACAACAAATCTGCAGCAGTCGACTTTGAACATATCTGGGTAACAATTTGGAGAACCTCTTAATGTGAAAATTTTATTTACTGAAAAGAGGTGAAAAACACTGTGGCAAAACAAGAAATTGCTTTCAAAGGTTGTCTGCTGCAGAGGCAACAGAAAACATCTTCATGTGGAAAAGTGTTCAAGACGATATGAAATTGGCTTTTCTCCTAGGATAAAATTGTTATACACTGCAATATATACTTTAATTTAATGATGGACATGACATAGATTAAAAATATTTCTGATTTATTTTTCAGTGGAGGGACTATATACGAGATTTACCAACCTTGCTCCGACATGCTGCTAGTGAATTTTTCACTGTTGGAGGTCTGTTTTGGATGTTTCGTCTTCGCATCATTTTCTTCTTTTTACTTGCATTCTTCTACTTTCTTTCACCTTTTGACATCATACCAGAAGCAGCCTTTGGACTTTTTGGATTCCTTGATGACTTGTTTGTGGTCTTATTGTTAGCAATATATGTGAGCTTGATTTATAGAAACTATGTACAGACCAGAGCTAATGATGCACGAAGATGATCTAAAGCTTGGATTTATGTGAAAAAATAGTGTGACGCCTTTTATGATATATGATGAGGTATATATCATTGAAATTTATGTTAAAGAAATAGTGTGACACCTTTTATGCTAAATGATGTAGTATATATGTCATTGAGAATTATGTAAAAGAAATAGTGTGACGCCTTTTATGCTAAATAATGAAGTATATATCATTGAGAATTATGTAAAAGAAATACTGTGACTTCTTTTTATCTTTTATGCTAAATGATGGGAGTATATATCATTGAGATTTTTGTTAAAGGAATTGTGTGACGCCTTTCATGCTAAATGATGAAGTTTATATCATTGAGAATTGTGTAAAAGGAATAGAGTGACTTCTTTTATGCTAAATGATGAAGTATATATCATTGAGATCTATATTAAAAAAATAGTTTGACGCCTTTTATGCTATATAATGAAGTATATATATATCATTGAGAATAATGTTAAAGAAATACTTTGACTTCTTTTATGCTAAATGAGTTTTTATCATTGAGATTTATGTTAAAAGTGCTAAACTCCAGATGGAGATCAAAATGTTGAAATGTTGAAACTTTTGCAAATATTGTTAATAGCGACAACAAAGTAAGTAACAAATAGGTCTGTTGAAAAATAGTCATGAAAATTTACCAAATTTGGCTTACCCAGCACAAATTAAGCAAACGAGTAATATTTAGATGTTTATTGTACAGTACTAGAAAGTGAAATTATTATTCTAATTTTATTCCATAATTATGATTCTAAAATTTCAAGACAACTTTTAACCCTTTCCCTCATATAGACGCTTTCTGACGCCTCTGCAGCAGACGGCTTTTTGAAAACATAGTTACAAAAGAAGAAATTGCAGAAAACGTGCAATTTCTCCTTTTGTCACAATGTTTTCCACTTTTAGTCATAGGTTATCCATTCAATTATAGAGATTTTCCATTATTTGACAGACCCGGCCGGGTAGCTCAATTGGTAGCGTATCTGACTCGTGATCTGGAGGTCACGGGTTCGATACCCGGTTGCGGCGACATTCTTTCGGGCGATGTTTTCCATTGCCTCTCACCTCTGATCTATGTGAGAAAGTAGTCAGTGGCTTCGAAAGAATGTTGTGTAAGTACTGGTGAGGGAAAGCCAGGAAAACATGGGTAGGTGCACTGACCGCCGTGATATGACCAAAGCTGTTGAAAGCGGCGTTAAACTCCAAACAAACAAACAAACAAACCATTATTTGACAAAATATGTTTAAAAGTCGTCTGCTGCAGAATTGTCGTATGAGGGAAATGGTTAAACAGTTTTATGACTATACTACCAGTATCTATACTCCTGAGTTCAGCACCTTTAAAGAAATAGTGTGATTTCTTTTATGCTAAATTATGAAGTATATATCATTGACATTAAGTTCCATGTTACTCATTCTGTGGTGTGATACTATCATCATGGTGGTTATAGGGACATCATGATTTGAAAACGTTCTTGTGTAAAACTTTGCTTTAACACTTTCCCACACACATGTACACTTGTGTATCCGAAGTTCATGAACTTTGCATTATAAAATAAGCTACCTGCAGAGGCTTTAACCCTTTCCCCCATACAACAATTCTGCAGCAGACGACTTTGAACATATTTTGACAAAATATGGAAAATCTCAATAATTGAATGGATAACCTATGACTAAAAGTGGAAAACATTGTGGCAAAAGGAGAAATTGCTCATTTTGAGCAATTTCTTCTTTTGTCACTATGTTTTCAAAAAGCTGTCTGCTGCAGAGGCGTCAGAAAGTGTTTATATGAGGGAAAGGGTTAATTAATCTGTTGACATTTTTAAGATTTTTAAGTCGACTGCTAAATATAAAGTCATGTGAAAATTGGGGAGAATAAGGATGAAAGGAACTGAAGTTGATCACGAGGTCGGAATGCTTGACAACCGCAGAAAACTTTGAAAACATCAAGGAGAAAGTATGAACAATCTCTATAACCCTTTCCCTCATTTAGACACTTTCTGACGCCTCTGCAGCAGACGGCTTTTTGAAAACATAGTGACAAAAGAAGAACTTGCTCAGAACGAGCAATTTCTCCCTTTGCCACAATGTTTTCAATTTTTAGTCATAGGTTATCCATTCAATAATGGGAGATTTTTCCATATTTTGACAACATTTGTTTAAAGGCGTCTGCTGCAGATTTGCTCTATGTGCTCTATGTGGGAAAGGGTTAAACGACAGTGTAAATGTAAAAACTAAATAGAGATGAATAAAGTGTAGCAAAAGGAAACATTGATGCCTCAAGTTTTCTATTGTCGTCTGCTTTAGACCTGTCAAACTCTTTTTGCAGGTCGGAAGGGTTCACTCCATATTATTGAAGTATTTTTGACATAACATGTAGGACACAAAGGTTACTCATCCCCTGTGCTCATGACTACATTGATGAATATTAATTATTGCTGGTGATCATGAAATTTAAAATTGCATGGAAGCTGAACCCTAACCTTTAATTTGCATCATGAAATACAATATCGCAAATAAAATAATTATATATAGCATTTATTTTGCATTTATTTATAACATATAATTTGCATTTATTTATTCATATAGCGTGATAACTTATATTTTACCCATCAAACTGCAAAACATACGTTTAGCAGAAAATATCTACCAAGCCAAAGAACACATAAAAGCAAGGAACATCATTGATATTTTAATGTCAAAGAAGTTCTAGTTGCGCAATGGTTGGGATATTTTGAAACCAGTTTCTAAAACAGTGTGGGATGAAGTGAATCTGCTTGTTCATAAAATAATTTAAGATGAAATATTTTATTAAACTCTTTGAAATTTTGTTTGTGTTATATATTTTAAAAGATATAAATTCTATACAGGAATTTGGTTGCTGCGGCATCAGAAAGGGAGAAAAATGCCATTACTTTAAGATTCTTCTTCTCTTAATCCGCTTGTCTGATTCCAAGATAATTTAGTAGAAATGTTCCTTGAGTGAGCCTCTACAAAATTAGTTCAAGCCATATTGATTGGTTGAAAAACATGGCTGCCAGATGGCATCCGATAGCTGATGTATATAAAGGGAAACTTTAACAAATCTTCTTGCACAAGCATATGGCCTGCTTTTAAAATATTTGGCACACTTTTTCCTTGGGTAACCCTCTACAAAGATTGTTGAAATAATAACGATACATTGATGAATTTGTCTGCTGCAGATTTATTGTATGTGTGAATGAGTTAACCTTAAAGACTGATTTAAAAACCTTGAAATGGCCCTGCATTTTAACCGTGAAAGTAGAAATGCGGTTGGGCTCGAAGTGATGTGAAAGATTTTAGAAAAACTGAGGATAAACTTTGTTTGAATGGTGTTTACGCAGTTTTCAACAGTATTTCAGTCTTATCAAGGCGTTTCATTTTCCGGTACTACCTGTCGCATTTATCCAGACACCAATGTATAAATCGTGCTGATATCCCTGCAACCAAGAGCGGCAAGTTGTGAAGCCGTTTCCACCATTGTTAAGGGAAAGACTTAGACGGCCATTGAAGATTCATTAAAAATGTGGAATATTTAAACATTAACAACATACGATAAATCTAAATTATCTCAATAATTAAGAAATAGCCAATTTAACGCCTTACAATTGAGATTCATGGTCCTACCAGGATCAAGGACATTTCTTCCAATCGGTTATGACTATGCAAGTAACGAGTTAGCAATCTGATCATAATCGTGAACAAAGAGCTCACAGTAACAATGTAGTGATTACTGCACTGAATGTTAAATGTCCATTATTCAGGAACTATAGGTCAAAACATCAAATTGTCATATTAAACTAAATTACCTAAACTAACACATTTCTGTATTTTGCACATTCTGATGCATCGGCAGCTGATGACTTTACAATTAACCATTGTTACAAAAAGCGACATTGGTCATTACGAAATATTTCTCCATTTGCCAAAATATTTTTTACATTATTCAAGACATCCACATGGACACGCTCATTAAAACCTATACAAAACCATTGTTACAAAAGGTGCCAAATTGTGAACGGTCTTGCAATCAATGCAAGTCATGGAAAAGATCAGTTTTGGTAGACCCACGGGGTATTGCAAATATTATTCTTGCCGCCCTTCTCTAAATTGAAGATATCTTATTCCTGTATGAATTGGTTCCCAGACTACACATCCATGATTAAACACTGGGAGTATATAGGAGTTATAATATAGTAATTTCATTTTGTCATTTAAGGTAATATATACTATTGTTCAATAGTGCTATTTTAGTGTTTAATTTTCTGCATACAGAATCAATTTGTTTGTGCATGCCAATTTAACTTATTATCTACATAAACACCCAAGATCGGTGTGACGGAAAAAAAAAATAAACAAAGAAGTCGCTTAACAAATGCAGTGTCGGATTCCTTGGTGACACGTTGCGAGTTCGAAGAAAGAATTTCTACTATAGGCCTTCGTGATCATCAATAGCGAAGGAAATGCTTACAGGAATGTGCCTCATGTCTGGACATAGAGTTATGGATATTCAAAAGTCTTCTACTGCAAATTTATATTGTTTTCAAAAGCATTTCTATGAATTAAAAATCTAGCCTACCTAGTATCACTTAAACCCTAGTCGGAATTACCTTGCGATATGTTTGCGAGTATATTGCCTTCGGAACTCCTCGTGGGCATCGAGTTACTTTTAACTCTGACTAAAAACCTAATCGCAAACTGATCGCACATTAGTCGGTCGATGCCTGGTTGATATCCGGCTGGGCATCACACATATCGGGTGAGGGCCAAGCCAAATGTTGGACAACAAACAATCTAGACGCCGCTCAGAGCCTGGCCGGAAATTGGGCAGACATAGGCCGGCCACCCACTGTGGCTTGCAGGTTATAAAAGCCGGCTCATCGCATCATTCTCCAGTCGGGCTCTTCACAGAAGGTAATAAGTTAACACACAGTTTATCACAAACATGTCAGATTAACAGTACTACAAGATACCCTAGAAAAGAAGGAAGGACTGAAGGAGAAGGAGAGGCCAGTATCCACAAGAGAGGAAGAGTGGCAGTGAAGTGAATAAGACCATGCCTCTCCTCTTCAGCCATCAATGCACCAATAACTAAGTTGTAGCGGTAGCGTGCAAACGCCAACCTCTCCCTCAACCGGGTGACCCGATCGCGCTGTGCAAGTGGCTGCAAGTGCTGTGGAGGTATCAAGGGCATTCTCGTAAGAATGTTTGTCTCAATGATATCTAAGTCAAGTTCGAATATGGATCATATTAGGTCAGAAACTAGGATTACTAGGCCAAATTGAAGGGAAGTCTTGTTAACACTCTGGAGGCTGCATTTTTAACTAGGGCATGTTAGAACTGTATCAGAATGTTTGTCTTGATGATATGTAGGCCAAGTTCGAATATTGGTCATGTCTGTTAAAAAACTAGGTCACTAGACCAAAGTTAAAGAAAATCTCGTTAACACAGTACAAGCCGCATGTTTTGCTTCAACAGTTTTAATTAGGTCAGAATGTTTATCTTAATGATATCTATGCCAAGTTTGAATATGGGTCATGCCGGGTCAAAAACTACGCCACTAGGCTAAATTGAAGGAAAATCTTGATAACACTCTAGAGGCCGCATTTTTTTTTTTGCTTCAGCAGCTTGAAATTTTGTCTAAATGATATTTAGGTCAAGTTAGAATAGTAGTCATATTAGGTCATAAACTAGGTCTGTACGCCAAATTGAAGGATAATCTTGTTAACACTCTGGATGCTGTACTTTTAACTTGAGCATGTTGAAACTTGATCAGAATGTTTGTCTTGATGACATTTAGGCCAAGTTTGAATATTGGTCATGATCTTGTTAACACTGTAGAAGCCGAATTGTTTGCGTTAGCATCTTCACATTTTATCTAAGCAACGTTCGAATATGGGTCCTATTGGGTTAACAACTAGGTCACAAGGCCAAATTGAAAGAAAATATTGTTAAAATTCCGGAGGCCGCATTTTTATGGTCAGCAAGTTGAAACTTTGTCAGAATGTTTGTCTTGAGGATATTTCTTCCATGGTCGAATAAGGGTCATATCAGGTAAACAAATAAAAAAATAGGTCACTAGGCCAAATGAAGGAAAATCTTGTTAACATTCTGGAGGTTGTATTTTTAATCTTTGTCAGAAAAATTTTCTTGATGTGTTTTGCATTAGAAATCACATTGCATAAATAAGTTGAGCGATCTAGGGCCATCGTGGCCCTCTTGTTTATGTTTCTTTGCAAGTATATTTTCGTTCACTATGTGCTGCTAATTGTTATCAATAATTTTCTTTTTTTATCTCACCTGTGCACGAAATGTTCAATGTGAGCTATTGTTATCACATTTTGATCTGCGTCTGTCCTGTGACGTACGTCATCAACAATTGTTTTGTTAACACTCTATAGGCTACATTTTACATTATATATTCATGAAAGTTTATCAGAACAATCATCTTCACCAACTCTTGGACAAGTTATAATCTGAAGGTTGGCAGCTTACAAGACATACATCTTTGGAGGAATTATCGGTGAAAAAGGTTTACATATTTTATAATGTTGAAAGCATTGTAGTGGGGAAAAGCACGAGCTATTTCTCGTGTTTCACCTTGATTTCAAAGGGTTTATGTTGCAAATGCGTTACATGTCGTCTGTATCAGGTATACGGTTACACACATTTACTTCCTGGTACAAATGCAACGTTATGCAGACGACAGTTGACGCACCTGTTCAAGCTAAAAAAAACAGCATTTACCTCCTGGGTGATTGGCAGGTACCATATTGGCTGACAGCAAGTTACAATGTAGCTGACTAATGAGTCGCACACTGAAACAACTGAATTGAACTATGTCGAGGGATTTAACGCAGGTAAGAGTCACCATTTGATAAAAGACTATGTTGTTGGTTAAAACTTAAATGAAACTATTGAATTAAACTATTAACACCAACAAATGAAATCTAGGGATATTTGGAAAAAACTGTCGTATAAGTGTAAAAACTCAATTAAACATAAAGTCTATTCTTTGCAAAATGTGTTTCAAATTACTGTTGTTTTTTATTATGAAGCTGAAGAGGTCTTTTTTGGTTTACGTGTAGCATACAGCTATTTAAGTGATTGTCCACGCCTCATATAACACATTGGCTTCATTGACTGCCAGTTGGTAAATCATTGTATTACACCGGCTTTTAATGAGTTCCTATTGTCTCAATATAAACCCGCTATGCCTGGAAACAATCAACTTGCCATGTGATTGGTTTGGTAACACATCGATATCTGTATATACTAATGAATGTGTATGTATGTCTATTCTTTACTCGTCGTGGAATAGATTTTGTAAAAATAAAGTATTACTACGAAATTTCTAAATTTAATGTCTAAACGTCTTTTCGGTTATCTTCATCAAACGTTTTATCGCTGATGAATGTTTCAGAACACTTGTCTAGCAATTCGATTTAACACCGATTGAAACAGTTATTGAAAGGGGGTCGTTTCACTGCAGTGTTGATTTCTGTAAACGACAGGTTCCGGTAGTTTGAGTGGATACATATGCAAGCCCATTCCAACCACAATATACAATACAACTGGAAATATCACTGCGTAAAAGTTTTAAAATATTGTTTGCGATCACCCTGAGGAGAACAACTGAAATTTTAATTTAAAAGTTATATGTAGATAATTGAAACCCTTGTATCCGTCATATAAAGACGTCCTATGAAAGGATATAATCATTTAGACAAAATCTCAAGACATCTGTTGTGCTATACTCACGTATACTTACTGCTGCCACTGTTTATTTATTATCACCTTTTTTAATGAACGAGTTCACTAAGATGATATGCCGCAAACTGTGGTGAGCGTAATACTCAGCTTAGTTAACGATGGGAGTTCGCGGGTTCAATTTGCGATTGGGTTTAACCAAAGACTTTCAAAAGGGTAGTCAATGGTAGTCAATGGCTTTCCCTCCTCTTTGGCGATCGGGATTGTAGGGTAATATGAACAGTAGTACTGGAAACGCTGTGAATCTTGTGAAGCAACAAAAAACACCATATAAACAAAACAAACAAGTGTATTCCATTTTGCGTTTTCTCCGCATTCTCCCCGAGACATTTTTAAAAGGAATTAAAGAAATAATGGTACGTCACGGATATCGACGTCTAGCGCTCTTACAGGTAACCTAAAGTCTAAATATGCGTATGTAGATAAATTCAACATTTACTAGCTTGATGTTCTTGAAACACGCATACTTATTAAGTATTCATGGAACATATACTAACTACCAAAGGTCCCGTGTTCGAATACCGTGATTTGTGGGTACTGTCTATGTTAAACTAACGGCGCGAGTACTTGTTACATCTCCAAGCAGCAGACATCAATTTTAATTCGTCTGCTGCACGTTTGTTATATTTAGGAATGGATTTCAATGATTGTAGACAGAACATGTGAATTTTTAAATATTGACGCTGCTACAGTTCAGGCTTAACAGTGTTTTCATTTAATGCTTTAACCTATCGTCGGAGTCTATTTTTTGACTTCATGCCTATATCTGATGTGTTGAAATTATTCATTATTTTCTCACATGCGGACACATTTTTACGTATCTGCAGCAGACGACTTTGAATAACAGATTGGCAAAAGGATAAAATGCTTATACATTCGTTTCATTATTATCTGCTGCAGATTTGTTGTATGGTTGGAAAAATAAATGTATATGATTTTGTGCAAAATTGATTGGAACCGCAATGTGTATTTAACGCATTGACTACTAGAACCGATTTTGTGAAACCCGTGACACCAGTCAAGATTCATGCGAGTCCAATCAATCGCGCCGTCTGAACAGGCTCTATACTGTTGGCTGCTCAACTCAATCTTTTAAACTTGATATTGCTAGAATTGGCAACGGATTCTTTCACATGCAATGCTGGACAAGTTCAATTTTAAACATTGGCAACGGATTCTTTCACATGCAATGCTGGACAAATTCAATTTTAAACATTGGCAACGGATTCTTTCACATGCAATGCTGGACAAGTTCAATTTTAAACATTGAAAGTGTGAAAAAGTTTTAAGTTTTGGTAGTTACATCCTGCTCAAACTTACCACATATATAAAGCAACAAGTGCCCCTTAGATTTCACGTGTAATTGATCATATCATTTACCATGGATCTTATAAGTGTAAGATGCCGTGATATAAACTATATGTTTGTATACAATCTTATTTATATTGAAAGCTAAAGATGTAACCACATTTTACAAATTAAGTGTGGTAGTATATGCAATTAAGCGCATTTTGGCGAACAATTATTATTTGATCAATCAACTCCCATTGTTATATTTTAAAAAAACATCAGACAGTAACAGAATGGGAAGACTTTTGTCAGAAAACTTCTCAAAAGATAAGACTCTTTAAATCGATAATTTCTGACTTAAAGGCAAGTTTAACAGTTAGTTTTTATCTACAATTTTGAACTTAATTTTTGCAGTTTGATATTACTTTTTCTTTTAAATAGTCCTCCGTTTTCCCTAGTGTCTGCCTTCCGTGGGAAAGCGAAAAAATATGCATGGTAGACTTGGAACATATTTGATGATGTTTCTGAAACATTCACTAATCTCAGACAGCATTCAACATTGATTCGTGATCTTGACCTGTAGAGGCGTCCTCATGTACGACAGATCAAGCGCAGCTACTGGTGTGGACGAAACAAGATTATATCTCTTTTCCCGCAAGCAGAGGCCGTACAACTCAATTCCACCAACTCAGGCAGCCCTCAGAGAACATGCAAAGCGTGCAGCCTATCAGGCTGGAATAATCTTGGGCCAGGCAACCATCTCCAATGCAGACACGAGCAGTCCGGCTGAATGGGGGTGGACACAGAAAGGAGAGACATGGTAGATATGTTTGACAACACCACCTCTATTGCAGCGAGCTGTCGGGAGCTGACGAAGTGTTCCTGTAGTAAAGGTTGCAAAGGAAGATGCAAGTGCTTTCAGTCAGAGCTCCCCTGCACATCACTCTGCAGCTGCATATGTGAACAGTAGCAGCCTGAGGACCAGTGGCATGGTACCTATGAATAACTGTGAACACTTAGATCATGCAAATCGAACAACTACAAAAAATACTTCTAAGCAAAATGTGACCTTAAGGCCGCTAATACTTGGCGACCATCTTGAAAAATAATAATAATAATAAAAAAATTCAATTGGCCAATCGGGCAGATTTGATTAGTATCACTTGGAGAACAAGTGTGCCAAGTTTGTTGCTTATATCATCATTTGCATGATTCATATAAAAGAAATGATGTTATCTGCCCCACTATAGTCGTATGCTATGCAAGCGGAAAAAATGAAAACGTATTGATATTTGATGCAATACTACTCATTGACACTCTTGCAGTAAATATAAGCCAATAATAATTTTTAACCCGTTTTTGAACATTTGAGCCATTGAAATATAATTGCTTGCAAATTTATTCAAGCAATTCGGTAAACATATACAGATTGAAAAAGAACCCATTGTATATTCATTTATTCAACTGCATTTAACAAGGTTATTTACTATGAGTATAACATAACAATTTAAAAAGGAAGATTCAAAACAAATAATCATAACTGTACTATTGTCACTATTCCATAACCTTTTTAGACATAAACAACACATGACATACATAAATGCAACATCATGAAGCCAATTATAGTATTAAAGCGATAATAAATCACTGGGCACCAACTTGCTAATAAAACGACATTTAAATTTAAAATTTTCGAAATATTTTTGAAAATAAAAAAATATATATTTCAGCTATAATCAAGATCTAACTGTGTCAAGACCCTATCAGAACTATGCAGTTAATAAGTTATGCATATCTCAAAGGAAATAAAATAAAAGTGACCAGCGAATGCACACAAACGACGAAACGAACGAACGAACAAAAAACAAAGGCAAAGAGCAATATTCTATGCCAACTTATTTCAAGTCGGAGACTCGACATATTTTTAGAGTATGTTAAATCAAATCAATGAACATTAAGCCTTTCCAACACACAACACATGTGTAGCAGATCTCCATTAATGAAAGAACAATAACCGAAAAAAGTTAAAACTATAGGACAAAAGGAGGAAATACTCCTCGTGAGCAATTTCTCCTTTGTACACACTGTTTTCAAATGTCGTTTGCTGCCAGGGCATCAGAAATGGTTTCTCTGTGAGTAAATGTTAAATACATTTACTTGTTTTTTTTTAGCATTTGATTACTATTGACACACATTATAGTATGGCTTATGCTGTTTGTGTTTTATCTTGTAAAATACCTAAATCTTAATACCTCTTGGTTTCATCTTTTTGAAAGGATAACAAAAGGAAACACGATAGCCAAATTAAAACATGAATTTATATGTTTAGCTAACGTATTCATATTCCAATATACATTTACAGGTAAAAGAAAATGACATGAAAAAGGCCGACTTTGCGAACATCAATTACGTTTTCAAGTTAGTCTGCCGCCTGCCGTATAACAAGAAGCTCGATTTTAACCAAGCTTTATTAAACTATGTTAACACTCATCAACGTACACAACTGCATCAATTGTTCATATTCATAATAATCAGCTAACATTATGCAATGTCTCGCACAGCAGAATCGTTCATTAAACTCGTTCATTATTTTCTTAAACTATAGGTAAGTACGATAGTGAAATGTTCATTTCAATTCAGAGAATCGTTGCAAAAAGAGAGAGCAGCGTAGAAACATAACTTTGTAAATAAGATAGAAACAATGTGGACAAGTGCACACTTGACCAGCTTAGACCATTAGTTGCATTTACAGTTATCACGTACATCTGTCCAATATACAGACATTGTGGAAATAGGAGAACATTGCTGAGAAATTAATACTTTTGCCAGACATTTTTTAAATAATTTGCTGCAGAGGCATTAGAAAGCGTATGCATGTGGACATGGATAAACAACGAAAATGGTAAGAATTGGTACAACATGCAGACGTTGACAGAACGTAAAAAATACATGGAATTAAAAAGACGGAATGCGAACAAAGGGAAGATTCTGATCAGATATAGCAGGCTCATATGTTACTTCACCACTTGAAATCTCCTAAAGGTTACTTGCAGGTGGTTATGAATTCATTTCATTAGCTATTTTATGATGTTCTCGAGCACATTTCAAGACAGTCTTCAATTTAGAAATTAAGTTCCATCATATGAGATTCAAAATATTTGGACAAACATTTTTTCCCTTGAGTTCCTGAGCGGATAAAGCTAAAACTGACTTTGCAATAACATTCCAGGAAGGCCGGATAATGAGATGCCCGTTTTCACGAGTAATCCTAACTCGCGTGAAACGATCAAATATCTCCTTCATGAGTGGGGACATATCGTCAATTGGTACCTCCTCTAGAAATATCAAGATAATTGGTTTAGACTGACTAAAAGCTTCTTTCAATTCCAATTTGCACCATGCACTTTTACAAAAGGAACGAGAAATAACAAAAACAACAATGTAAGAAATGTTGATACATCTATAAATTTCGTCAACAATCGCAACACCTGGTCTAAAGTGAGTGTCGCCAATACAAATGACTTCTTTTTCCACCTTCACAATTTGTTTGAGTGCATTTTCGAACTTCTCTAATATCCGACGAAAAACAATCGCACCGTCATCTTTACTGTGAGACAACATTACAAGAAACCGTTCTCCCTCATCTAGCAATTTAAATTCAGTAATTAGATTTTCGATTGACTTTGCCATATTTCTTCTCCTGATTTTCACCAATATCACCCAAATAACGAAAACAATAATTAACAAGGATATGGATACAGTTACATAAGTAATAGTTCTGATACAGAGAAATTTAGATGAATTTAAAGCAGAGTTATCGATCTCAATTGTCTTCCCTTCTAGATTACATGTTAGGTCATAAACGTCACTTTGAGCTTTCGTAACATTATCGACATTTTGTTTCGAAATTATCCATTCGATAAATGTAATTGTTTCACACGAACATTTCAATGGATTTCTTCTTAAATCCAAAACAAAATATCCGATACTTCTATGTGTAAGTGCTGCAGTCTCCAATGTCGACACTTTTTGACGATCTGCAACATTCAAAGACACGATGGAATTATTGCTAAGATCTAACACAGCAATTTGATGATACATTGAAATGTCAAAGGTAACAGATTTCAGGAAATTTCTACTTAGTCGAATTTCTTTCAATAACATATTCATGGAAAATATATCATGCGGGAGGAAGTTCAAGTTGTTTTTACTGATGTCAATGTATTCCAATAACGTAAAGGCCCGAAATATCTCTACGAAATCCGCCCGAGATTCCATATTGTGTAATTCATTTGAAGATATGTTTAATCTGTAAATAGGCATGTACCCAGTTATACGCACTGTGCTTATGATATTCGAGGACAAGTCAATTTCTATCTTAGGACTATCCATTGGCCATGTGACCGTTAAATCGAGTGACGATAATCCAGAAAACCTTGCAGACATATATGATAATTCATTTGCACAAGATGTTGTATCTACATTTAAAATGAAGTTTCCGAGAGGTCGTCTGAAGTTATCTGAATACAGTTTTCGAAGACGTGTGTAATAAGACAGATTTAGACTATTAAGACACGTTTCTGGTTCTGATGGTTTTCTGCCCTTTTTGAAATACCCTACGCCAGTGTTATTTAATATTTTAAGATTAGAAATAAAATGTAATAAATCATGTTCAGTAAGTTTGCGCAAGTTCACTCCTATTGAATTAGATACATCAAGTTTAACGACAGGTAGTGGACGACTAATGTCATATATGTTCCTTAGAAACATATTGAATCCACTCAGTACCAGCGTAGAAATATTTCTGGTAATTAGGCAGTCGACAAAATCCTGTTCGAAATATTTTTGTTGTGCAAACGTTGATTTTCCGTCTCTAAGAACAAGTGTATGCAGATGAACTAATACATTTGTTTCTTTCAATGCTCTAGCTAGAATTCCAAACTCAAGAAAAGCACAATCATGAAACTCGAGCACTTCAAGTCTAGATAATCCATTAAATGTAAGATTAGATACGCCTGAAAGAGTGTATAAACTCAAACGTAACTTGTTTAATTGTTGTAATGGATAAAACACGCTGTTGTTTAAATAATGAAATTCAACAAGATCCTTTCCCCAAATGTCTAAACGTTTAACATCTTTCCAGCTAACATCAACAAACGCTTGATCGTCGATAAATGTTTCTGAATACTCGTCTATAGACACGGCTTTTACGCCGTATGGGACAGTCCTTGGAATGATGTCACGGCATCGCAGTGTAGATTTCTGTAAATCACAGTTTCCGGTAGTTTGGGCCGATACATATCCAAGCGAAATCCCAACCACCAAGTACGCAACACCGGGGAATATCATTTTGTAAATGTGTTTCATATTGCTGGTGACCACCCCGTTCTTGTTAAACTGCAATAAAACTGAAATATGAATACATTTATTCATAGAATCCGCCAGACATGTGAGAAATGCCGACAGAATTTCACAATCATTGTCCATAACGACGAAGTTATACTTGGACATTTGAAACCCGTAGTTCCTTTATATATCTGTCCATAAATTCATTATTAGTATTGTTTACCATCGTTTCTAATTTATGTATTTGTTTTTAAAAGTTTGTTCGCAAGGGTATATTTGTACAAAACATAAAGTTCAAGTACTGATTTTGAGTTCCAGTGCTTCAACTAGCTTCGTTTCAGATTTTAAACCCTATTTGTAATATGTTAATCCGTAAATGACCAATATACATCAATTCAATCACTGTCAAATGCTGTCTTCTTGGCAGCTTACAATAGTTTATAATTATAAACGTTTGCTTTCAGGTAGACACATTTAACATTTGAAGATTTACATATGACATAACGTTGGAAACATTGTGGTAAAATGAGAAATTGCTCGTGACCAGCAATTTCTCTGTTTTTCACTTTGAATTCAACCGTTTTATGTTGCAAATACGATATATATGGTCTGTATTGGGTAAACAGTCGCATACATTTACTTCCCGGTACAAATGAACCTTACATTATACTGGTTTCTCTGTTTCGTAATGCAGACGACAGTTGACGAACATGTATCGAGTAAACGGTTAATCGGCGACAGTTAATCAACGTTACTACAGTCGGATTACTTTGGACCCATTTCAGGAAATTGCTTAAGGTGGAATCATACCTTTGAAATAACGTCGCTGTTACGTCAAAACGTACGTTTTTGAGACAGTGACAGTGTTGTTTAAGAAATCACCACGACTTTCTCGTTTGAAGTGGTATTTGGAAAGAGTTAACACCAGACCGAAAAAACTAAAATTACCTACGTAGTGATGTAATTTCCATACAACTGCCAATACGGTTAACGTAACATAACGGAAGTAAAAATAAAACTTTCGCTAAAGTATTTTAAAAATAATTCGGTTATTTTAAATTTATCAAAAATTCGTCTGAGAGATTTTGTTTAAAAACTTATATAATTTAGAACAACATTTTGTCTACCATTTACCAAAATTTCAAGAAAATCTATCGTGCAGATCTTTAGTAAATCGCAATGACGTTAAAGCTCTGTCACGCGACAAACCGTACACTGCGGAATTTAAATTAAAATGAACTCCCGATTGTTCATAAAATTATCAATTTTATTCTTTTACGAAAGTGGTAAACTGTATCTATTATACTCCTTTAAATATTAAATATGTTTTATATATACTGACTTGTCTACTTCGCTGTTTATCTGTTAAATCATTTTTTCACATTCCATGTATAAGTATTAGTATTAGTCTCAAACCGTCGATTGCAGTTCTTATAGATATATTTTATTTCACTTATTCGAATACATGTACGTAATTCGTCATTTACATACATACATTTACATAAACAAATTGATACGGGAACATCAAATAGTATTACGATATAACATGAAGTTTCATGATTTCACATAACCCAACATTTCTGATACGAAATTCTTCAAACAGGAGCATCGTCAGAATTATCATGGAAGAAATTGTTAATATATATTATTACTTTCCTATTTGTCACTCTAGGTATGTAATGTATCTTCAGATAACAGTAAATACAGAATGCGTTTCTCTTTATCAGGCAAAAAGCAAGTTTCAGCACTTCAAAGATTATAACTGTCATGCAAAGCTTTTTATCTATTCTATCCGTTATTATGCTTTGTTATTTAAGGAAACACTTTATATGATAAAACATCGAAACGAACTATCTTACTTTATTCCCTTTGGAAAACCTTCTGAACAAGATTGTATGAACATTTTGACTTGATTGTATTCACACAGCTCCGCAGTTCAATTCAACTTAGAGCTGTTTGAATACAGGTGTTTATTGACACTATTTCCTTGTATAGTTTGGGTAAAAAAATATCCCGTGGAGTGCTATCACATCGGTGTCTGCACTATGTAGTGAGTCTTCGATGTCATTGCACAGGTGTCTGTAAACTGTAGACAGTTTATAGTCGGGTAATGATACATTTTGTTTTATAATTAGAAGTGTGTCGACAACACAAGTACATTGTAATTAGGTACGAACATGTGACCAAAAGGGAGATCTTCTACGGTGTTATGGCATTGTGATTTACTTAAAATCAACCCCATAGTTTGTCTTGAAATTTAGGTAAAGGGTAAAAACAATTATCAAGACAAAACGAAGTACCGGTAGTTTTAAATAATGGGGACATATGGAGTAAAATAAGAAAGATAGATGAAGGGTGGCTGTGTTTCATTTTCAGTTCCACAATGTGCGTACCGGCAGTATTTACTAAAAGTCCGCCGATATATTTCCAACAAATTTGAGTAAATTGGGGAAGAAATGGTGTTCTAAATTATAATGATTTCTTTTAAAAGAAATATCTAGGGTATTTCTTTGTAAGTAAATTAGACGTCAGGTAATAACTGTATTATTAGTCAGCGAGTTCGCTAAATAAACCAAGTTTTGCTTTAAAATTATGAACTATATTATATCATCATGTAGTTTATATTATTCGCTTCAAATCGATGTTAATATAAGATGAGATAGTAATGGTCATTCCTTTTATCACACATACATGTGAAGCTGTGTAAACACAAATTGCAATTTAATCAAAAACTTGCCACAAACGACAACAACATTATCATGGATAGAATACCAAGCATTGCATAACAGGTATAGACTTCGAAATTCTCAAAATTGCATATTGAGAACAACATTTGTATACTGTTATCTCAAAAACGATACAAAAACCAAGGGTGACATATAATATTTGTGATAATTATATTTCATAAGAGCAACAGTTGAACAGGAAAGTAAACGAGTCAGTTTATACATATGACAAATCCAAATATTATTTTGTTGTTTTTTGCTAAATTATTTACGACCGTAATTACTTTAATTCTTTAAATAGAAACACACATATACTACCTACCATTATTCTTTAGGGGATAGCTTAAATTTAGAATGAAATTGATAATTATAAGGAAAAAATAAGTATTCATTTTAATTACCCGGGATGCGTCTCAATGTTTAATTCCGCAGTGAACGTTTAATACGACGCATACGAGAGGTTTAACGGCATTGTGATTTATTAAAAATCGACTCGATAGATTTGCTTGCATAATTTGGCAAATGGTAGATGAATATGTACTATGTTACATTTTATTTATAAAAAAAAAATCTCTCTGGCGAATTTTAAATAAATTAGAAATAATCAAATAACTGTTAAATATTCTAACGAAATTTCTATTTTAAGTCGCCTTATGTTACGTTAATTGTCATGACAGATGTATGGAATTGATATTATCACACAGGTTATTGTATTCTCTTCAGTTTAAAGATCGTTTAATCCGAATCCAAATTGAAATGAGGAAGTAATGGTGATTTCTTTAACAACACTGTCATTGTCGCAAAAACGTACCTTTTGACGTCAAAAACGACGTTATTTCAAAGGTATGATTCCACCTTAAAAGTTGTCGTTGACGTCATCACTGAAACATACGCGGACGTCAGAACCTGCAACTCTCCTAGTTTATTTAGAGAGCACGGAAAATTACTACGCTAACCATATCATCAAAGCGATAGCGTCACCGGAACCATTCGTACAGTATATGGAAACGACGCTACGCGAAATTACTAAGCATCATCATCCAGTTCGAAATCGGGTGAGACAAAACGCATAACCATATTTTTATTGCGAAAAACGAATTATTTCGTAGGTAAGTGTTTAAATTCTTTCTTTGACATTTCAGTTCATTTTAATTTCCATTATCACTAGTATACGAAATAAATAAAGGTAGCTAAGCAATCGTGACATATAAATACACCAATGACACCGTGCAAGTTCACGCCCGTTCAGAAATGTTATACATCATCTTTTTGCGTCAGAGAACCTTTTAAGAGTGTGCAGCAAACTTATTTTAACGTTAGTACTATATCAATAAACTTATCACGCGTGTTTAGATTTGATCCTTTTCGTTACCTCACCATACGCTGTGATATACAGACATACATACATTCATTTCTAGATTGATCGAGTAAAGGGGAGCTCTTTCTAAAATGAAAAATATATATTGACATTAAAAACCGCTTTAAACAAGTACAACACAAATGTTGAAGAGATAGTCGAGTTTCAGTTTATAGCTTTTTATCGCATGGACGTAAAGGCGACTAAAGGAACACATATATGTAATTTGCTAGACAAGTACAACACAAATGTTGAAGAGATAGTCGAGTTTCAGTTTATAGCTTTTTATCGCATGGACGTAAAGGCGACTAAAGGAACAAATATATGCAATTTGCTAGCAACTTAAAGTTCTCGAGCCATCTTATAAACTCCCCAACGACCCATTTTAAACTATAATCCTACGTTATTTCGAACTGCTTTAGTTTGTATGGTGTTTTAGAAAGAGCCTCCCCTTAACTCGATGAATTTAGAGATGAATGTATGTATGTCTGAATATCGCAGCGTATGGTCAGGTAACGAAAAGGATCAAATGTAAACACCCGTGCGGAGTTTATTGATATAGTACTAACGTTAAAGTAAGTTTGCTGCACACTCTGAAAAGGTTTAACATTCCTGCGGCGAAATATTGTGAGAACTGCCCCAAACGTAATTGATAACATTAACACCTATAGTATCAATTCTTCCAAAAATGTTTCTCGTGTAGAAAAACTGTTCTCTGACGTAAACAGATGATGTATAACATTTCTGAACGAAGCGTCAACTTGCACGGTGTCATTGATGTATATTTCACGATTGCTTAATTACTCTTTTTTCTCTACTTCTTTTATTTCGTATAATAGTGACAATGGAAATTAAAATGCACTGAAAAGTGAAAGAAAGAAATTAAACACTTACCTCGCCTACGAAATAATTCCTTTTCGCAATAAAAATATGGTTATGTGTTTTGTCTCTCCCGATTTCGAACTGGATGATGATGCTTAGTAATTTTGCGTAGAGTCGTTTCCATATACGGTACGAATGGTTCCGGTGACGTTATCTAGCTTTGATTTTATTGTACGCGTAGTAATTTTCCGTGCTATCTAAATAAGGTAGGAGAGTTTCAGGTGCCGACGTCAGCGTACGATTCAGTTATGACGTCAACAAGTCAACCACTTAAAACCCAGCTTAAGTCATTTCCTGAAATGGGTTAAAAGTGACCCGACTATAGTAACGGTTGTTGATAATATGTCTATAATATCAAAATGCTCATAATTTCTAGTTAACGGTCCATAAACATAAACGTTATAGAGCCACTTTACGAATCGCTATAAATGAATCGGTAACGATGAATGCCACAAATTAAGTGGTTGTTGGTTCCAACCCCTGCTCAGCCTGTGATTAACGAAATTTATATGAAAAATTGTCGTCCAGAAAAAAAGTGTTTGCTATTCTTTTTATTTGACCTCCTCGAATGAAGCAGACATATAATAACTGGTTTGCAGTTAACTAAATGAATACGTGTTGTGGGTAACAAATCTGAAGTTAACACGTACCTGATGTATTTTTATGAATTTCTAGTCTTTAGTCCTCTTGGAATAGTTCTGGTAAAACTAAAATAATGCTAAGCAATAACTA